>JAVIWB010002461.1:0-331686 GCA_031893035.1 Dermolepida albohirtum | reverse complement strand
ATTTTTTTTGAAAACTGGAGGTTCTCGATTGGCCATCGCTCTCCCCTGACCTGAACATCATAGAAAATGTTTGGGGATGGTTGTCGCGTAAATTGTACTCCAATGCTACCCAATTCAGTTGCGCTGACGAACTAGAGCAGGCGCTGAAACGAAGTTGGGCGGAACTTCCCGTTGACTACTTGAGAACCCTGTATAATTCCATTCCATCCCGACTATTTGAGGTTATAAGAAATAATGGCAAAAGTACTCATTATTGAACAATAAAGTATTTTGTTATTGCAAACGATGCTTTATTTTTCCAATTGGTCGTATTCAAGTGGCGTTTAATTACTCTACTTATTGTCATTAGTAACGTACATTTGCACTGACTTTTACAAAAATTATATTTGGTACCTACATACATCTTTTTATCAACCCTCTTATTTTCGAAAATAACAATTCCAGCGCGCTACCATGTTTATACCAACTACAAATGTCATATATGCAGTTGGTCCTATTCATGTTGCGCGGAGTGTACCAGAACCCCTGGTAACGCTCCACGACGTGTAAATCCTGATGCATACGTTTTCCCTGCTCCTCGCCCAAATCCTCTACATTTTTGGGAAATTTGTCGAGGTGACTATGAAGAAAGTGGAGTTCACATTAAATCTCATATTCTTTAAATGTAAAAGTAAAGGGTGTTTCAAATAGCGCGTTTTTTTTAAGAATAAATAAAATATAGATGGCGTACTGAATTTGTCTGGGTATGTGAGCATTTAAAACATGTGATGTATGACATTTATAAAAATGGCTTCCTTCATTTTATGAAAATCAGCGTTCTATGAAAAGAGTTTTTAGAAAATTACGTGAACTTTATGGATTACATAATCGTACATCTGAAAGCACTATTGGGCGAATTATTAAAAACCGTGATTAACGACCGTGGCGTTGAAGTGACCTTGATATTGAATCGACCGCGACCTTGACATTGAAATGACCACGATCTTGAAGTGACCTTGACATTGATTTCGCGAATATCTCGAGAACCGAAAGAGCAAAATGAGCATAAGCGCATCGCTGTAGAGCGAACCGTTTGGCTGCAGTGGCAGTTTGAATTTTCGCAAAAATTTTCGGTTTTCCGGTCATAACTCGAGAACGCGACGTCGTAGCAGGTTCCGGTTTGAAGCAGTCGATTCCGGACGTCAAAACGCATCCGGCAGTGTCCGCGCCGTCGCCGAGAGGCCCTTGGTTCGCGAGATAGCATGCCGATTTGAACGAAAATCCAAAATTTTCGCGTTTTTCGCAACTCGCAAAAGTGTTTTTTGCGAATATCTCGAGAACCGAAAGAGATACGATGCCAAATAGGTACATTTTCTGAATCAGCAGATCAAAATACATAAGACGGAACCATCGAATCGGCGAAAATCGCAACTTTATTTTTTTCGAGAACCGTAAGAGATACGTATAAAATACGTACGATAGGACCATCGAAACGGCGAAAATCGCAATTTTATTTTTTTCGACTTCACCCAATTTAGTTTTTCGCGAATATCTCGAGAACCGAAAGAGCTAGCGCATTCTCGATGCGTTTTTCGTAACCGGCGGGGTCGAATACACAAAATAGAGGTATGAGAACGTCGGCAATCCACACTTTGATTTTTCCGTTTTTTAAATTTCATCGCTTGAGGTTCAAAAAAATCGCAAAAATCGTCAAACGGCCATAACTTCCACATTTTTCGTCCTATCGCCACAAAATTTTCACCAATGAATGTACTCTTCACAAGGATTAAAACATATTTTACACAAGGATTAGCTCCGAAGGTATATAAGATTCAAATAACACAGGTCAATGGTGATCGATATCGTTGGATGACAACCGAATTTTTGTGGCCTGAATTAATGAATATTGATTTAGAGGATATGTGGTTTCAATAGAATGGCGCTATACCCCCTTTTGCACAAGAATCAATTGATTTATTGAGAGAAAAATTTGCTGGAAGTGTAATCTCAAGAAACGGTGATGTTAATTGGCCACCAAGATCATGTGATTTCATACCATTAGACTATTTTCTTTGGAGTTATGTGAAAAGTTAGGTTTATAAAAACAATCTACAATTAATTCCTACTTTGAAAGATGAAATTATTCGTGTCATTGGTGAGATAGAGCCTCAATTATGTCACAATGTCATTGGAAATTTTAACAAAAGAGTCAGATATTATTTATTTTTCGCATATAAATGTCATAGCTGATACTTCAATTACCAGTAAAATGTTTTTGAAAGTGAATGCAAATTGTGTGTTTTATTTATTCTTTAAGAAAACCGCGAAATTTGAAGCGCCTTTAGATTTTCTATTCAATATAATTTTCAGATTTTTATTTTCCAAGAAAGATCAACATCACTAAGACAAAAGCTGTCCAATCATTTGTTTCAAGCTCATTCATCGAATCTGTAAAAAAAGGCATTATATTTTTTCTCTAGGGCCAATTTATTCTTTCCCAATGTTCTTATTTAACTCTGATGTCCCAGAAACTTATAAAATAGGGAAACTTATTGTAACTGACCGAGAGAAATGTTCATTATTTTTATATTAACACAGATTACTCACTTGTGTTCATGATGCTTTATTTACTTTGTTTAAAACTTGAAATGTTACAATGTCCTTCCTTTACTTTGTACTGTGAACAGTGGGTATCTCATATTTATTTCTGTTATGTAACAAAATGCATTGAAGACTATGTTTTGAACTAACAATGAATAAACACCATTCACGTGGTTCACATTTTGTTAGATCCATTTTATCAATCAACTTTTAATATATAAACAAGAAATAAGATTGCCTTCTTCTTGGGCAAAATAAGTGCGTAACTCTCTTTCTCTTCCCCTATAAAAATGGTTTTTGCGCGTGACGCAAGTAAATCTTTCTCTTTCAGTGCCACCAATTCAGAGACTTGTTTAGAAAGATTCACATACACAGCTCATTTTGCAAAAAGCGTTGGGGTTTATCCTCTGGAAAACTTTCAAAGCTAATATCATTTTCTGATGATCTTGTTTCTACATCATCCTGTACTAAGAGGAAAGGCATACATATTATCTGTAATCGAAACCGACGAAACTGGGACATCAACTGAATGTTGCGCGGGATTCTGCACAGACGTAGTACTTGTACACTCCCATATATCTCGATTATTACTGTTCATAACTTTTATGTTAACACTACAAAAATCAAAATCGTCTAGATTTCCCCGTCTGCCACAAATCGGGGCTCTTTTGTCGTATACTGTTACGCAGTCTTTCCAGAATGTAAAAGCTTTACAGCTGCACATTGTTCATTTAAGTTCGACATTATAAAAATCGACGAGCAAACGAAAATTCTTTTACAAAAAATGCACCGTAACAAGACACAACCTTATTTGGCGAAAGAATCGACTGCACCGAACGCAGAATAAGTTGCGTCACGCGCGTCTAGCGGCAGGAATGCGTACTAAGCAAGCTGCGCCCACAGCGCCGCCATTCCGGTTATTTTTGGGTGCCCCTTCGTATATTTACATATATGTATACTTAATTTAAAATACACAATATGCAGTTACAATACATTGCTTTAGTTTACATATGGAACAAAGCTTTATCTAAATAAAATACACTATCGCTCACCCTTGTTTCATTACAGTTTCTATAGAAAAGTTGTAATTATAAAACTTATTTCTGTAGTAAGATATAGTTGCATAGTAAACATTAAAATCTATAAAAGTTTATTCAAAAATAATTATCCGATTTGCCTATTATTCACAATGAATGATAATACCCTAATAAAACTCCAGGTAGAATAATTGCGCTTAAGGGATTAAATCTCTCAATTTTTGGAAATTTCCGATTGTTATGATTTTATTTTAAGGTAGGGTGTTATTGTAAACTATTAAGTATTTATACTTGGATATTTTGGCAAAATTGCAGTTAGTTTTTGTGAGGTGCTCATAGTGATAACATCGTGTGTTTCGAAGAAGTTCAATCGGTTAGAAACGCCTAAACGGAAAGAATTGAGTGTAGAAACACGATCGTTTATAATCGCATACCATAAAACTGGCAAAAGCAACCGCGAAATTGCCACAGAACTTAAATTAAATCAGTCCACCGTGGATTATATCATCTAAAAGCACCGCGAATGTGGAAGTGTGTTGAGCAAAAATCGAAAAGGCAGACCAAGGGCAACAACCTCAGCAGAAGATCTGGCAATGGTAGTAACAAGCAAGAAAAATAGACGAAAAACAGTCCTAGAAATCACAGCAGAAATGAAAGCTGTTTGTCGAAAACCCATAATTGTTTACACAATTAAACGGCGATAAAAAGAAGCCGGTCTTCATGGACGAATTGCAACGCGGAAGTAACCTCTACGCAAGCAAAACAAGCAAAAACCTTTAAAGTGGGCACGGTATCACCAAAATTGGACCATAGAAAACTGGAATAAAGTATTGCGGACCGATGAATTCAAATTCCAGATTTTCGGTTCACGAAGACGTGTTTTCGTGAGGATGTCTGTGGGTGAGCGGGTCCGGGAAGAGTGCTTAGCCCCTACTGTTAAGCGCGGTGGAGATTCAGTCATAATATGTGGTTGCTTTTCTGGATCAAATGTGGGCGATCTCGTAAAAATCGAAGGTATACTAAAACAAGAATACTATAAGCGCATATTAGATGAAAACGCAATCACCTCTAGAATTAAAATTTCGAAAAATCGAAAATTGCAAAACGCATTTGCAAACTATGGGAATATTTGCAGAAATTAAAGAACGAGGGAACCATAAAAGTTATGGCGTGGCCTCCCCAGAGTCCCGATTTAAATCCCATAGAGTTGCTGTGAGAAGAACTTGACCGAGAGTTGAGAAAATCGGCCCCCACATCTGCTGTTATTATGTGGAAGAACCTGCAAAAGGCATAGGGTAAAATAAAACCTGAGGCATTACAAAAATGAATCGAAGGAATGCCTCGACTGTGTGCTGCAGTGATTAAAAATAAAGGAGGGCATATAGACGAGTCTAAAATTTAGATAAATATATTGTACAACAATTTATTTTAGATGTAAAAATATATATTTTTCATATATGTAAATAATAAAAAGATATTAGTATTTCAGTTTTGATTGTTGTTACAATTTGCGGGTTAAATGCGAGTGACCAAATACTTATGAGCGATAGTGTATATATATGGTCGTGTTTAGACATGGTTTCAGAAAGATTGTGCGGTGCTATATGAAATAGTAACATATGTTTTATTTTAAGTATTGATTTGACCTACTCGTGGATTAAATATGGTTTAATCATCACAGTGGCTAACGTGTAATTGTTAAAATAATGTGCGGTTTCTGCTTTTGCTCGTCAAATCGATCGGCCGCGTAATCGATTAATAGTGCTTAAGGTTACGAGTATATTACGCGTGTGCTTGGCAACTTATTTGTGATCGATCGAATGATGGGGCATGTTATTTGAATTACGTACAGCCAAATTCATATACTATTGCCGTTAAAAAGTGCTGCTACATCTGTACGGTACAGACTTTTAGAGAGTTAGTACCAATATTCGTTCGAGGATTTCGATTTTGCTTTGATGGATAATAAACTATTGATAAATAGAATTAATTAATAAAGAGTACTGGAATAATTCCTTATTGTCTATTTTGAGTTGGATAATAAAGCATTCATTTATTTTTACGAGGGAAATATAACTACTAGATCTTATAATATTAATAATGCGTGCTTTTTAAGCTGCATGAGAACTATCGATATCGATAACTATGACTCGACAGCTGATAAGGTCAAACTGTGTTGACATTTCTGTTCAGTAAGGTTTGGCAAGTCATCATGAATCGTTTAACGCCAGAACAACCCTTCCAAATTGTGAAAATTTACTTCGAAAGAAATAAATCTGTTGGCGAAGTTCATAGAGCATTTCGTCCATTTTACGGTCAACATAATCGGCCTAGTGAGCAAGCAATTCGTGCAGTTATTCATCGTTTTCGCACTAATTTTACTCTTCTCGATTCAAAACCATCAACAAGACAAAGAAATGTGCGTACCGAAGAGAATATTGCTGCTGTAGCGGGAAGTATTGAAGAAGACACCGAAATGTCGATTCGTCGTTGTTCTCTACTTATTGGCCTTTGTCCTTTGACTACGTAGAAAATTTTACGTAAGGATCTTGGCTTACGTGCCTATAAAATACAGCTCGCGCAAGAATTGAAGCCAAACGACCATCGTTTGTGTCGCATTTTACTGATTGGGCTCATTTGAAACTGGCCGAAGATGAGCATTTGTATCAAAGAATTGTGCTTAGTGGTGAAGCTCATTTCTGGGTAAATGGCTACGTCAATAAGCAGATTGACGTGTTTGGAGCGAAGACAATCCTCAAACCGTTAACGAATCACCATTACATCCATTAAAATTGACTGTTTGATGCGGTTTACACGCTGACGGCATCATCGGTCCTTATTTCATTCGAAATGAGGAAGTTACGGTGAATAGCGGGCGCTATCGAGCAATCCTGACTGAAGTTCTGTTTCCAAAAATCAATCAGCTAAACATCGAAGACATTTGGTTCCAACGAGATGGCGCAACTTGCCATACAGCGCGCTTAACGATCGATTTATTGTAATCTGTTCGTGAAGTTCATAGAGCACTTCGTCCATTTTACGGTCAACATAATCGGCCTAGTGAGCAAGCAATTCGTGCAGTTATTGATCGGTTTCGCACTAATTTTACTCTTCTCGATTCAAAACCATCAACAAGGCAAAGAAATGTGCATACCGAAGAGAATATTGGTGCTGTAGCCGCGAAGTATTGAAGAAGACGCCGAAATGTCGATTTGTCGTCGTTCGCAACTTGTTAGCCTTCGTCCTTCGATTACGTGGAAAATTTTACGTAAGTATCTTGTTTTACGTGCCTATAAAATACAGCTCGTATAAGAATTGAAGCCAAACGAGCTACGTTTGCATCGCATTTTTGCTGATTGGGCTCATTTGAAACTAACCGAAGATGGGCATTTTTATCAAAGAATTGTGTTTAGTGATGAAGCTCATTTCTGGTTAAATAGCTGCGTCAATAAGCCAAATTGCCATATCTGGAGCGAAGACAATCCTCAAGCCGTTAAAGAATCACCATTACATCTATTAAAATTGACTATTTGGTGCGGTTTACACGCTGGCGGCATCGTCGGTCCTTATTTCTTTCGAAATGAGCAAGGAGCTGTCGTTACAGTGAATGGCAAGCGCTATCGAGCCATGCTGATTGAATTTTTGTTTCCAAAAATTAATCAGCCAAAGATCGACGACATTTGGTTCCAACAAGATGGCCCAACTTGCCATACACCGCGCTTAACAATCGGTTTATTGCAAAATCAATTTGGTGACAACTTCTTTTCCAGAAGTGGTCCTGTTCACTGGCCCCTTCGCTCGTGCGATTTAACGCCTCTGGATTACTTTTTATGGGGCTATGTTAAGTCATTGGTTCATGCCGACAAACCAGCAACTCTTGAAACATTGGAAGCCAATATTCAAGCCACCATTGACGCCATACGGCCAGATTTATTGGAAAAGGTAGTCAAAAATTGGACTGATCGAATGGACCATGTAACTCGTAGCCGCGGCTGACATATTCCAGAAATCATATTTAAAAAGTAAATTCCACGAAATTATCTACCAGATTATAATAAAAAGAAAATTCATTCCAACGATATTATCATTTTGAGTTTTCAAGCTCTTTAAAAAATACCCATTATTATATTAATACGTTAGTTATTGTATTATATTGTCCTGCAAATGAATATTATGTTAGATAATAGATAATTATTAATTATTACTGAAATTCATTATTGCAGAGATTTCATAATATTTTAAACTGCATTTTAGTGTCAAAACAAAACTCACATTTTCCAATAGAAATTTCCTATAGCTGTAAAATAGAAAGTGTTTCTGAAGCTTTGGGAAAAAAAGTTATCTCTTTTTCAGAATTTTCATGTGTATGAAAGAAGTATACTGCTAATTGTAATTGTGTTGAAAGCTTTCTTACAATCTCCAAATTTGATTTTTTTTGGGAGAATCTCACTTTTGATTCTACATCCATCACATCATAATTTTGTTTATCCGAGTTATTTGTCAAACCATAAATATTTATACTTAAAATTACTTAATTTTTCAAAGGTATTTTGCAGATTCTTATTTTTCTGGAAAAATAGGAAGTGCGGTTTTGAAGAAATACTAACGCAGGTTTAATTTATATTTAATTTTTCATTATTATCAATAAACGTAGGAAATTAATGCGGTTTTATTTTTTCTGCTAACGAAATTCGTTTGATAATAAATGCGTGTGCAACTAAACAAGTAATCAATAATAGAAAATTATTGAACAATTTTAATTTTAATAATAGTATGTTTTCGTCATGGAGCATTTTAACCCCAGAGTAATCTGTATAGTCAGTTAAAAATTCAGAGGTTTTTTTTACGACAATTCGAACCTTAATCACTTAAGGTGAACCCCTTTCCACATTAATGTTTATATTCTGTATACGTATTTCGACAATTAAGCAGATAATTAAACAGTGTCTCACCTTGAAACCACGGCACAAACCCGCACAAAACGAATTCCGTACACGATCTGTCCCGTCGAAAGCCAAAACGTATAACGTAAAATGTATATTCACTTCACATAATTCTTAAAGAAATTGTATTCTAGTCTTAAACTGTCCTGAAGGAAGGACCTGCATGTGTTTACTACACCCTCCCTTGTGTATTGTATAAGAGGTCAAAAAAGATGAATTATGAGTAGGGCTCATATCGGTTTTCAACATATGACCCTTATTCTTCAAAACGTACGTGCTTTCATCTGTATCTAATTCACGATATTTACACACATTCTTTACCAATTGCAAAGAATTCGCGATTACACTATGATTATTTTCCAACACATGTTTTGCTAAACCGGATTTTTCTGGCCGATTGAATTTAATGTGGTCAGTATGCTCTTTATACCGGGTTTCTGTCGATCGTTTTGTTTGGCCGGTGTATTATTTACTGCAATCTAGACATTTAATGCCGATAATTCCAAACTTTTTGTTCTCCGCGAGAACTTGCACTTTCAAAGAGGGATTTGATGGAGAACGAAATGTAATTTGAAAATCGCACTCTTTAATTCTATTCAAATTTTTCGTCAAGGGGCGAAAAGATAATTTATATTACTTGTCTCGATTGCATTGAGGTGACAGACATATAGTATTCCGAATTGTCTTTCTTATGTTAGCCTTCCTAATTAATCCATTGACTATTTCCGAATCATAACCATTGTACTTCGCCATAAAAATTCAACGGATCTGCCCATCCCCCCTCTTCTTCAAAATTGACAAAACTAGTTTAATTCTCTTCTTCTTTTTTACGAACTGATGCTGAAATTCTTAACTGAAACTTAGCCTTTTCTTTGTTGGCAAGTGCATTTCTGTTACATTATTTTGTTGTTATTTATGTACCTCCGAATATCTCTTATGGAGACTTTGAATTATATTTCGATAACTTTACATTAAACTTTGCCATTGAAGATTTCAATTGCCCTAGCTTTCACAACTGTGCAAAATGTTTATTTAAATTTAACTTCATAAATACTTTGTTATTCCATTAATAAAAATAACTGCACATAATTAAAACATATTTTAAGATAAATAAATAAATTCTAGCAATATTTAACTAAAATATTAGAGTAAATGAAAAACATATTCGAAGAAAGTAAAATAAAATACAAAAATAATATCTGCCCTTAAATGAGTTCATATTGAAACTGCTTGCCTATCGCCAGGCCAAATATTTAAATAGTCATTGAAAATTAATTATCAAGGCTCTAACCCTTGTAATCCAACTAACTTTATATTAAATTAATGTATTTACAGACATAATTATCAATATTCCTGTGAATAAGTAATATTCGAAAATTCTTTTTACTGATTGTATTTTCACCAGTAACAAAGGTTTGGAAAAATTATGAAATAAACCAAACAGAAGAGTGTATTTGCATCTAAACTTTAGTTGCGATCTTAATTTTGTTGAAATTGCAAATGATTTTTGAATATTGAAAAAAATGCCTAGATAACAACATCAAAAAGACACTTGGAAATTAGAGTAAAGATAATTGTAATGTCATACTCCGAGAAACAAAATAGTGAGGAAGTGTAAGTACCATTTTTTATAAATTTTAATTTTAGGAATATATTTTAAGAAATTAGCTGCACACAATCTGTTGCAGAGAAAACCGAACTTTTTTAAAATAGTAATTTTTAGACGCCATCTATTAAACTACGTGTAATGAACGATCTTTACGGCGATGGTTTAAAAATTCAGCGAGGGAAATTTTGTCATTAGGATAATGAACCTGTGTATATGCGCGTAGCACCGTTAATGACGAAGAGCTGCGTGTAGAAGTTGAAAGTAATCCGTCGACAACAGTGCGTAGCCTTGCAGAAACATTTCAAGTGTCCATTGCCACCATTAGTCGTCACCTTTGTTCGATTGGCAAAGTGAAGAAACTCGATCGATGGGTGCCGGACCAATTAATGGAAGCCAATAATTTCCGTCAGAAGAAATGAGCTAAATCCTCTTTGCTAATCGACAGAAAATTGAACCGTTTCTTCATCGATTCAACGTGTGACGAAAAGTGGATACTTTATGATACTCGAAGACGGTCAGGACAATGGTTAGATCGAGGTGAAGCACCAAGACAGCATGCACGAGCATCACTTCACCCGCGAAAGATTATGGTGACTGTATGATGGACCAGTAAGGGTATTAGTCACTATTCATTTTTGCAACCTGGTGAAACCATCACGGCAGCGTCCTATTGTGCCGAACTGGAAAATTGAGCCGCTTGCAGCCCTCACTAGTCAATAGACATGGACCCATACTTCTTCATGATAATGCAAGACCTCATGTTGCACGACAGACAATCCAAAAACTTTCGGAATTTGGTTACGAAATTCTCCCTCAGCCACCTTATTCACCTGACCTTTCGCCAACTGATTTTCATTTTTTCCGAAGTTTAGCGACAATCACTTAAAAAATAGGAACTTCCCTGACCGGAGTCTGTAATAGCAGTGTTTGAGCAATATGTGGCCGTCAAAACCTAGATTTCTTTTCAAAGGGAATTTTTCAGCTTCCAGGCCGTTGGCAACAAACTATTGATGTAAATGGAGACTATTTTGCAGAATAAATATTTATATTTTTTTAAATTTAGACTTTTTTTTATTCCTTACAAAATCGGACATTTCATATGTAACACAGATATAACCTGATATAAGTGACAGCTTCGAAAGTGTTATAAACAAAGGTTATGGTTTTACCAGATTAAGACAAATTTGTGTTGGTACTTCTATAGACCCGTTAGTCTTTCTCAAGATAAGTATAAGAACATTTGATCGTCAGTACGTAAATACGTACCTACTACAGCCGATGGTGACCTATCGCAGCGGCAGAAAATTACAAGCCTACAAATATGTATATTCGAAAATTTTATAAAAAAATAATTGTCAACTTATATTTTTGTCAAGTTAATCAATACCTAGTATTAACGATCCACTCTGTATAATTTTACAAGTTGTTTTATTTTCATAATTTATTACGGGATATTAGATATCGTGTCGTGGCGGTGGCGGTCGTGGGAGATGCGGTCAAATTATTTTTCGCGTATTTGTGGCTGTCGTGGACAAGCATATTTTCAGCTTCCTGTGGCAGATGCGGTCGCTTCAAATTACTATAATTAAAGAAAGGAAGTACGAAATTTAGGATTAAGAAAAGCCCACTTTACATAATGAAATTATAAAGGATTAATGATAATCGTCTTAAGTTTAGACACTTAAATATTAAATATATTGGCATTTTAAATCCTTTACTTATAAATGCCCTTTAGTCAGCAATTTACAGTGTAATTCTGATATCATGTATAACTGCAAATCATATTATACGATGATCTCATTTCTAACGATATAAATTCTAAAAAAATTGTGATACCGTAGCTATTATTTAATCATAATTTCTCTTACCCAGAAATTCCAACTAAATTGGCATTTTGTATAGTTTATATTTCGGGAACTGGTAACACTGTTAGTGTTATTTTTGACAATATATTTACCTTGACAGTTTGATTATCCGGTCGCTATTTCTAGTGTTGACAGTAACTTGAAAATTTTATGTCAGCGAAAAAATGAAATTAACTCGCAAACATTTTCGTGCATTTATTTTTCATAATTTTCGGCGTGGATTATCTCAACAAGAATGCATCGACGAGCTTAATTCTTTATATGGTGATGAAGCATCATCGAAAACTACAGTATACGGTTGGTATAGTGAACGGCCTTCTTTGGACGATGAATTTCGTGAAGGTCGTCGCGCAAATGTTGTGTCGAAAAATATTAATGCAGTATCTGAATTGGAAATACAAGACTGTCATATGACATACCGTGTGATCGAGGCATCTCTAGGTATTAGTAACACCGGCGTGCATAAGATCTTGCATGAACATTTAGCCGTTAAGAAGTTATGTTCACGTTGGGTACCACATAATTTGACAAAATGCACAAAAATACAATGGTAGTGCTTCGAAGAACATTCATAAAGTCGTCACAGGTGATGAATCTTGGATCTATGCGTATGACCCGATAGTAAACAGTAGTCGACTGTGTGGGTATTCTCCAAGATGAGCCAAAATCAACAAAAGTTGTTCGCGCTCGAAGCACATAAAAACAAATGGTCACCTGTTTTTTCGGAAAAACCGGTCACGTTGTAACCGTGCCTTTAGATAGTTGTAGAACGATTGATTCCGAATGGTACACAACTATTTGTTTGTTTTTGAAGAAATAAGGAAAACAAACCGAAAACGACAGCTAATTCTCCACCCTGACAATGCGAGCTCTCACAGGTCGGTTCAAACAATTGATTATTTAACCGGGCAAAATATTGATTTAATAAGCCATCTGTCGTACAGCCCTGATCTAGCACGCTGTGATCTGTTTTTGTTCCCACATGTGAAGAATAAACTTCGTGGTCTACGCCGGAAGAAACAGTTGAGGCATTCAAAACTCATATTTTGGAGATACCGCCTTCACAGTGGCAGTAATGCTTTTCGGATTGGTTTAAACGAATGCAAAAGTGCATTGATTTTCAAGAAGAATATTTCGAAAAGCAATAAAACTATTTTCGATAATAAGTTTTTTTTTGCAATTCCCGAAATATGAACGGCTACCCTCATAGGGAGTTATCCATATAAAAAAAGCTTCCATTAGATTTTATATCATAATTTAAACAATAGTGAGCGTTTCAAGCACTGAGTGCTCGAAATAGTTGTGATCTAGTTACCTTTTTACAAAATCTTTTTGGAAGTGTAGTGTCGTTAGGTTTGGAACCTGCGACCATTTTTATACAAACGCAGTAAATATGAAAATAATAGAAACTTCAAAAGGAAAGCCTTACATACATGAGGGGCATCGTTACAAGAAATAGCGAAATACTCTTATTGTCAGCTTGATTAGGAGTTCTTTATAGTATTTCTAATTAACAGATTCACCCAGTCAGTCATGATAACACCCTTGATATCGAAAAGAAGACGATCAGCTTTGCCTTTAAGTTCGACTTGCTCACACCTGCTTTTTGTTGCCTTTTCTTCCGCGCACGTGACAGCAAACATTTCCTTTAACATTTGTAAACTTTCTGTTGGCGATTTTTTTTAATTTGACAAGGAATTTCATGTTAATTCACTGCTCGATTTTTATGTCAACTGTTATCACGCCACTACTAAGTTACAGTATCCTCTAGAATTAAAGCTCGAACATAAACTAAAATAGACAGAGAGACGAAACTATGGATTCTGGCTTAGGAGGTATCAAGGTGAGTCACATTCTAGTTACAGCTTCGCTCGATGCGGCTGCGCGATGGAAGAACTGCAGTCTCCTTATTTAATTGCCATACCTCGTATATCGTAATACTCGTATTGTAATATGTAAGGAACATTTAGAGTAGAAGGTTATTAGGAATTATTATTATTAGATTTAAAGTCAAATTAAAATAAATACGAATATGAAGGCTCATAATGATTAAAACATATATATAAGTTAAGATACATAAATGTTAGAAAATATCAGATATGTTATTCGCAGGTGAGATCCCCACCTGAAGAGACTTACATCATTTGGTATCCATATTATAAAGCGCAGACGGAGAAAATGGAAATAACCCAAGGATGTTTTGTCAAATTCTGATGATCTTAAGTCGATTTATTTTATCCTCCTCGTAACTTGGACCATGCTTCATTATTGTATCGATTTGATACAGCTTCTATATCTTTTCGACGTAATTATATTAATCTATGTTTTTTGTATAACCAACTTCGCAATAATATAGATTCGTCTCCTATTTTCAGTTTATTAAACTTCTCCATACCATAATTTTTAAATGATCCTTCTGCCACATTCACTCTTCCATTTTCACGAATCAACATACGTCTGAAGTCACCGTTATGCATAACCTGTAGTAACTTCTATAAAATGTCTCGAGCTACTGATATTAATTTTTTCAGTTTTAATTCCTTCAAAGAGGCCACTTGTGACTATTTTGCTCGTTTTGCAATGTATTTTTCTATTCTATAAATTGTGTCTTTATTTTAGAATAGCTTATCATATTTTTCTCTTATTTTCATTTATTATTATTATTATAACTTTTTATTCCTTTGTTCTTTTTTGTATGAAATATATTAATTAAACTTGTTTTGTTTCTAATGTTTATTATTTAGACTATTATATTGATAGTAAGTGCTTTGTATAACGGACAGTAACGGTGTACATATATAAAACTGTCCATTGGTGGGAGAAAGTAAAAGTATAAATAATTTTTAATTAATTTATTCTCACAGCATATTTAATTCTAACTTATTTAAAAAAATCTGAAATTTTAGTTTGTTTTAGATTTTCAATTCTTTTTTTTACAATTTGTGTTTCTACGAGAGTAATTTGACAAGTAGTGAGAATGGAAAAGAAAAACGAATTTTTTAAATACAAAATAATTTTTATTTTTCAATATATTCTCCTAAAAGAGCAATATATTTATTCCAACGGTGCTCCAATGCCCTTATGCGATCTCTAAAGTGCGATTCCGGAAGGCTTGAAAAATACTCATTTACGAAGATTATAAGCTCGTCGTTAGACGAAAATTTCTTTCCACCTAGTGCCGTTTTCAATTTTGGAAACAGGTGGAAGTCGGAAGGGGCTAGATCCGGCGGATAAGGCGCATTAGGTATTAATTGGAAATGCAACTCGTGGATTTTGGACATCGCAACTATGCTGGTATGCGAGAGAGCGTTGTCTTGGTGAAACAGAATCTTTTGCTTTGCCATTCCTGGCCGTTTAGCACGAATCTCAACATTTAATTTTTGTAGAAGTTCTGTATAATATTGTCCGTTTATTGTGGCACCTTTCTGAAAGTAATCAATTATCAAAATCTCAAAGAATGATGCCATTACCGATGCCGATAAAGTGGTTTTCGCTTTCTTTGGAGGTGTAGAACCACGTTCTAATCATTGTTTCGACTGTTGTTTAGTTTCGGGTGTACTGTAGTGTATTTCATCGCAAGTAACAAATCGCCTACCAAAATAAACCGAATTCCGCTTATAAAGGTCCAAACACTCATTGGAAATGCGCAAACGAGTGAACTTTTGATCAGTCGTAAGCAATCGCGTCACCCATCTTGCCGAAAACTTGGAAAGGCCCAATTCTTTCGTTAAAATGTGGTGTACGCGTTCTGTTGGAATGTTTACCATGTCTGCTGCTATCTCTCTCACTTTGAGCCGTCGATCTTGCGTAATAATATTATGGATTTTTATAATCATTTCCTTAGAAGTCACGATTTTGGGTACTCCAGAGCGCGCTTCATTAACACAGCTTGTTCTACCACGTTTAAATTCATTTACCCATCTACTTATTGTGGCGGATGATGGAGCAGATTCACCTAATGTTTCCCGTAACTCATCTTTTATTTCGGTAGCTTTCATACCCTTAATTACGAAGTATTTAATCTCCGCACGATACTCCGCTTTTTCCATTTTTACAAAATAGCATCTTTTTCAATCAGCTGTCAAAAATAAACTAATCAACCGATTTATCTAAATATCGGAATGGAAACATGTAAATAGGCAACCTAAATTACAGTGCATTTGTTTTACCAATTACAGCGCCACTTATGTGTCATTCTCACTACTTGTCAAACTATCCTCGTATATTGCATACTACCTCACCAACTTTTCCTCCTTGAGTAATGTCGTCAGACAAGAAAAATAAGTTTTGAATATCATTTACCTTTTCGTAAGCTTCGTTAGTGTTTTTAGTTTCTGAAATAATATCATCATCACTACAAATTGATCGAAGCGATATGTTGTGTCGCTAGGAATACTTGTCAAACCACCCACTTGAAGTTTTGAATTCATAATTTAACCCTCGTGCAACTTCGAGAGCTTTTTCCATTATTATTTTACCGGCAATGGAATATTCTTAGCGCGCACTTTGCAAATCCAGTCATACATTATTTGATCCATTGCAGCTCCTTCTGTTTCCATAAATTTCTTCTTTTGCTGTGAATTTTCATTTTCAGCAAACCGTCTATTAAGATCAGCTTCGTTTTTCAAAATATAGTCCACTTGACTTTTACCGATACAGAATCTTTCCGCAAGCAGTCTCACACTAAGTTTATTCTTCTCTGCACACTGAATAACATCAACTTTTTCTTCTAAACTGAGAAATTTTCTCTTTTTCGTAACCATATTACTTGTACGATCACTAAGACACTATAGATCTAACTTGTTAGAGCACTAAATATCAACGATTCATGATGACTTGCCAAACCTTACTGAACAGAAATGTCAACACAGTCTGACATTGTCAACTGTCAAACCATAGTTATCGATATCGATATCGATAGTTCTCATGCAGCTTAAAAAGCACCCATTATATATATATATATATATTTTCATAATGCTTTTAAATTGTTTTTATAATTAAATATAAATCGATCTTAAAAACTCTCCAAGAAATAGTGACTTGAAGACAATGTTCATGCCCCTTTATTTCCTTTTGTTTATTACATCCGTGTATCATAAAACAAGGCCCATTTTCCAAGAAAATATTACCTGCTACGATACATCCCTTTAGGAGAGTATTCATTCAAAATAATATTTAATTCAATTCTAATTTTCGCCCAATTTCTTATTACGATCATACTTCGCACTTTAATCTTTTCACGACTAATATTTTGTGTCTGCTAAATATATACCTGCTAAGTAACCAATGTTTATTTGTCAATTTAATTGCTTTTATTGTACAGCGTTCAACAATAGTCAAGTAAGAAAAGACAGTTGTCAAATAGGAAAGGACAGTAGTCAAGTAGGAAAGGACAGACAAATAACTTCTAATTCCAAATCGAATGATTTGATGGCGCTCGTATATAAGTCTTTCCATATTCAATCTTTTAGCAATGCTTTACAGCAATTTGCAAGTCAGTTGTTATAGCACTTATATCACTTCCGGAACCAAATGCTTTTAGAAGAGGTATTTTTCTAGGATACAAGAGTTTTCCCTCTAATAATTAGAAACGCATCGAAAATAGACACGTTATCTGCTTGGATAATCGATGGTATTGCATCATATATAAAAGCAGTGATACGGTTTGAATAACCCGATAGATAAAGTGATTCCTTTGATTGTTTAAGTGAACATTTTCTCGAGCATTGCACATCTAACGACGTCAAGCCACAATTCACGAAATATTGTGGTTATTTACAATAGAAAAGCGAATGCGCGATTCCTGTTTGTTTCAAGAAAAAACGATTTTGCTATCGTTTATATTCAAATAGGGATAATACGAAGGTCCCAGTGTTAATCAAGAGGTAATTACAATCCGAACACAAACTGGTGTTAAAAACACAGCTACGACAATTAACAAAAATGCTCAGAAAAGTTTGTATGGAGATCGACAATTATATTCATGGAAACCCTACGAAAATATACGGAAATAAAATGTCATCCTCCTCATCAGATTTACTTTCATATAGTAAAGTGAAAGAAGCAATAGCGAAAAGGTTACCGCCCTACGGATATTGTGCGGATAATCACCGGCAACACAATTGCCTAATCCATCGAGTGAAACAGGAGCCGTCGTTGAATTATGTATGTATGTATATATAATTCATCACATTACGAACTTAACTGTGTGAGTGTATAGTCGTCCTTTTGTGCTCCTAGATGTATACGCCATTTCCATTGGCAATTTACATTAAAGATAAGTACAGTTCATTGGATGGAGTAAATTTTATGTAAACTGATAACTAGAGCGGCGACGAAAGTGTCAATACCATAGGCGGTACGGTAGAACGGGCAATTGGTGCGCAGTGAATGAGATCATTCACATCAAATACAATACAGTTCACGGTTGGTGTTTAAGTGTAAATTATAAACTGCGGCGAAAGTGTCCGTAGCAGTGCCGTGTCTAGACTTATTCTTACACAATTAGTGCTTACCTAGTAATATGTCATTTCATAAGCCTGGTAATGTGTTGTGGAAGTAACTGTACATCTGCATCATTGCATACGTCTCTACGGTTGCTTCTGTAAATGACGTCCTTCGCGACGAGAAAATGTTTTTGTATAGAGAAAAAGATCGTTCGGCGTCTATTGATGTAATTTTGGCAGAAAGAAGCTGTTGTTCAAAATCATTCCAGGGCTCACTATTTGCACATTTGTCATAAATAGTTCGTAAAACATGCATGTCCGGATTTTTTTTTAAAACACTTAATAATTTTTAATGAGCTCGTACACCAGCAGCGTCAGTTAAACTATGCAAATGAGCGGTCACATTTTGCACTATGCATAGTGATGCGTCTAAGGGCAGCGAATCGTTTTCGTTTTGAAGTTTTGTAATTGTTTCTACTAATGGATGGTAATTGTTATATATTGTATGCAGATCTTCCAGAATTTGGGGATTTTCAAATTGATGTTGACTGTCTCTGATTGCTTGGGATTCGATTGGCCTAAATTTTGATATAACGGATTTAACTTTGTGAAAATTCTTATGGTAATAAAAAGCTGCATTTAGCCACGTGCCCCATCGTGTAAGAATGGGATATGGTATTGCCACTTTCGTCGCCTCTCTACTGATAACATTCATTCAAATTACGTAGTTTAAATTGTAGGAACTCACTTTGGTGGTTTATACTTTCGTTTCTATTGCGCTACGTTTAAAACCGATATTTCTTCTTATTTAAAAAATCCTTCGCTTAAAAAAGGACACCGTTTTTATTTGACATGTTTTGAAATAACACAATATATAGGGACTATCAAAATTATTATTTAAAGAAAACTTTAGCGTGTATCAGTTGAGTAGGAGAGCGGATGCGTTAGTTTAAAAATAAGTGTTTTAATAAATTGTATTGCTTTTTATTATTAGAAATGCTAACATTTGTTGTTATACTGTCTAATTTACAAGTGATGGCGAGGCAAACCCTATGCGCAGTAGACAAGAACCTCTCACAAAACTCCCTCCACATCTTGAAAACAGTTCAGTTTACACTATCAGTGGCGGAACTTCAATCAGTGTATGCTGTCAGTGTCAAATTGCAACATACTTTTATTTTGTTTCGCATAATGAGTGAATCGTTTTCTAGTAAAAAAACCGTAATAAGAAGTCAAGCCCGCGAAATTGTATATATAGTATTTAATTATTTTAAAAGTATCAAAAGTGCCCAAGATACGCTGATCGACATAAATAATAAAACATCTGCTGCTGTGTTTAATAGTATTCTTTAAATACAAAATAATTGCTAGTAATACTGGTATTAATATCGCCATGTAAATAGCAAAATTTTATAAAACTTATTTTAATTTTAATTTAGGTGTATCCGTTAGAACAATCGAACGAATTCTAAAAGAAGCCGAAACAGCTATAAAAAATGGCCAGCAAGTAAAGTTTTCTACTCCGAGAAAAAAACGCCCACGAAAAGCTTCTGTTACTAACATTCCTGAATATAAAACACGTGATATACGCAACATGATTCACGAATTTCACAATACAGAGGAATTACTTTAAAAAAACTTCATCAAGAAGTAAAGCAAAATTTAGAGTTTACCGGATCAGTTTCTTCATTACGCACAATTGTATAGAAAATAGGTTTTAAATGGCAAAAAACACAAAATAATAGGAGTATATTAATAGAGAGAATGGAGATAAGAGCGCAAAGAATAGATTATTTGCAGAAAATTAAATATTTTCGAAGCCAAAACAGGCCTATTGTTTATTTGGACGAAAGTTATATCCACAGCGGACATACGTCATCAAAAAATTGGAGCGACAATTCCAAGAAGGGATTATTTGCCACAATATCCAAAGGCCAACGCTTTATTATTGTTCATGCAGGTGGAGACATGGGATTTATTCCAAATGCACTGCTAATATTTAAATCAGGTACAAAAACTAGGGATTATCATTCCGAGATGAATTCAGAGAATTATGGTAAATGGTTACAAGAAAAATTAATTCCTAATTTACCTGCTAATAGTGTAATTATAATTGATAATACACCTTACCATAATATTCAAAAAAATCCGGCTCCTAATTCGAATTCGAAAAAAAGCGAAATGATTGAATGGTTGACGAGTAAAAATATAGTGTGTCAGCCAACTATGCTAAAACCTCAACTGTATGAACTAATAAAATTTGGCAAAGAAAAATACATAACGTAGAAGTTTGACTACATATTGCAGGAAAAAGGCCACACTGTTTTGCGATTACCACCTTACAACCCAGATCTAAATGCCATAGAACTTATATGGGCTACAATAAAAAATAATCTATCTCAAAAAAATATAACTTTTAAACTAGATGAAATTGGCAGAAAATGAACTTAATTCAATAACATCGGAACATTGGCAAATGCGATGCCAACATGTTAGAAAAGTTGAAGAAATGTATTTAGAAAGAGAAATAGCTAATGTTGATTTACTGGATGGGAACTCTATTATTATACGAGGGAGCGTTTTTATATTCGCGGAATGAGCGGGTTGTAGAGGGGTGAGTAGGCGCATTGGGGGCGTGGCCTGTGCAGCGACTCATGATTAGTATAAATACGAAGTTTCATTGTTATTAGACAGTTAGTCTTTGAGCTATTGTCAACCAAGTAACATAATCAGGAGTGAAAAGTGAAATATGGAAAAAATCGAATATCGTGCCGTTATAAAGTTCCTTACCAGGCAAGGAAAATCAGTCGCGACCATAATGAATGAGATGTCATTGGTTTACGCCGACTCTTGTCCAGGAAAAACCATGGTGTACAAGTGGCATAGTTTATTTAAACAAGGAAGGGAATCCCTTGAAGACGACCCGAGGCCGGGCAGGAGCATCGAGGTGACCACGCCGGCACTTATCCAAAAAGTTGAACAAATTGTACTCGAAGATGCTCGACTAAAGAAGAAACAACTCGCAGAAATGGTTGGAGTATCCGATACAACAATTTTTAAAATCCTACACGATCATCTCGGCATGTCTAAGGTCAGCGCAAGATGGGTGCCGAGAATGCTCACGCCGCCGCAAAAACAACAGCGCGTAGAGTCTTCGCTTGCATTTTTGGACCTCTGTAATGAAGACAAGGATGGTGTATTGAGTGGAATTGTTACTGGAGACGAAACTTGGGTTCATCATTATGAACCTGAGTCCAAACAAGACTCCATGCAGTGGCATAAAAAGGGCACAGCACCTCCCAAGAAATTTAAAGTGTCACAATCAGCTGGAAAACTCATGGCAATGGTATTTTGGGACTCGGAAGGAATATTGTTGATTGATTATAAAGATAAAGGTGTTTCTATAACCGGAGAATATTACGCTTCAATATTAGAGCGACTAAAAGAAGCCATTAAAGAGAAAAGACGGGGAAAATTGACAAAAGGTGTTCTGCTTTTGCACGACAACGCGCCCGTCCACAAGAGCCGCGTTGCGTTAGCTGCCCTGCATAAGGTGGGCTTCGAAATTGTGAATCACCCACCCTACAGCCCAGACCTGGCCCCGAGTGATTATTACCTGTTTCCGAAAATGAAAAATGAGCTGCGGGGTAAAAAATTTACTGCCGATGATGAAGTCAAGGAGGCAGTTTCGGCGTATTTTGCAGATAAAGAGAAATCATTTTTTTATGAGGGTATAAATAAATTAATTGAAAGATGTGAAAAATGTATCCGTCTTGCAGGTGAATATATTGAAAAAGAAAAATAATTTTTTTTTTTATTTCCACCCCTTGTCCCCCATTCCGCGAATATAAAAACGCTCCCTCGTAAATACAGAAAATAGCAGCTCTAGTGAAAATGATTATGTATGCTCGACTGACGACAGTTATTAACTAAAATTATTATTAGTTGTGTATATTTATATTTGTATTTACTTAAAGATGTTATAGATACTAATTAAATTACATGTTAAAGGCTTTTAACTCAAATCACTTTTTTATATTTCAAAATATAATATTTATTTCAATAATTAAATTATATTTAGGATAATTTTTAAAAACCTTTGTACGCCTCTACCTGCATTATCTACACGAATCGCAACCCAGAGTGGGAATGTTTAGCCTGCGCACCCTTTCGCCACCACAATTAATTCCACAGTAGTTTGATATAGAAATGCAAGGGAAATGCAAAAAGAATAAATGCAAAAGGGAATAGTTTACATATGAAAAATAGTGTGAAGTAAACATTTATGGTAAGCAAAGTGTAGCAATAAGTGCATGCCAGTGATAGTGAGTACCTGTTTTACTTCCTGTCTGCAAGAAACTGGTAAATTGATACTTTCAACGGGAACTAATTCAAGTGAAACAGACCGTAAAGAAGAGCGTGTGTCAGAATGTGTCCAGAGGAAAGTACAAGGTAAAGCGACCAATTGACAAGTAGGGATAGTAGATGTGAATACTAAACACGCGGCGTGTCGCTGGGACTGGCGGACTCGGATTGGTGTGGTGCGGCTGGCTGTTTAAAGTTTACATTTATAATAACACAAAATAATTAAGAACTAAAAGTTTCGACACTGATAGGAAAATAAGATCGAACGGGTCGACCGGTCTCTAATCCCTACTCTTTATTTAGAAACACTTAAATAGCCGACAATAATTGTCCTAGAATCTGGAGTTCCACCTGTGGCAATACACCGGATCTCTAATCCCTACTGCAGGATGAAACAAAACTATAATAACTGATAATAAGGTGCGAATGAACGCGCTAGTCAAAACGCGGGATTCACCTGGTGACTGGGATTTACTAGGTGAGCTGGCTCAAATTATGAAGTAATGGAGAAGACACTTCGAGATATTGCTGAACGGCGTACAGGGGGAAACCAAAGCGAAGTTCAGACGATAGGATAAGATAGAATTGAGATAGAAGAGCCAACGGAGGAGGAAGTAATAAAAGAACCTAAAAAAACAAGAGCCCAGGGGAAATAGAAATAACGACAAAGACGTTGAAGGCAGAGTAAGAACAATTGCAGAGGAAAATCTTCGAATTGGTTGAATTTGTATGGGAAAAGGAAAGTATGCCAGAAATATGGGCAAATGCCCGGATATGCCCAGTGTATAGAAAAGGCGATAAGATGAGTAGCGAAATTTACAGGAGCATAACTCCACTAGATACGTGCGACAAGATCTTTGCTAGGGTGTTAAGGAATAGGTTAAACGAAGAAGCGGAAACGAAACTTGGTGATACAAGTAGAGTTCAGAGAAAACAGATCGACAATAGATCAAATATTCAATATAGAGCGCATGTGTTTTGCATTTTAGTTACGTTTATGCATTCTTAGTAAGAATGGTGGGTGACCATGTACACGCTGTTTATGGATTCTGAGCAGGTCTATGACAGAATCGATAGAGAAGAAATGTACCCATATCCAATAATAAACTTAGAAATGCCAAGAAAACTCACCAGATTTACAAGGATGACAAAAAATGAGATTGTGTGGAACGGATTGAAATCCAAACAATTTATAGCTACCAAGTGCCTTAGGTAAAGGGTCCAGTATCCACGGATTTATTTAATCTCGTACTAGAAACAATAATAGGATTAGGAATTAGTTAAAAATTATTGTGTTTTTCTTTACAGACGATACAGCCTTAGTAGATACGTCCAAGAAAGAACTAAGGTAAATTTCTAGAAGATTAGAGAAAAAAGAACAAGGAGGCTAGGTCTACTAATCAACCATATGGTGTTGAAAGGAACGGATCAAGAAAAATCTTAAAAGTTACGACACAAACAGAAAGCCAGTTCAACTTCGAAAGGGTCAAAAAGTTCAAATATTTACGAGTGGCGTAAAGAATTAGAAGTCAAAGTTAGGATAACAATAGGAAATCGGAGATTCGGACGTTTCAAAGCACTGCTGAAATCAAAGTTTGTGTTTTAACCTAAGAAATACAGTCAGTCATGATAACACCCTTTATATTGAAGAAAACGATCAGCATTGCCTTCAATTTCGATTTGCTCATTCGTGCTTTTTTCTGTTTTATCTTATGCGTACGTGACAACATTATCACCAAACACCTCTTTTAATATTTGTAAACATTCTGTTGGCGATTTTTTTAATTCGACAAAGAATTTCAGGTTAATTCGCTGATCGCTGATGTCAACAATTATCACGGCACTACTAAGTAACAGTATCCTCTACAAGTAAACTAAAGCAGGCAGAGAGACGAAACTACGGGTTCTTGCTTGGGAAGTATCAAGGCCAATGACATTCCAATTACAACCTCGCCTGATGCGGCTACGCGATGGAAGGAGTACAATCTCGTTGCTTAATTGCTATACCTCGAATCTTTAACAATTTCAATTCTGTTCAAGCAAATAGTTATAATAAATAGAATCCAATCTACAACAAATTGTAATTACTTTATATATAGTTGGATTCAAGGGCAGCTTGTTTTTGCACATCGAATACTTAGTAATGTTTGTTTGTATCCGACAACAGTCATTTACATCAGCGATATGGTAATATACATACACTACAAGTCATAAGTGAGGGATCAGTAGATGAAATTTAAAAAAAACATACACGCTTAGTGAAACAAAACGTATATTTCTTAAAAACTATATCTACGAGACAAATGAACAGTTTTCCTTACAAAATAAAATAATTTCAACATATTCTGTAGAATTTCTTATCATATTCGACTTTCGTCGAAGTATCCACCTCTGCGCTTAATGATTTCTTTAATAATATTAGGCAACTGCGATACAAGTTTCTGGAGCGTATCCATTGGTAAATTATTCCACACCCTTGTAAGTAGCTACCAAAGCTGTTTCTGCGATTGTGGACACCTTTCTCTCACGTTTCTCTCTAATTCATCCCACAGTAATTCGATAGGGCTGAGATCGGGTGATTGTGGTGGCCAAATCATATTTATCAGCAGCCTTTCCTCCTCTTTTTTTAAACACATAGTTTTTACAAAGTTGGGAAGTGTGTTTGGGATCATTATCTTGTTGTAGGTGAAAACCTTCACCAATTAACCTTAATCCAGACGGAATTGCATGTTCCTTCAAAATCTTCAGGTACCCCTCTTTTTTTAAAATGCCTTCAATGCGGTACAAATCTCCGACACCATCAAAGGAAAAGGATCCCCAAACAAGCACAGAACCTCCCCCGTGTTTAACAGTTGGCACTACATATTCGGGTAACATCCTTTCACTCACTTGTCTTCGAACGAAAACTCGTCGATTACTACCAAACACTTGGAACTTTGACTCATCTGTCCATAACACCTGCTTCCATATTTCCATGTCCCAGTGTTGATGATCCTGGGCCTATTGTAACCGTTTTTTACGATTTCGTGGATTCGATAATTGTTTTCGAGCTGCAAAATACGCCCATGTAGTCCCGCCTTTGTCAAACGTCGTTTTACAGTAGTCAGTGACACCGGCTTTCGACGGCCTTCATTCAGCTCTGCTCGAAGCTGAGGAGCTGTGAGGCGCCTATTTCGTTTTGATAGTATTTTAGGCGCAAATCCTCTTTTCTGGTAGTTACCCTTGGCCTTCCGCAACGTTTTAATGGTTGTAATGATCCTCTTTGTGAATATCATTTCACTGTTCCTTGCACCGCGTGATAAGATAAATTTAACTTTTGGGCTATTTGCCGCAGTGAAAATTTTTCACCATGTAGCGTTATTATAGAACTACGAGTTTCTGCACTAAGTTCCTTTCTTTTCGGCATTTTTATAAGTTACTTTTACGTCTGTTCTCAAATACTCGTATTGCAACTTACTCGCACAAATGCTGCACGAAAACTAATTTTTAAATTGTTAAATAGTTTACTATGAATTCCTAATACCATTATAATAATATTGCGTTGTAAACCCTATTAAATTTATTGGGGCATATAAAATATTTCTGTTAAATAGACGCCATAAAACTATTAAAAGGATTTACAATATTTTTCAGAAACGAATATATTTATCTAATTTATAATAATAATCCCAATAATCCTTCTCAGAATTACATTTACAACTGTTATTTCAATTATTCTCACCAAAACAGGTAAAAGTCTAAGGATGTGTCTAAAATACAAGTGTTTTGTTATTTATGATAAGTGATCTCTCACTTATGGCCTGTAGTGTATCTTCAGATAGTCAACAAACAGAAGTTTATTAGATATAATCACATCAGCAAGATCGTCAACGAGAATAATTAAAAAATAGGCCCTAACTCGAGCTCTGTGAAACTCCAGAAATATTTATTTATAAAAAGTAATAACAAACATAGTTACTAATGATATTATTATTCCATAATATCAAACATAGCTGATAGATTTTGAAAGTTTTGACCCTTATGGATATTATAACAGACAAGCAAGCAGTGCAGATGCAATGAAAAAATATTCGAGTATATATATTACGAATACCATATTATTATTCTCAATTTCCTGTACTAAGGCTCTTAACTTGTCGAAAATAGTGTTGTCACTATATTACATGAGTTGAGAACTGTAATATCGAGAAGGCGTGTGTATTGTCGACCGGACTAGACAGAAATACAATATATAACTATTCAAAAGTAATAATCTTCTCTTATTGTACTTTTGTTTAGCATCTTTAAGGGTTTGATTATAAAAGCCCAGAGTTACGTCGATATGGTGGATGAACTCCATATTTTTCCATGTATTCAGCAGCTCAAGGACCCAGTTTTCCATCAGGATAATGCCCGTCCCGTCCTCACGTAGCGAGAACTTTTCTAAATTGATTCGAAGAGGTTCGTTATAACAAACATGAAATCTCCATACTTCTAGCCAATACTAATCGAACATATATGGGATATGGAAAAAAACTGATGTATTTAGCGAATCCGTCGCAAAATCTAGAAATCCTCCGGCACAAATTGCAGGTTACTTGAGACATCATTCTCTAAGAGGGCATCGATTACTTCCTGGAATTAATGACACGAAAAGTGGAGGAGTATGAATCTAATAGGAGTGATTGAACATATTAATAAAAATAAAATTAAATTGTTTTAATATTTTGTCCTTTCTCTTTGTAATTATAGTCAAGTATTAGATTTGAATAGCTACACGTTTCTGCTAATGGTTAAAAAATTTGCACACCTTTTTGATGTTACAATTTCCATATCATTGAGTGTATTATAAATAAAATTAAGTAATTAACAAGAGTTTATTTTTCGTTATACCAAACATAAAACTAAGATGTCTAAGACATAAATATAAAGAACTGTGAAATCAACGAACTCTTTCTATATTTAATAGTACTTCGCCGATAGGCAATAGCAGAGGTGACTTGTTGTACAATTTCATTTCCAAAAATTTCGCATTCAACGTATATCTGTAGCTCTTCAGCATAATTGCCATGCCAATTTTAGCTTGCATTATCCCAAAACGCATTCCAATACATATCCTGGGTCCCTCACCAAATGGCATATACGAGCAGACATGGCGATGGACTTTATTTTCTGGGGAAAATCTGTCTGGGTCAAACTTTTCGGGATTTGGGAAATATTCCGGATCATTTTGTATGCCTTGTAGTGGAATTAGAACTTTTGTTCCTTTAGCAAGAATAAGGTCTTCTCCGGGAACTTTGTAATCCTTCGTAACAATTCTTTCTAATGTTGCCACGATTGGGTACTTTCTTAAGGCCTCTAGAAATTAATAATATTTGTTAAGCAAATAATTTGTAGTTCGTTTATATTTAAAATAATAATTCTGTTGCCCTACAACATACAGGGTGTTTGCTAAACATGCGCCAAAAATTCAGAGCGTTATTCCTTGGCTTATGTTTAGATTTTTATGAACTTGGGCGATTTTTGGAAAGACACTTTGTTTCGAAGATACATGACGATAACTGTTTTCGAAAAGAAAACACTACTTGGCACTCTTTCAAAGACATCACGGTTGTTTCCTTTGTAATATACGACTTTATAATGAAAAATAACTATTTTTATAATGTACCACAGTTTAGTATTGCTTATTTTTCCGAAAATGTCCGCAATGCAATTAAACCACTAAAAAGTAAACTAAGCCTAATAAAGTACCACTCTTTTTACTAAAAGACTATCATTTTGTTTTATCTAAACTTTTACAAAGCCTATTTAATTTAATTTTACAAACGTCTACATTTTCGTCAGTGCGGAAGCTAGAATATAGTTATTAAGAGGCAATTCACTATCGAATAGGATTCCCAGGTCTTTTATGAAGTTACATCGTTAAAGCGATACAGATGATTGATATATAATAGGAGTAATATGTATAATAAAGACGGGAATGGTTCTAGTATTTCAGTCTACGAGGACTAATCATCATTTATAAATCAAAACAATTATTTATCTTCACGTCGTATTGTAACCCGCTATATATAAACTAACGCTACAAACTTACAAGTCTGAACCTATTAGAGGGTGCCTAGAGTAGACGCCCGAGGTCTAGAGAGTCACATATAAGTATCAAAATGGATCGTGTCGAGCAACGAACGGTGACAGTTGTGTTTAAAGAAGATGACCCTTTTTCGAATTCATCAAGCCATGGTGGATACACTTGGGGATCTGTAGTAATACATAATGTAGTTAAAAGATGGTGCTGCGGGTTTAAATGTGGTATACAATCGTGTGCAGATGAATATGCAGGTGGAGCGTCCATAACCGTCACTACTCAAGAAAATGCTAAAAAGTCAATCGTCTCGTGTTGCAAGATCGACGTGTAACTATTAGACAATTAGTTGAACATACTGGTCTTTCATACCATGCAGTATATAATATAATTACTGCCGAATTAAACAACTATCTGCAAGATGGGTACCACAAATGTTAACTGATGCAAACAAGGAAGCTCAAAAATACATCTGCAGTCGTCTTTTAACTTGGTAGAGACACGACAAAGAAAGTTTTCTTAAAAGATTTGCGACAATGAATGAATTCTGGATTCATTAGTAAGATGCAACCTTCAGCAGGGAATATCATACTATCAGTATTTTGGGATGCTGAAGGTGTAATATTAGCAGATTTTCTATCGAAGGAGGCCATAATTATAGGTGCTTATTATGTCAACTTAATTCCCAAATTACGTGACGCGATAAAAGAAAAACGTGGAGGGAAGTTGCGCTAAGGTGTTCTCTTGCATTAGGATAACGCACCTAGTCACAAGTTCTCAATTGCAACAGCTGTAATAGCTCAGGCAGGCCTCGAATTGATCGAACATCTGTCATATATGTGAGAATTAACCCCCAGCGAATACCAACTGTTTCCAAACCTTAAAGAACACTTGCGTTGTAAACGATTTCCATCAAGTAATGATGTGATATGTGCGGTAAATCAGTGGTTTGCAGAAGTTGAGCAATTTTTTTCGGGAAGTATTAGAAATGCTAGAACATCAATGGGAAAAATGTGTTAACCTTAATGGAGACTATGTAGAAAAATAAAAGTAAAATATTTGCAAATTTTTATTGTGAGTGGGTCAGGGAGATCCACGTTTATATAGGTCGATCTCTCTTCTATCGAATATAGTTAAGATTTTTAAATTAATATTGGACAGACAGATACATCCCTCTATAACATACGTCATTACTGCATTGCAGCATAGTTTTGTTGCAGGACACTTTACGGTAACCAATCTTTGTAATTTTATGAAGTATGTTTTGAAAGCTTTGGACATCCAATGTCAAATAGATGTCATTTATACTGACATGGCAAATGTGTTTGATCGCATCGATCGTGATTCCAAGCTGGATAAATATTAACCTTTAGAGTTTAACGACTCCTCACATTCAATCTTATTTGCATTATCATAAATTTTTTGCTTCTTACAATGGGTTCTCTTCCGGCAATTGCACTAATACCTGTGGAATACCACAGAGGGTAATTTAGAACCTCTCCTGCTTTTATTATTTATTAAGGACCTTCCAGGCTACGTTACTTGCCAGATTTTGTTATTTGCTAATGATGTATTGCTATTAGTACTAACAGTGATTGCCTTGATCTTCATTTAAATTCATACAGTATTTTCGAATGATATATTATAACAAAAATCTAGCATTAAACATTTCTAAATATGTAAGGTGTGATACATACTCGAAACTCATTTGTATACAATTATTCATATTCATACAATTATGTATGTGTCTGGAAATCCTATTTGATAGTGAACTGTCTCACAATAAGCTCATTAATAGTATTGTTTCATCGGCGAATAATTCCATGGGCTTTATTCCATAATTACAAACATTTTATCAATGTTTTTAAGTTAAAGTGTATTTTTCTCAATATGCTTCAGTGGCGTAGAATCCTTTCTACGATATTCATAAAAAAACAATTGAGTGTTCACAGCGACGCCTTATAAAGTATCTCCGGGTTAAAAGTTTCCCCGATTATCCTCACAGAGGCTTTCCTTATAATAATAATAATAATAATCTTTAATGCCTAACAGTTACACAGACCATTTACAGGACATAGTAATGCATTTAAAAACAAAATTAAAATTAAAAACAAAAATAGGTGCAATTAATGTAATACAAAGAAAAATAAGAATACAATTAACAAAAAATATACACACTTACAATAATGTAATCCAAATCATTTAAAAAAAACTGAACGAACAATAATAGATGCAAATTAACGAAAGGGATCCGTATAATACATTGGCATATCTGGACATATGTACCAGTGGAGCCTTGAAGAGAACATTAGTTCTTGCCCTAGCTATTGAGAGGTTTGCCGATGATCTACTGTCAAAACTAGGCACGAGGAAATCAACCTGGGACAACAGCACAGAAAAATCAATAAAATTATTTATTAATTTATAAAGAAAAATGCCACTAGCTTTTTCCCTGCGTATACCAAAAGAATCAAAATTTTGCCTAGCAAGTAGACCCTCATACGTCGAACCAAAGGCAGGATAATGTCCATCAATCCTGTAGGATAAATATTTAATCAACCTCTTTTGAACACGCTCCAGGAGTAACTGCTGATAATGGTAAAACGGGTACCACACAACTGAAGCATATTCCAATCTGGACCGGACAAGAGAACCGTAAAAAACCTTCAAAGTGTGCAAGCTACTAAAACCCCTGCAAGAACGAATAAGGAACCCAAGACTTCTGGAAGACGATGAAGTTATGCTACCTATATGCTTCGAAAAGCTAAGATATGAGTCGAACAAGAGTCCAAGATCCTTGAAGTTGTGTACTCTAGGTATATACATATAATGGATTGCCGAACATTGTAGTTATATTATAGTAAAGCGGAATATTACTTCTACTAAAAGAGAGAACAGCACATTTATCGATGTTGAGCTTTATCTGATTGTGGGTACACCAATCGTCAATAATGCACAGATTTGATTCAAGATTAGTACTGAAGCAATAGTAAGTGTTCTCTCTGTAGACCAGACGAGTTATGTTCAGTTAATTTTTGATACACAAGCAAATTCATAATAAAATTGACTCCTTTTACCTTCTGGGAAAACTTGTATGTACCTCGCCCTGTCGCACCTAAAGTTCAAACTTTCCAAAGTTCATAAGCACGCACAAATATGTTATGCAAATTCCCGATTGCAGTTCTGTGTGATTTTTATAATCAGTACGACAACTTTTGCGCTATTTCGCTGAATGGTTTGCTGATTGCTTATAATTTGTAATCCCCCTTCTTCTTATTTAAGTTTTGGCTACATTTATAGAACATTTATTATATTTTAGTTACCGTTTTCAGATATTATTTAGTTATTAATACTATTACTGGGGTTACATAAACTTTTCCTTTATGTATTTTTCTATATATTTATTTATTTATTTTTATTTTATTTTATTTTAATTTTATTTTATTTTAATTTATATTTTGCCCAACAGAATTTCTTCCATTAACAGGACAAAATCAATTACACATACACACAAATGTTCAAGAAGAACAAAAAGCAAATATAAAATTTCCTAAATAATAACTAAACATAATAATTCTTTACATATAAGTACCAGATTAAAAACATAAAAATACATGTAAAAGTACAGAAACAAACAAAGAAAAAGTGAAAACTTAGCAATTCCCCCTACTAGTCCTCAATTGCTAGTCTGAGTAATGCTCCCAATGGGTCATTATGTATGCCTCCCGCACAAAATATTTTATTAAAATTACTGCACATTACATATATGGGCGACTTTACTATTACATTAGTTCTGAAAGTTACTATTACATTAGTTCTGGAAGGTGGACAGAAAAATGTAGTGTGATAACGAACCGACAATCGAGAAATGTGAAAATTCAATTCTTGAAGGAGGGCAGGACAATCGACGTCATTATGTATAAGTTTATATAAAAATATTAAACCAATAGAAATGCGTCTTCTAGCGACGTGACATCAAACCGTTGCAGCAGTCCTAACTGGTCAATACCCTGTGCTGGATAAAAGCCATCAACTCGAAAGGAGAGATATTTTAAAAACTGTCGTTGCACAGCTTCCAAAATGTTCTTATGGGATATCATACCAAAATCGCATATTCAAGTTTCGATCTAAAGAACGAAAAATACAGAAACGTCATTGCTTGTACAGAAGTAAAGGCTCTACAATTGCGTATAACAAAACCGCATGACTTCTTCGCAGATAAGACGGCGTTTTCGATGTGGTTGACAGACGTGAGTTTCTCAGCAAATAAAATAAAACGCCAAGATCTTTGGCTAGATTAGTAATTGTTAGTGAAGTGGCATGCAATGAATAGTCGTACCTAATTGGGTTGGTACAACGGTTGATATATAACCCCTTTCCACAATTAACTATTTGTAAATTCTGTATACGCATTTCGACAACCAAGTTGTCATCGAGTAATTTCAAAGTGTCGCAACTGGTAAAACACGGCGAAGAAAATATCAAAAATACACTCCGTACGCGATCCGCACTTCCTACATTTAAATAATTTCAGTTGTAAACAGTTACTCTCGCACCAATCATTAATTATATTTAGTTATATATACATATCTAATACCCACTGTCCTATTATTGATATGTAGTCTTAGGCAATAAATGCTACTATTATTATTATTTCATTACAACCATTAATTATCCAATTTATCAAATCTTTTACGTTTTTCACTGAATTAGTGTACACCACGGCCACGGCCACAACGGCCTTGAAATTACCTCATAGAAACAAATCTAAGGGATTTAATTAAGCGATCTTCATATGATGCGCACAGTCGTGCATAAAGCACATTACATTTCTCACTGCCAGTAGTCAGTCCTCTAGAAACCCATGCAGCAATTCTTCCAGTAAGTCTTATCGCTATAAACATTGACCTATAATAATTAACCACTCACACATAATTCCAACCGAAATGTTTAATCAAAGTTTACTTATTTTGGAAACGTTCTTCTACTTATACATGTGGGTTTTCCTTGGCCCATAAATGGTTATTATGGAAGTTCCTAATTGTATTTGTTGAGAGCCAGTTGTTAGGGAATTTGAACTAATTTATGCAAAAACTATTGACAAAATGCAACACCTGAAGGAAAATTTGTGGATTTGGTGCTGAATGTGATACGAATACAAGCACTGCTGTTCAGAAATTTTCCAAACAGACCTATTTGTTACATTCAAAGTATTTACTATTGTTTTTGGTACCTGCATCTTCCTCTACCATGCTCAGCACATTTTCTTCCAATTCTACTGTTGTTACTGTGTTTGGGTTTCCTTGTCTTGTTTTACGCACAAACATGCCCGTTTCATGAACACGTTGATAACTATTTTCGAAGGTTGGTCTATTAAGAACAAAATGATTGAGAAATCATTCACTACATAATCGCCCAACCTCTAACGAATTCCCGTGGACACGTCCATACATAAAATGATTGTGGGTTATCTCGGCGTTCGTATAGTGATTCATATAAGAGACCTTCAGTAACAAAAGTTTCATTATCTAACGAGAAATCGAGACGCAAGCAATGCTGACAATTTTCAAAAAGAAAAATGAACAATAGCATCGATATATGAAATCTATGGTTAATAATAATAATAATGTATTTCTTGCCCAACAGGCGAACCCAATTAAGGACAACGTTGAATACAAATTAAATCAAGTACATACAGTCAAAAGTAATATCTAAAATAATTAATATTATAAAAAATAAAAACCAATACCACTAAGCAATTAATAATAACTTATAATAACAGAAAAATTAAAATAATAGAACATTAAGAATAATAGAGAATTAAGAACTAAAATCTAAGAGAATCGTGAAAGATATCTCGTAGAATTTGTTGGCGTTCAACGCCATATGAAAGAAGGGAACCTTCCACAGGGGATTCGTTCTCGCCGTACCGTAAACAAACGTGGCAGCGCTTCTGAAGGAGGAGCGAGAAACTGCAAAGTTTAGATTGGCTAGGAGGTCTGAACAGTCTATCTGACCATTCACCAGCTTGTAAATAAAACAAGCACTGTGTTTGGATCTGCATTCCTCCAGTGATTGGACATTGTGCTCAGGACACACGCCCGAAGACTTGAAGCAAAGGAATTTCAGAAATTGACGTTGAACGCGTTCGATTGCATTTATCTGTGAACCGTATAAGGGATACCATACAATCGACCCATACTCCAGCTTACCGACAACCAATGCAAAGGACAGTATTTTCAATAAACAAATATTGTTGAAATACTGTGTTGTCCACATTATAAAACCAGCACTCTTAGCCGCTGAACGACATATGTATATTTTGAATATGTAAATTAAAACACAATGAGAAATCAAAGAAAATACCGAGCTCCTTGATGGAGTCGACTTTCATAAGAGTGTGTCCATCTAGGGAGTATGTGGAAGAGATAGGAGATAACTTGCGGGTAAATGACATGGCAAAACATTGTCATTTCTAACAACTACGGGTTTGTCCTCATCATCAAAGACCCAAACTTTTTTTTGAGCTTTGGTCGGCACATCGTAATAGTACAGCCAAGTCTCTTCACCTGTCACGATGCTGTTCACATATTGAGATTATCCCTTATTAAACTTTTTTAGCATCTCCCGGCACCAAGTCACACGTCGTATCATCTGCTCTTCAGTTAGTCGATGCGGCACCCAGAGAGAACACAGTTTCTTCACGTGCAAATGATCATGCAGAATCGAATGAATAGTTGGTGCATTTAGGCATGATGTACCCTCTATCTGTTGGTAGGTCACTCGCCTATCCTCACCAAGCATTTTCCTCACAGTAGTAACGTTTTCCTCCTTAACTGACGTTCGTGTCCTTCCCGACCTCTCAGCATCCTCCACAGTTAAATTTCCCCTTTGGAATTCTCTATACCACCTGAATATCGTTGCGCGATGTGGACAAACATCACTTAGTGCAAGATTTCTTCGAAGCACTGGTCTATGTTTAAACCACGCACGAAATTATAACGCAAAACTGCCCTTATCTCATTTCGTGACCACGACGCCATCGCAATCACTTTACACTCTCAATGCTAACGAATAACTGAGCCCATCGGCATGGCGTGGAGGCTACTATATACATCTGAACACGTCTCAACGTGCAGCAATAAGCAGCTTCCCACAATTCATTGTTGCGTCATATTGCAAAACTTTCCTAGTACTCTTTGTACATTGAGAAGTGTCGTAAAAGCGATGTCTGGACAATTACATTTATAAACGGCGAGTCGCGTTTCTCTCTCTGTCTCTCTAACATAGAATTATATTCATTAAACGAATTTATGCAAAATTTTGATTTGTATATTCACTAATGAGCATAAGTATGTTAAGTGACCTTTTGTGAAATATTCAACTCTTTCAGAATATTATTTCCATATTCTATCTTTACTCTTATAACAGAGTTCTGGAAATTGTTGAAAATGTATTGTTAAATGAAAGAGAAAGCAGTTTCTATGAAAATATTCGTAGTTAGTCCTACTCAAGTCCATTGTTGATGATATTTCGTTACCTGATTAAGGACAGTTTGCGTGCTATGTGGTTTAATATATCACTGGATTTTGAAGTAAAACACCATAATTCAGCTGAATTATTGTCTTGTTGTATGTTCTTTAATTGGCATAAAGCCTAGACGTAAGTTTCTGTCTATTACACACTGGAAACATAGTCTCCGATCTATGTGAGATAGAGGCGTTCTTGCTTTGTCGGTCAATACATTTATGTATTGTTCGAGAGGGGAGATATGATATTATTCTGAATTATTGTGTTTTAAATCATAAAAAGATTACTTATTTTACTACAGATTCCTTTGAATAGTTTTCTAATACTCTAAAGCGATACTGTAAGTAACAATCATTTTATTCTATCACTCACTCGTATTCTGGTTATGTTAATTTCTCGTATGGGTAGCAAAATAGACAGAATATCTGACGAAAATCGTCAGCGGATAGTGTTTTTTCATCAACAAGGCTTACATAAACAACAAATTGCAAAAAAGACGCAATGTTCTAAACATTCAATTTTTACAATTATCAAAAAGTACGAAGTAAACCAGTTACCTCAATGGATGGTAGTAGATCGATATATTGTAAGAAGAACCTCTTGGCAGTGATTTGGGTGTTATTTAAAAGACAGAGGGACTATTTCAAGATCGACCAATGTCGTCTTCAGAAGAATTTATTAACGAATATTACGAAGTAAACCAGTTACCTCAATGGATGGTAGTAGATCGATATATTGTAAGAAGAACCTCTTGGAAGTGATTTGGGTGTTATTTAAAAGACAGAGGGACTATTTCAAGATCGACCAATGTCGTCTTCAGAAGAATTGATTAACTTCGGCGGCTCTTCAAGGATCCATACTTAGTCCTCTTTTCTATTTAATATTACTAGGTCCCATTAGAAAATACATTTTGATTAGGTTAAGTAGGTAGGGATTTTTCATCAACCAGGCTTAAGTCAACAGCAAATTGCAGAAAGAACGCTATGTTCTAAGTCTTAGATTTTTTAAATTATCAAAATGCAAGAAGTAATTGGTTTGGTGGCAAAAAGATATAGGAAAGACGGAAAAGCCAAGAAAACTATAAAAGATGTAATGATCAGTATCTGCAATTGGTATTCTTGCGAAATAGGACGAAATCATATAAAGAATTAACAGAAGATCTTCGTAAATCAATTGGAGTTTCTATGCCATCTAATTAAACAGAAGCTTAAAGGTCGTGTTGTAGGAAGATATTCATTACTGCGAAAAGGTAATAAACAGAAATGGTTGGAATGTGCACGAATCCGTACTCAGTATTTTAAAAAAACTATGCGTGTATCCTATCTTCTTCTGGGCTTCCGGGCTGGAACCGCGTCACTGGTATAACTGCCCACTCGTACCCACTCGTATGGGACTCAGCTATTGCTACTGTCTATCGCACTGAAACTAGGAACTGGAAAAGTTTCAGTGCGACAGGCAGTAGCAGTAATTGAGCCCTGAAGATGTCCCATAGGAGTGGATACGAAACGTCGGCAGTTATACCAGTGACACGGACGTACCAGATTATGCGTTTATCTTTCAATAATTTCCGAAATATAATATTAGTAATTATGTTTGTTAAACTTTGCGAAAAATTAATAAAATTAATTGGTCCAGATCAAATAAAATGTACATTGGAGTTGTTATTGCACTGAACTATGAATAAACTTGTTGAGGTGTTTTTAGTCTCTATACGATCAAAGATTTAATTTGAAATTTCAGCAATAGCTTATATTATGAAAACAAGCAAATTAATAATAATAACCAGTAACGTATACTATTTCCGAATACTAACCATCAAAAACTTGACTTAAATACGTCATCTCGAGTACAGCCTCGTAAGTTATTTTACCATCATATTTTCGACATACAGCTCGAATTTCATCTCGTACTTTGTCCTGAATTTCTTGATTTTTTGCCATCTCATAAAAGGCAAACGTCATCGTAGAAGAAGACGTCTCGAATCCAGCTAAAAAGAAAACGAACGCCTGTGCAGCGATCTCTTCGAATGTGAACGATTCTTCGCTTTTCCTAGCGCCATTTTTGATGTCCACCAGCAATTGAACGAAGTCATTTCTTTTGACGGAGCCTGATTCTCTATGATCTGTTACATTCTTTATGACATCAAAATAAAATTTCGTAATATCGCAAGGAAAAAACCTGACACCTAATGTTTTACATAATTTTGGAAAACTTAGAGTAGCATAATTCCTTAATAGACTTGTAAAACCGCCGTTGAAAAAATTTTTAGTGTGATATCTGAAGTCATTATTAGGGTTTGCGAAAGCGTCGCAGTCTAAACCAAATGCACAGGAACCTATTACATTAGTAGTAAAAAGAGCTCCCATTTCCTTTATATCAACAGGTTGCCCTTTGATATACAATTTTTCTATTTCATTTTCTAATGCGGCTCCGCAATCCATGACAGTTTGAAACATGTATTTCATTTTGCCTGACGTGAAGGTAGGAGTGAGTCTAGCTCTGAGTGATCGCCACTTCTCACCTTCTATACTGAATAAGTGCGCACTCAATGGATCTGTTTTCTCATTGTAGTACACACCCCTGTCAACGAAATATTGAAAGTCTTTAATCATAATACATTTCAATAGATCTAAGTCAACTGGAACAAATACTGGTCTTAAAGAAGAAAATATACCACCATATTTGTAGCCCTTTCTTTTAAAATCTTTATAGACATCAATCATGGTTGCATGAATTCCTTTCTTAATTGCCCAGGGAGCTTCGAAATTTCCCATAGGAAGACTCGGTTTTAAGTACGGTACATTTTTTCTCTCCCAATATTTGAAATTCCATTTTATTATTGCAATTAAGGGAAGAAATAAACTCAGAAGGAACACGCATACTTCCAACCAAGTAATTTCCATATTTTTCCTAAAATCAAATCGATGTTAGAAGAAGAATATAAAAAAAATAGCATAAGATTAATCACAATTTAATAATAACATAGAAAGGTTGTTTAATTATCATTAATTACTATTACTATTAAATAAAAGGTGGCCCTTTTCATATTTTCTTTTAGTCGGGTATGTTGTGCACAAAATGTCATAAATATTAATGATCAAGAATACAGCGTTCTGTGAATGAACAGTGCATTTTAATTATTAAAACTTATTTTAAATACGGAGAAAGTTTCGTGGAAAGAATTCGTAGATTATAAATAATTTTTCTAGAATTGTTCGACCGTTCAGTTACTGATTTGAGGATATTAGTTCAATTGTCAATAAGGACATCACGATTTGTTTTTGACTAGGATGGTCTATTGAAAATATTACCGCAGTTGAAGAAAATCTTGTTGAGAATCCAACATATCGAAACTCCATCGTTCACAGGATTTGGCATCTTCAAAATAACACTTAACAGCGTAGTTTGAAGATTTATCTTCTTTATCGTTACAAGGGCCAGTTAGCTCATGCAATTAAATTTGTAAATCACGCACAACGGCTTACATTTGCAACCAGGAATAACAAAGCCAAGAATTAAACCGTGATTTTTCGTTTTTGTTTCCACTCAACGTATTGAGTATTATTTCTATTCAATATACTATACATAAGAACACTCACACACATGCACACGCGCACGAACACACACACAAAACACATAACAAACATTTGACGTTATTATTTCGTTTTGTATGAGCTAGTAAAATAAAGTACACTGTCATTATATACATATATGTGTGTGTGTGTGTGTGTGTGTGTGTGTGTGCGTGGGTGCGTGAAATAATGCTGAATAAAAGGTATTTTGCAAAGGAAATGACTTTATTTGTTTTTTAAAGTCCAAAAACTGCCTCTCCATCCATTCCGAGGGTAGCGTATTTATTAATTGTAAATGTCTGTTCTGAGCAGCGGTAAGCTGTACTAATGATCCTATGGGGAGGGATTTTGACCCTATCGTGTGATTGACGTTTCATCACTGTTTCTCTTTTCTCTAGTGATGGTAACTCTAACTTAGCTCTAAGTAATTATTTATATAGGTATGTAGCTGGAACGGATATTATTCGGTTTTTTATAAATAAATCCCTGCAGTGAGCAAACCGGTCTACACTTTCGATTATTCGGACAGCCTGCTTCTGTAGTATGAATACGTCATCAGCTTATACCGAATCACCCCACAACTGAATTCCATAACTCATTCTAGAATGAAAAAGTGCATGACAAGCCGTTATGGAAGCTTCTTTAATTTTGTATTCTTCCAAAAGCGTATAATGCAGAAGACAATTTATTGGAGAGGATGTCAGTATGAGTTCTCCAAGTTACTCTCGTATCCAAATAAATGTCCAACAATTTTGCAGATCCTATGTTATCTGCAGTTTTATTTCGTTTGGATGTAAACGATAAATGAAATGTTTTGTCCTCATTAATAAGCAGACCGTTGGAAGAATCAATTGATCCAACGTTTCTTTTACTTCTCTCTGAAGACACTCCGCATTTTTAGCTTTACATACAATACTGAGTAACTTCGAAAGTTCTGTGAAAAATCATTCACATATATGGAGAATAACAAGGGTCCAAGAAATGATCCCTGTGGTATCCCATAGTCTGATGTCAACATTTCACTCAGCTGCCCATTTGCATATACTGCTTGTTTCCTGTTGTTAAAGTAAGACATTAGCAATTTCAGTAACTGTCTTTTGATACCCAAACGAAAATAAGACATTAGCAATTTCAGTACCTGTCCTCTGATACCCAAACGCTCCATCTTCTCACACAATAACACAATATATATATATATATATATATATATATATATATATATATGCAATTACAAACATCAAAAGCTAACTGCCCTATAACGAAATTTATGGTATATTAAGAGATTCCCAACTGTACTACATGGAGACTTAATTAGTTAAAGCAACCGTCTAGAGAGTGGTAGATACTTGTTCAAGTCCCGGTCCAATGCAAAAAAAAATGTAATTAATTTCCTGTAATTAATAAAGGCAATGAAAAAGCAGAAAATATTTCACAAACCTCAATTTATTCATATTCAGACAAATGTAATAAACATAACTAATAAAGTAACACAGTCAGGTTTACCAACCCTACAGTGAAAAATTAAAATGCTAAATGTAAATTTTTGAAGGTGGCTGTATCCCGAAATGGACAGATTCGGTCACTAAAATGATATGTGTTGTTCTTATACGAAAGTACTCTTTCGGCCTGTAAAGTTTTATCGAAATCTGAATTTCAAGGTCATCGGCCTGCACTCGTTACTTAAAGATGTTTCAAGCAACCAATTGCTACTGACTAGTACGATTAGACTGCACGCACTATTTATGGATGTGTCTACATTGCGATGGGACTAGAAACTTCTCAGCTCTAACCATTATATCACACAGATCGTTAGAAAATACTGAAAGCTATTTGAATGTCTCAAAATATTTGGACTTTAAAGAAGACACTTTAGGAAGTGTGTATAGTTTATCACGTATTAAATATATTATTGTAAAGATTTTCAGATAGAGCAGAAGCAAAAACTTTGGGGTTAATATAAGCTGCAATATTACTACTATTTAATGCATTAAAAGAGATATTTAAAAATATAGGTGGTGCTAGCAATGACAATTTAGAATATGAGATTAATAGAAATTTTATTCTTAAATAACAGAAGAGATTAGATATCAGCGGTACTATAAAACACTTCTCCAAAAACTTTGACTCTGATATTAATAATTATATATAAACATATAATTAAGTTCTTTTACGATGGGAATTCATGAAAATCATTATTTTTTGCTATTCTATCGTTAATTAAATTAGGACTCGAACCTCTACCTGCCGTTTTCTAGATGGCAGGTAGAGGTCCGGCTAGAAAACAGCAGGTAGTGGTTCGAGTCCTTCTCCAGTGCTGAAATTTTTAATTGAACGGAACTCGAGTTCGTTCATATGGCCGCCGCGGGCACGTTTGCAGCGATCGATTCGTTGGACCCAATTTTCGATGACTCGGCCACACAATTCGGCCGAAACGGCTGCTATTTCGCGTTCAATGTTGGCTCTGAGCTCTTCCAACGTCGTCGGCTTGTTGGTATAGACCAATGACTTGACGTAGCCCCATAGAAAAAAGTGTAGAGGTTGAGATAACACGCTCACCAAACTTACTCTTCAATAAATCGATTGTAACGTGTGCTGTGTGGCTTGTGGCACCGTCCTGCTGAAACCACATGTTTTCCAAGTCCATATCTTCCAATTCGGGCCAAAAATAATAGGTAATCATGGCGCGATAACGATTACCATTCACAGTAACGTGACGATCATTATCGTCGACGAAAAAATATGGCCCTATGACGCCACCGGCATGCAAACCGCACCAAACAGTTATTTTTTGTGGATGGAGTGGTGTTTCATGAAGTGTGGATTTTCACCCGACCAATAACGCATATTTTGCTTATTGACGAACCCATTGAGCCAAAAATGAGCTTCGTCACTGAAAATGATTTTGCGATGAAATTGATCATCTTGGCGCATCTTTTCCAGAGCCCAATCGGAGAACGTACGTCGCTTCAAATGGTCCATCGGCTTCAATTCTTAAGTCAGCTCGATCTTGTATGGGTGTAAATGAAGATCCTTACGCAAAATTCGCCATAAAGTGGTATGGGCGATGCCCAACTCTTGAGAACGCCGTGGAATTGAATGATTTAGATCATTTGTTACGGACGTTTCAACGGCAGCGATATTTTCGACACTTCGACCAACCCGTTGTCTCACTGGCATGGCAACATCACACAACGAATATGTAGACTCAAATTTTTGCATTAAACTTGTTACTGCCTGTCTACTAGGGCGAGAATTACAACCGAAAATCGGAGTTAACGCTCTTAAAGTAACGGTCACCGACTCCGAATTTCTGTAGTAAATTTTTATAATTTGCAGACGTTGTTCGTTCGTGTACTTTACCATGATGAAAATGTTAAGTTTACTGAATAAATTGACAGTGACAGTTCGATGATTAGTGAAAGGGTGCGTTCACACATAATAACTTGACTGCGAGTTTTAAAATAAATATTAGATCTGTTTCCATAATGCAATTTTTGGCGTATTAAAGGACTTGAAGTTGTACTGCCTGGTGGCTTAATTGGTAGAGCAACCGGGTAGAAACCGGGCAGGTAGAGGTTCGAGCCCTTCTCCGGCACAGAAATTTTTAATTAATTTCTGTTAATTTAATTAACGATGGAATAGCAGAAAATAATAATTTTCTTTGTCAACTCTGTTTTAAACATAACTTTCTAGGTACCTATTAGTTTTAATTTAAGAAACATAATATTAAATGACTTTGTTAGCTATTACAATATTATTAATATTTTGGAAATAAATTATCAGTAATCATTCTCTTTGAAACGCTAAGAAAGATCAATATAAAATAAGTATAAGTCAAGTTGTCATAAATTGAATCGGGAAGTCACGTGTTTGGCAGCTCTGTATTCAAAGTGAAAATAAACAAGTATTTGCGGTGATTTGATAATTAAGCTTTGGACTACTGTATAGTTTTTTTTTGAGACAAACAAGGTGGTATCATTGGTTTGTGTGTGCAGTGCTTGTGGGGGACGTTAATTATGTGGTGAGTCGTTTGTTTTCTGCATGGCGCGCTTCTTTTTCCGATACGTATACTTTTCGTTCTCCACCTTTTTATTGTATTTTATTTGTCAGAGATATATAAATAGTAATATACGAGGGTCCCCTAAATAATTAATATTTGCATTATAAATTTATTCCCTTGTATCTGCAGCTGCACCCGACCGTTGTCTTTTTCCTTAGTGTGTTCTTTTTAAGTCCCTGCGTCAGGCAGCGCTAGGGTGAAGCGTGTGTCCCAGTGTTTCCCTTACTCCTTTTCCCTCATTCTTTGTATTAAAACTTAAAACTAAACTAATCAGAACATAAATTACTTATAATGTAGCATGGCGCACTCCCAACCTAATATTTATTCTTATCCAAATCAAGTTGACCCACAACAGCAATACCAATATCAGACCTATAATGCATACCAACAATCCCAACAATCCTTTCCATCACAAACACAATCTACTCAGTACCCACTAAATCCTTATCATGTACAGATGACAAATATGTATCCAGTACAACAACAACAACCTACGACCCTTCTGGCCTGTAATGAGACGGGAAACGAATGGCACGTAGTTAACCGTAGCAATAGAAATAGATATAGAAGTCCTGAAGATACTTCGAATAAACGAATACAAGTGAAAAAAGGTCAATATTGGCTGGATGACTCTGTACAGAGCAGCAATAGATACAAACCTCTAGACAAAGAAATTGATGAGCGGGCAAGCACCTCACAAGAAGTAACTATTGCGAAAGACCCTAAACCACCACCTATCTATGTGTCTGACGTCAAAAATATTAGTCCATTAATAAAGCTACTCAATGAAATTGCAAAAGACAACTATACACTGAAAGCATTAGGCAGCGATGAAATTAAAGTCCAAAGTAATACAAGTGAAACCTATACAAATATTATTAATAACCTTAAGGACAAAAATACAAAATTCCACACATACAAGCCAAAGCAAGAGAGAACATTTAGAGTTGTAATGAAAAATATCCATTATTCAACAGACACAGAAGAAATCAAACAAAATTTTAATTTACTTGGACACGAAGTCGTTAATACAATATATGGAACATAAAACAACGGTCAACCCAAATACCACTACCTATGTTTATCATCGAAATTAAAAAAAAAGATAACAACAAAGAGATTTAAAAAATTAAGCACTTCATGAACACGAGCATAATTGTCGAACCCCCCCCCCCCCCATCTAAAAAGAATAATCCCAAAATGTGCCAAATGCCAAAGATTTGGTCATACCAAAAATTACTGTCAGCAAATGGACCGCTGTATTAAATGTACAGGATCTCACTCCACTAAAGAATGTCCAAGAAAAAGTAAAGATGACCAAGTTAAATGTGTAAACTGTGGCGGGGATCATCCAGCTAATTATCGAGGATGTATAGTGCACAAGCAACTACAAGAAAACCTTTTTCCACAACTGAGGCGCGAGGTTAGCATGCATATGCGTACACCAACCCAAACATATCGAGTTCCTGGGGTTTCCTATGCAGAGCAAGTTAGACAAAACAATCAACCTATACAAAACTTGAACACCAATACAATTCCAGAACCACAAGCCACATCTCCAAATCAACAGGCAAATGATATGGAGGAATTGAAATCCATGATGAAAAACTTAATCACACAAATGGGGACTATGATGAACCTTTTAACCACACTAATTAGCAAAATGAAATAATGCCTCAAATCTTAAAAATATCTGTTGTTTAAACTATTCCTTGATAATAATCAAATTGATATACTTCTTATATATGAAACCCACTTCATCAACAAAAGCTACATCAAATTTCCCAACTACTCCATTTACAACACGAATCACCCTAACGGAACTGCACGTGGTCGGACAGCCGTTATAATAAGATCTAACATAGAACACTATGAACTACCTAAACACGAAAAAAATGAATTACAAGCTACTACTATCCAAATCCAAGACCAAGTAGCAAATATGAAGATTTCCGCTGTTTATAGACCTCCAAACTACATGGTAAAAAAAGAACACTACTCACACTTTTTCAAAAGTCTAGGGAATAGATTTATTGCGGCCGGAGATTTTAATGCAAAGCATCAAGATTGGGGCTCCCGCGTCAGGAGAACTGATGGGCGTGAATTACTAGCAGCGATACAGGCTAATAATCTAAATTACTTATCCACCGGGGAACCGACCTATTGGCCCACGGATCGTCGGAAAACCCCTGACCTAATCGATTTCTGCATTACAAAAGGCTTAAATATAGGACAGTTTACAATCAAATCATGTCTAGAACTAGCCGCTGACCACTCATCTCTTCTAATAATATTCTGCACAAAAATAGTGCACACTAAAATGCGACCAATTCTCTGCACCAGGAGGACAGACTGGGATTATTTTCGCAGTAGGCTAACTGAGCAAATCAATTTAAAAACACCATTAAAAACCAAATACGACATAGAAAAAGCAACTATAGAATTAACCAGCACAATTCAACCACCAAGAAAAACCCTAACACCAACAACTGTCCTTTAATATTAAAAGGAAAAATAGCAGAAAAGAAACGCCTAAGAAAACGCTGGCAGACCACTCGAGCAGAGGCGGACAAACGAGCACTGAATCGGACCTCGAAACAGCTAATGAAACTTCTATTGCAATATAAAAACCAAGGTACCGAAGATTATCTAGCTAATCTTACAGCTACTGAAATAACTGATTATTCACTCTGGAAAGCGGTTAAAAAAATTAAAAGACCTATAGTGCACAGATCACCTATTATCAAATCTGATGGACAATGGGCTCGTAGTGGTAAAGAAAAAGCAGAAACCTTTGCTGAACACTTAATTAATGTATTCAAACCCTTCCCCTCCCAATGTCCTGAAAAGGATCCTAAAATAATTGACTTTCTCGAATCTCCTTATCAAATGAGTCTTCCCATGAAGCCTTTCAAGGTTACAGAAGTTAAAGAAATAATCAGTAAAAAAACCAAACCTAAAAAGGCACCAGGATTCGACATTATCACTTCAGCAATTACCCGAAATTGCGATTAAGGCGATCACTCAAATATACAATGCTGTACTTACTAGTAGGTACTTTCCAAGCTCTTGGAAAGTCGCTGAAATAACAATGATACAGAAGCCTGGAAAAACACCTACTGATCCTGCATTCTATAGACCGATTAGCCTCCTCCCAACCCTGTCCAAAATCCTGGAGAAATTAATATTGAGAAGACTCCAGCCAATTCTAGAAGAAAAAGAGTTAATTCCAAAGCATCAGTTCGGATTTCGACACCAACATGCAACCATAGAGCAAATCCACCGATTGGTAGATCAAGTGACTTTGAGGAGCGTAGATACTGGTCTGCTGTGTTCCTAGACGTCTCCCAGGCCTTTGACAAGGTCTGGCACTTGGAACTATTATATAAATTAAAAAAGCTACTGCCATACCAATTCTTTGAGATACTAAAATCTTACCTATCCGATCGGTATTTTTTTGTGAACTACCAAGGTGAATACACAGATCTCCAACTTGTTGCATCTGGGGTTTCCCAAGGGAGTGTTTTGTCCCCCATACTATATTTACTGTTCACTGCTGACCTGCCAACTACGAAATTAACTACAACCGCCACCTTCGCAGATGACACAGCTCTCTTGGCCTCACATATAAATCCCATTATTGCATCACGCAACTTGCAAGCCTCACTAAATAAAGTGCAAGAATGGCTCAAAGTATGGAGAATTAAGGTGAATGAGGGCAAATCTCAACATGTCACTTTCACCATGAACCGAAACCATTGTCCGACGGTTTCACTCAATGGACAACAATTAAGACACAGTGACTCTGCAAAATATCTAAGGCTCCATCTAGACCGGCGATTAACCTGGAAAACCCATATATTTAATAAACGAAAACAGCTTGGACTGAAGTACAGGAAAATTTACTGGATGATCGGAAGGAGGTCGGCATTAACTCTCGAAAACAAATTATTATATAAAGTCACACTAAAGCCTATCTGGACGTATGGACTTATACTGTGGGGAACCGCGTCTATTTCCAACATAGCAATTATCGAGAGATTCCAGAACAAGGTGCTTCGTGCTTTGGTTAGTGCCCCATGGTATGTGCCCAATAAAGTGATTTCAACTAACTTGCGTATACCCACCATAAAGGAAGAAATTGAACGAACTGTTCAAACATATAAAAACCGGCTGTTAGCACACCCTAACCAATTGGTGAATAACTTAATGGACGAACCTGACAAACCAAAGCGATTAAAACGGTTTGCGCCCAGTGAGCTTCTTTCGCGCTTTGATACCTAGACTGAATTTATAAAATAAATCAATCACTAGAAAATAGTGAAATTTATGAGTAGCTTATTGTAGCTTAACTCTACATGCCATCTTCAACCGCCATTTGAATATAAACATATGAATGTGTATATATGTATTGTATATCATGTAGAATACTTATTGTTCATTGTAAATGAACAGATTGTATATATAAAGGGGATTAATAATAAAAAAAAATAAAAAACCAGCATATGAAAAAATTTAAATGGCGACAAATTTAAATTCTCCTCAATTATTTAAGACCTTAAACAACATATTTTACCACTATTTAAAACTAGTACACATATGGATTTATTTTCAATTTCAAAATTCGTTTTAATTATGTTTTTATCGACTAACACAAAATGTACTCAAATAAACAAAACCTTAAATACTTACTATTTTTTGTTATTATTTCAGCAGAATATCCATATATTAATATATAAATATATCGCTTTGTGTTCGCTGTGGTAACTGAAACACGAAACGCTTCTATCCAATTTATTTCTTCCTGAATGTTCGTGTCAGCATGATTTTAAGTTTAAATGACTTTACGATCTTATGGGAAAATATTAGTTGCACAAATGACGCTTCGTTAAAACTCGAATCAAGGAAACCGAAAGACAATTACTATATAATTTTATATAAGCAAAATTATATATCATTTGCAGATTTAACAATCTTCGTACGATATACGAGGTGCGATAATTTAATTTGGATCACTAGCATGCTACAGTAATTTTCACCACTTTTCAATATCCGCCTTGCACTAGAGTGATTCGACATGATTTCAAGTTACAGTTATGTAATCCATTTTCCGAAATTCAGTTTAACATTTGTCTTACATCCTTTTGGACGTAAATAATAATAACTAGGTACAGTTTAGAGGGAAAAAAGGGAGAAGTACACAATTTTTTATATACGGAATAGCTTTCTACAAAACCGTTTATATTTGGGGAATAGCAAACAAAAAAAAATTTTTATTATCGAAAATAGCTTTATTGCTTTTCAAAATATTCTCCTTGAAAGTCAATGCACTTTTGCATTCGTTTAAACCAATCCGAAAAGCATTGCTGCCACTGTGATGGCGGTGACTTCAAAATATGAGTTTTGAACGCCTTGACTGCCTCTTCCGCCGTAGAAAACCGTTGACCACGAAGTTTATTCTTCACGTGTGGGAACAAAAAGAAATCATAGGATACTCGATCAGGGCTGTATGGCGGATGACTCATCAATTCAATGTTTTGCCCGGTCAAATATTCAATTGTTTGAACCGACCTGTGAGAGCTCGCATTGTCATGGTGGAGACTAGTTTGTCGTTTTCGGTTTGATTTCCTTATTTTTTCAAAAACTAAAAAATAGCGACCGGATAATAAAACTGTCAAGGTAAATATATTGTCAAAAATGACAAATTTCACGATGCAATATTATCAGATCGGAGGTAACACTAACAGTGTTGCCAGTTCCCGAAACATAAACGGCTGCCCTCGTATAAGATTATTCATAGAAGATGTTAGAAATGACCACCTAATTGCTCCATACATTCGTGGAATATTATTACATACATTTTTTTTTTTGAAAATTTGTGTATTATTACTAATAATAATATTATTTTCTCATATAATTCTAGTAAATACATGAAAAACTCAAGAGAAATAACACAATACAAAGGGTACTAGGAAAGTTTTGCAACACAGCTTTGTTTATTTAATTCTTTCAAAGTAATTTCTTCTACACTCAATACACATCTCCATCCTCCGAAACCAATCTTTAAACCAGTTCTGCCAAGTTTCACTAGGGAATAAAGCACACTCGTTGTCCCAAGCCCGCAGAAGGTCCTCGTCACTGGAAAAGCGCCTTCCTTTGAGCTTCGTTTTCACATGCAGGAACAGCGAAAAGTCGCAGGGAGCAACATCTGGACTGTAGCGAGCGTGCTCGAGAAGTTTCAATCCTGTCGTGATCAAATATTCTATGCAGGCTTTGGCGCGGTGAGCTGGAGCATTATCGTGATGGAGGAACCAGATATCCATTCTTAACTTTGGCCGCAGGTTCTTCATAGATCCAATGACTTTAGGGAGGCACTGTTCAGTATACCACTTAGCTGTGACTGTCTTCTGTGTGTCCAAAACGACGCGCTACATAGTTCCGCTCGATTTGAAAAGTACAGTTATCATTTTCTTCTTTACAGATCGGGATTCTCTGACAACTACGGGTGTGTCCTCATCATCAAAGACCTAAACTTTGTTTTGAGTTTTGGTTCGGCACATCGTAATAGTATAGCCAAGTCTCATCACCTGTCACGATGCTGTTCACATACAGAGATTGTCCCTTATTAAACTTTTTTAGCATCTCCCGGCACCAAGTCACAGATCGTGTCATCTGCTCTTCAGTTTCTTCACGTGCAAATAATCATGCAGAATCGAACGAATTGCTGTTGCATTTAGGCCTGAAGTACCCTCCATCTGTTGGTAGGTCACTCGCCTGTCCTCGTCAAGCATTTTCCTCACAGTAGTAACGTTTTTCTCTGTAACTGACGTTCGTGGCCTTCCCAGCCTCTCAGCATCCTCCACAGTTAAATTTCTCCTCTGCAATTCTCTATACCACCTGAATATCGTTGTGCGATATGGACAAACATCACCTAGTGCTAGAGTCATTTCTGCGAAGCACTGGTCTATGTTTAAACCACCCACAAAATTATAACGCAAAACTGCCGTTATCTCATTTCTTGAGCACGAAGCCATCGCAAGCACTTTACACTCTCACTAATAATGAATAACTGAGCCCATCGACATGGCGCGGTAGATACTAATGCACGTATGAACATGTCTCAACATGCAGCAACAAGCAGCTTCCTACGATTCATCGTTGCGTCATATTGCAAACCTTTCGTAGTACCCTTTAACAAAAAAAACACAAAAATTTTGGAAAGAAATATATTTATTTTTCAACATAATCTCCTTTCAGGTCTATATACTTTTCCCAGCGATGTTCAATAAGTTCGATACCCTATTTTTAATATATAATGTCTTGCTCCTCAAAACAGTCATTAACTGCCGACATCGCTTCTTCATCGTTGGAAAATCTTTGACCACTGAGCCATTTTTTCAAGTTTGGGAACAGTCGAATGGGGTGCATGAGGTAGCAATTCACACTTTACTACATTAATTTTGGCGATTGCAATAACGGATTTGTGAGCTGCTGCATTGTTTTGATGAAACAACACTTTCTTCTTAACCAAATGCGGTCGTTTCTGTTTGATTCCTTCACTCAAACGTTGCAATAAGTTCGCATAATACTCACCGTTGATAGTTTTTCCTTTTTCAAGTCAATGCAAATTATTCCACGCGCATCCCAAAAAACGATGCCAGGACCTTGCCTGCAGATGAAACAGTCCTCGCCTTCTTTAGAGCCGGTTCTCCCTTTTGAGTCCATTGTTTTGATTGTTGTTTTGTCTCGGGTGTGAACTGATAGACCCATGTTTCATCCATGATTATGAAACGACGCAAAAATTCCTCTTTGTTGCTGTGAAACTTCGCTAAACACTCAATTGAAACATCTTCGCGATACTGTTTTTGCTCGAGCGTGAGCAAACGCGGTATCCATCTTGCACACAGCTTTCTCATGTGCAAATTTTTAGATAATATGCAATGTACCGCAATTTTTTAAATGCCGAGTATGTCTGCTAGCTCGCACACTTTCAGTCGACGATCATGCAGTATCGCTTTGTGGATTTTCTTCACCATTTCTGGAGTCATCAGCTCATTTGGTCGATCATTGCGATGCTCGTCTTGGCAGCTCGAACGGCCTCGTTTAAACTCTGGTACCCAATATTTCACTGTTGTAAATGAAGGAGCAGACTCACCCAGAGTAAAATCCTGTTTAGCTTTTATATCGGTTGTTCTGAAGCCTTTCAAGTAAAAGTGTTTTATCATGTAACGATCACCCATTTTCTACATTTCTCACTTAAAACGTTCAATATTGTTGGCTGCCAAACAAACACTAAACAACGTGGCGTCTCCAAACTTGAAAAATGTGCTATATACATTGTGTACTTTCTAATACAGTGATATTTTTCAAACAACTATTGCCATCTCTAGGTCAAGTCGGGTGTTTATGGGACCATCCTCGTAGCATGTACAGTCAGAATATTATTTTTCCTAATAATTTTTCTTTGATTAAAGCAAAGACCAAAAATCAATCTAATAATTCGTTTTTAATAAATATCCTGTTACGATCCCACAGAGTAATGCCAAGCTTCATTATAGCATGAGAGGATAATAAATGTTATTCGAGTGGAAGAATCAAAAAGTGAATATCATACAAATCATTTTATAATAATTTACTTTCATCGAACCAGTTATTCATAGCACTGAGTTAGTTTTTACATTTATTTGTTTTTCAAGAAGTTGTAGAAAAGGCCATTATAGAAAAACGTCAAAGGAAACTGGTGTCTGCTGCAGCACGGTTTATAACATGAATTCAAAATGCAAGAATTACAAGAGCATGACTGAGTGAACGTCTTCCAAATACATAAATCGTCCTACCTGTCTATCTGCCGATTATCCATGAATTTTTGATCTATATATGTATGTGTCCGATTCTACTATTGTCATTAGTTAAACCAATGAATTGCTCAAAGGAACTGTAGATTTGGCAACAAGGTATAAAACCATAAATAAATCAGTAAAATGATATGACGAAATATGAATTTTATTTAAGTCTAATGAAAATAGCTATAATGATAATTAATGTAAATGCTGAAACTGCTTTGGTTTGAAGACGAAGCTGTAGCTTTCGTGGAACTGAACTCAGAACGCGTTGCAACATATCTAGGGTTATTGTATTGTGGCGTTAATTCTATTTATTACTTGTTGTTCATTGGCCGGAGACGTACCATAAACTTTTTCCTTCAAAAAAATTCAAATAAAGAACTCAAGGCGATTCATATCTGATGGTCTTGCAGGCCATGATATTAGTCTATTTCGTCCGATCTACGAGGGAGCGTTTTTATATTCGCGGAATGAGCGGGTTGTAGAGGGGTGAGTAGGCGCATTGGGGGCGTGGCCTGTGCAGTGACTCATGATTAGTATAAATACGAAGTTTCATTGTTATTAGACAGTTAGTCTTTGAGCTATCGTCAACCAAGTAACATAATCAGGAGTGAAAAGTGAAATATGGAAAATATCGAATATCGTGCCGTTATAAAGTTCCTTACCAGGCAAGGCAAATCAGTCGCGACCATAATGAATGGAATGTCATTGGTTTACGGCGACTCTTGTCTAGGAAAAACCATGGTGTACAAGTGGCATAGTTTATTTAAACAAGGAAGGGAATCCCTTGAAGACGACCCGAGGCCGAGCAGGAGCATTGAGGTGACCACGCCAGCACTTATCCAAAAAGTTGAACAAATTGTACTCGAAGATGCTCGACTAAAGAAGAAACAACTCGCAGAAATGGTTGGAGTATCCGATACAACCATTTTTAAAATCCTACACGATCATCTCGGCATGTCTAAGGTCAGCGCAAGATGGGCGCCGAGAATGCTCACGCCGCCGCAAAAACAACAGCGCGTAGAGTGTTCGCGTGCATTTTTGGACCTCTGTAATGAAGACAAGTATGATGTATTGAGTGGAATTGTTATTGTAGACGAAACTTTCATCATTATGAACCTGAGTCCAAACAAGACTCCATGCAGTGGCATAAAAAGGGCACAGCACCTCCCAAGAAATTTAAAGTGTCACAATCAGCTGGGAAACTCATGGCAACCGTATTTTGGACTCGGAGGGAATATTGTTGATTGATTATAAAGATAAAGGTGTTTCTATAACCGGAGAATATTACGCTTCAATATTAGAGCGACTAAAAGAAGCCATTAAAGAGAAAAGACGGGGAAAATTGACAAAAGGTGTTCTGCTTTTGCACGACAACGCGCCCGTCCACAAGAGCCGCGTTGCGTTAGCTGCCCTGCATAAGGTGGGCTTCGAAATTGTGAATCACCCACCCTACAGCCCAGACCTGGGCCCGAGTGATTATTACCTGTTTCCGAAAATGAAAAAAGAGCTGCGGGGTAAAAAATTTACTGCCGACGATGAAGTCAAGGAGGCAGTTTCGGAGTATTTTGCAGATAAAGAGAAATAATTTTTTTATGAGGGTATAAATAAATTAATTGAAAGATGTGAAAAATGTATCCGTCTGGCAGGTGAATATATTGAAAAAGAAAAATAATTTGGTTTTTTTATTTCCACCCCTTGTCCCCCATTCCACGAATATAAAAACGCTCCCTCGTACGTATCTGGAAAACGTTCCTTCAGTCATGCTTTTGTAATTCTTGCATTTTGAGTTAATGTTATAAATTGTGCTGCAGTAGCCACCAGTTAACTTCGATGTTCTTTCTGTAACAGTCTTTTCTGTAACTTCGGCATTTTCTTCTTGTAAATTGTTATACACATTTAAGAGCATTTGCTTAGCTTGAACTACCAGAAGAATCCTTTTAGCGCCACTTTAGCGTGTGTCATCGAGTCACAGTTATCGTTATTTATTTAATATCGCCAACCTTCCCTGTTCCCGTCAAGTCTCCACATTTTTATAATAAAATCTTTCTCGCCTTACAATTTAAATTTTGCTATTAACAAAAATGTATATGAACTGTATTACTTAAATGTAAAAAATGTTAAGCTGCAATGCCATTTTAATTACATACGATATTAAATAATGAATATTAAGTTTAATTCCCAAAACGAATACACGTAAGTAAGCAAATCAAGTTCGCTTACTTAACACAGGCTATTAACGAAGGGAACAGCTCATATCTTAGACTGGAGTATGTTGACGTTTCATTGAGCCTTCGCCGCAGGAGGTGCTATAAAAGTACTTACCTGACTACTTAGTCAAATTAAAATATCTTTAAACGAACTACCATAGAAATAAAAAATTAAATTTTCTAGACTTAACAGTTACAAAACAAAACAACAATTTCCAATGTAATATATACAGAATATCGACGGGAGTCCAATCCCTAACTCATGTCTGTTTCACTTCAAAGAAAATTAATATACGACCAACGAAAAAGTTTCGTATATGCAAGCTAAGTACCTTAAGATAAGTGTTTAGTTTAAAACTACGAGGGTAACGGTTTATACTTCGCGAACTGGCAACACTGTCAGTATTGCCTCCGATCTCATCATTGGATCGTGAAGTCTGTCATTTTTGACAATATATTTACCTTGACAGTTTTATTATCCGATCGCTATTTCTATTGTTAACAGTAACAAGAAAATTTTACGTCAGCGAAAAAATGGAATTATTTCGAGAACATTTTCGTGGACTTATTTTTCATAGCTTTCGACGTGGATTGTCTCAACAAGAATGCATCGATGAGTTGAATTCTTTACATGGCGATGAAACACCATCAAACATTACAGCATATCGTTGGTATAGTGAATTCAAACTTAGACGGCGTTCTTCGGACGATGAATTTCGTTAAGGTCGTCCCACAAATGTTGTTGTGTTGGAAAACATTAATGCAGTGTCTGAATTGATAATGCAAGACTGTCATATGACATACCGTGATATAGAGGCATCCCTAGGTATTAGTAACACCAGCGTGCATAAGATCCTGCATGAACATTTAGCCTTCTATGTTCATGCAGGTATGTTCACGTTGGGTATCACATAATTTGACAACCGCTCAGAAAGGACTCGCATCGAAATGCACCAAAATACAATGGCGGTGCTTCAAAGAACATTTATAAAGCCATCACAGGTGGTGAATCTTGGATCTATACGTATGAGCTCGATAGTAAACAGCAGTCGACTGTGTGGGTATTCCAAGATGAGCCAAAACTAACAAAAGTTGTTCGCGCTCGAAGCACATTGACATTTCTGTTCAGTCAGGTTTGGCAAGTCATCATGAATCGTTTAACGTCAGAACAGCGCTTCCAAATTGTGGAAATTTACTTTGAAAGAAATAAATCTGTGCGCGAAGTTCATAGAGCACTTCGTCCATTTTACGGTCAACAAATTCGACCTAGTAAGCAAGCAATTCGTACAGTTATTGATCATTTTCGCACTAATTTTACTCTTTTCGATTCAAAACCATCAATAAGACAAACAAATGTGCGTACCCAAGAGAAAATTACTGAATGTTAAAAGGAATCATTCTATTATTAATAACACCCTATCAACTACATATGTTTCATCGAATTCACGAATCGTCAGGTTGATTTGTGTTATTAATGAATAATTCCTTCAGAGTGTATTATCATATCTTTCGATACAGAAAATAATGAAAATATCACATCTCCCTCTCTCGACCAATACATAAATGTATTGACCGACAAAGCAAGAACGCTTCTATCTTACAGATCGGAGACTATGTTTCCAGTGTATAATAGACAGAAACTTACATCTCGGCTTTACGCCAATTAAAGAATGTTAAAAGGAATCATTCTATTATTAATAACACCCTATCAACTACATATGTTTCATCGAATTCACGAATCGTCAGGTTGATTTGTGTTATTAATGAATAATTCCTTCAGAGTGTATTATCATATCTTTCGATACAGAAAATAATGAAAATATCACATCTCCCTCTCTCGACCAATACATAAATGTATTGACCGACAAAGCAAGAACGCTTCTATCTTACAGATCGGAGACTATGTTTCCAGTGTATAATAGACAGAAACTTACATCTCGGCTTTATGCCAATTAAAGAATGTTAAAAGGAATCATTCTATTATTAATAACACCCTATCAACTACATATGTTTCATCGAATACACGAATCGTCAGGTTGATTTGTGTTATTAATGAATAATTCCTTCAGAGTGTATTATCATATCTTTCGATACAGAAAATAATGAAAATATCACATCTCCCTCTCTCGACCAATACATAAATGTATTGACCGACAAAGCAAGAACGCTTCTATCTTACAGATCGGAGACTATGTTTCCAGTGTATAATAGACAGAAACTTACATCTCGGCTTTATGCCAATTAAAGAATGTTAAAAGGAATCATTCTATTATTAATAACACCCTATCAACTACATATGTTTCATCGAATACACGAATCGTCAGGTTGATTTGTGTTATTAATGAATAATTCCTTCAGAGTGTATTATCATATCTTTCGATACAGAAAATAATGAAAATATCACATCTCCCTCTCTCGACCAATACATAAATGTATTGACCGACAAAGCAAGAACGCTTCTATCTTACAGATCGGAGACTATGTTTCCAGTGTATAATAGACAGAAACTTACATCTCGGCTTTATGCCAATTAAAGAATGTTAAAAGGAATCATTCTATTATTAATAACACCCTATCAACTACATATGTTTCATCGAATACACGAATCGTCAGGTTGATTTGTGTTATTAATGAATAATTCCTTCAGAGTGTATTATCATATCTTTCGATACAGAAAATAATGAAAATATCACATCTCCCTCTCTCGACCAATACATAAATGTATTGACCGACAAAGCAAGAACGCTTCTATCTTACAGATCGGAGACTATGTTTCCAGTGTATAATAGACAGAAACTTACATCTCGGCTTTATGCCAATTAAAGAATGTTAAAAGGAATCATTCTATTATTAATAACACCCTATCAACTACATATGTTTCATCGAATACACGAATCGTCAGGTTGATTTGTGTTATTAATGAATAATTCCTTCAGAGTGTATTATCATATCTTTCGATACAGAAAATAATGAAAATATCACATCTCCCTCTCTCGACCAATACATAAATGTATTGACCGACAAAGCAAGAACGCTTCTATCTTACAGATCGGAGACTATGTTTCCAGTGTATAATAGACAGAAACTTACATCTCGGCTTTATGCCAATTAAAGAATGTTAAAAGGAATCATTCTATTATTAATAACACCCTATCAACTACATATGTTTCATCGAATACACGAATCGTCAGGTTGATTTGTGTTATTAATGAATAATTCCTTCAGAGTGTATTATCATATCTTTCGATACAGAAAATAATGAAAATATCACATCTCCCTCTCTCGACCAATACATAAATGTATTGACCGACAAAGCAAGAACGCTTCTATCTTACAGATCGGAGACTATGTTTCCAGTGTATAATAGACAGAAACTTACATCTCGGCTTTATGCCAATTAAAGAATGTTAAAAGGAATCATTCTATTATTAATAACACCCTATCAACTACATATGTTTCATCGAATACACGAATCGTCAGGTTGATTTGTGTTATTAATGAATAATTCCTTCAGAGTGTATTATCATATCTTTCGATACAGAAAATAATGAAAATATCACATCTCCCTCTCTCGACCAATACATAAATGTATTGACCGACAAAGCAAGAACGCTTCTATCTTACAGATCGGAGACTATGTTTCCAGTGTATAATAGACAGAAACTTACATCTCGGCTTTATGCCAATTAAAGAATGTTAAAAGGAATCATTCTATTATTAATAACACCCTATCAACTACATATGTTTCATCGAATACACGAATCGTCAGGTTGATTTGTGTTATTAATGAATAATTCCTTCAGAGTGTATTATCATATCTTTCGATACAGAAAATAATGAAAATATCACATCTCCCTCTCTCGACCAATACATAAATGTATTGACCGACAAAGCAAGAACGCTTCTATCTTACAGATCGGAGACTATGTTTCCAGTGTATAATAGACAGAAACTTACATCTCGGCTTTATGCCAATTAAAGAATGTTAAAAGGAATCATTCTATTATTAATAACACCCTATCAACTACATATGTTTCATCGAATACACGAATCGTCAGGTTGATTTGTGTTATTAATGAATAATTCCTTCAGAGTGTATTATCATATCTTTCGATACAGAAAATAATGAAAATATCACATCTCCCTCTCTCGACCAATACATAAATGTATTGACCGACAAAGCAAGAACGCTTCTATCTTACAGATCGGAGACTATGTTTCCAGTGTATAATAGACAGAAACTTACATCTCGGCTTTATGCCAATTAAAGAATGTTAAAAGGAATCATTCTATTATTAATAACACCCTATCAACTACATATGTTTCATCGAATACACGAATCGTCAGGTTGATTTGTGTTATTAATGAATAATTCCTTCAGAGTGTATTATCATATCTTTCGATACAGAAAATAATGAAAATATCACATCTCCCTCTCTCGACCAATACATAAATGTATTGACCGACAAAGCAAGAACGCTTCTATCTTACAGATCGGAGACTATGTTTCCAGTGTATAATAGACAGAAACTTACATCTCGGCTTTATGCCAATTAAAGAATGTTAAAAGGAATCATTCTATTATTAATAACACCCTATCAACTACATATGTTTCATCGAATACACGAATCGTCAGGTTGATTTGTGTTATTAATGAATAATTCCTTCAGAGTGTATTATCATATCTTTCGATACAGAAAATAATGAAAATATCACATCTCCCTCTCTCGACCAATACATAAATGTATTGACCGACAAAGCAAGAACGCTTCTATCTTACAGATCGGAGACTATGTTTCCAGTGTATAATAGACAGAAACTTACATCTCGGCTTTATGCCAATTAAAGAATGTTAAAAGGAATCATTCTATTATTAATAACACCCTATCAACTACATATGTTTCATCGAATACACGAATCGTCAGGTTGATTTGTGTTATTAATGAATAATTCCTTCAGAGTGTATTATCATATCTTTCGATACAGAAAATAATGAAAATATCACATCTCCCTCTCTCGACCAATACATAAATGTATTGACCGACAAAGCAAGAACGCTTCTATCTTACAGATCGGAGACTATGTTTCCAGTGTATAATAGACAGAAACTTACATCTCGGCTTTATGCCAATTAAAGAATGTTAAAAGGAATCATTCTATTATTAATAACACCCTATCAACTACATATGTTTCATCGAATACACGAATCGTCAGGTTGATTTGTGTTATTAATGAATAATTCCGTCAGGTTGATTTGTGTTATTAATGATATCTTTCATAATGTAATACACTCGAATGAAAATATCTTCAGAGTGTATTACATATGTTTCGATACAGAAAATAATGAAAATCACATCTCCCAGAAACTTACATCTCGACCAATACATAAATGTATTTTATTAAAACACTCCTATCAAGATCAGACGTTCTGTTTGTCATGTAATACATATGTATTGATTTGAAACTTAGATGTGATATTTTCATTATTTTCTGTATCGAAAGATATGATAATACACTCTGAAGGAATTATTCATTAATAACACAAATCAACCTGACGATTCGTGTATTCGATGAAACATATGTAGTTGATAGGGTGTTATTAATAATAGAATGATTCCTTTTAACATTCTTTAATTGGCATAAAGCCGAGATGTAAGTCTTCTATTATACACTGGAAACATAGTCTCCGATCTGTAAGATAGAAGCGTTCTTGCTTTGTCGGTCAATACATTTATGTATTGGTCGATGAGAGGGAGATGTGATATTTTCATTATTTTCTGTATCGAAAGATATGATAATACACTCTGAAGGAATTATTCATTAATAACACAAATCAACCTGACGATTCGTGTATTCGATGAAACATATGTAGTTGATAGGGTGTTATTAATAATAGAATGATTCCTTTTAACATTCTTTAATTGGCATAAAGCCGAGATGTAAGTTTCTGTCTATTATACACTGGAAACATAGTCTCCGATCTGTAAGATAGAAGCGTTCTTGCTTTGTCGGTCAATACATTTATGTATTGGTCGAGAGAGGGAGATGTGATATTTTCATTATTTTCTGTATCGAAAGATATGATAATACACTCTGAAGGAATTATTCATTAATAACACAAATCAACCTGACGATTCGTGTATTCGATGAAACATATGTAGTTGATAGGGTGTTATTAATAATAGAATGATTCCTTTTAACATTCTTTAATTGGCATAAAGCCGAGATGTAAGTTTCTGTCTATTATACACTGGAAACATAGTCTCCGATCTGTAAGATAGAAGCGTTCTTGCTTTGTCGGTCAATACATTTATGTATTGGTCGAGAGAGGGAGATGTGATATTTTCATTATTTTCTGTATCGAAAGATATGATAATACACTCTGAAGGAATTATTCATTAATAACACAAATCAACCTGACGATTCGTGAATTCGATGAAACATATGTAGTTGATAGGGTGTTATTAATAATAGAATGATTCCTTTTAACATTCTTTAATTGGCATAAAGCCGAGATGTAAGTTTCTGTCTATTATACACTGGAAACATAGTCTCCGATCTGTAAGATAGAAGCGTTCTTGCTTTGTCGGTCAATACATTTATGTATTGGTCGAGAGAGGGAGATGTGATATTTTCATTATTTTCTGTATCGAAAGATATGATAATACACTCTGAAGGAATTATTCATTAATAACACAAATCAACCTGACGATTCGTGTATTCGATGAAACATATGTAGTTGATAGGGTGTTATTAATAATAGAATGATTCCTTTTAACATTCTTTAATTGGCATAAAGCCGAGATGTAAGTTTCTGTCTATTATACTCTGGAAACATAGTCTCCGATCTGTAAGATAGAAGCGTTCTTGCTTTGTCGGTCAATACATTTATGTATTGGTCGAGAGAGGGAGATGTGATATTTTCAGAAAATTACTGCTGTAACGCGAAGTATTGAAGAAGACGCCGACATGTCGATTCGCAGCCGTTCTCAACTTGTTGGTCTTTGTCATTCGACTACTTGGAATATTTTATGTAAGGATCTTGGATTACGTGCCTATAAAACACTGCTTGTGCAAGAATTGAAGTTAAACGACCATCGTTTGCGTCGCATTGTTGCTGATTGGGCTCATTTGAACCTAGCTTTATCAAAGAATTGTGTTTAGCGATGAACCTCATTTCTGGTTAAATGGCTACATCAATAAGCAAAATTGCCGTATTTGGAGCAAAGACAATCCTCAAGCCGTTAACGAATCACCATTATATCCATTAAAGTTGCCGTTACAGTGAATGGCGAGCGCTATCGAGCCATGCTGACTGAATTTTTGTTTCTAAAAATTAATCAGTTAAACATCGTCAACATTTGGTTCTAACAAGACGGAGCAACTTGCCATACAGCACGTTTAACAATCGATTTATTGCAAAATCAATTTAGTGACAACTTCATTTCCAGAAGTTGTCCTGTTCACTCGCCCCCTCGTTCGTGCGATTTAACGCCTCTAGATTACTTTTTATGGGGATATATTAAGTCATTGGTTTATGCTGACAAACTAACAACTCTTGAAGCATCGCAAGCCAATATTCAAGCCACCATTGACGCCATACCGCTATATTTATTGGAAAAAGTAATCGAATGGACCATGTAACTCGTAACCGCGGCGGACATATGCCGGAGATCATATTTAGAAAATAAATACCAAGAAATTATCTACCAGATTATAATAAAAAAAAATTCTTTCCAACAAATTTCTATCTTATATAATCATTTTAAGTTCTCAAGCTCTTAAAAGACACATTAATAAGTGACCTCGAAACAAGGAAAAGTAGGTCGTGACTTTTCTAATAATCCAATACCTTGTACATTTAGTAAAGCACAGTTTTCAGTGTTTTTTCTTTAGGCACATACAATACTTCCATTCAAAAAATGAGAATTATGTAGATTGAAAAATAGTTTTTGCCGACGGAATAATCTATTAAAAATTAAGAAATAAAAATGCGACCTCTTGTATCTGCTAAATACATAAAAGTATTGCTATTGTTAACAACAATTTATAATTCCGAACTATTCATTCCACTTGCTTTATTTATTAATCAGTTTGCGTGACCAAAGTTAATTACCAACCTAAGCTAAATAATAAACAATTATCTACGGTGAGTTTAAAATTTCTCGATTACATAAATTACAGTGCTGACGACTTAAAGATACAATTTTTTTAGTAAAAAATTGTAAAATAAAAAAATAATTATTACACGTGTCGACAGAAGCAAACATTATTATATTGTACGGCATGCGTAAAATATTGCATAACTACAAGTCATAATAGGACATAATTACGATGTCGCAGAAACAAGTTATATAAATTCAGCAAAATTGTATTCTCATGTTAATTTATTGAAGTGCAAATATAAAGGAAAACAAAAAATTCTTATAAAAATTACTGTGCAATTTAACAATTAAGAGCTTCAAAATTCCACAACTCTTTAATAGACAACATGTAGGTATTTTATGCAGGTCGTCCAAAAGGTCGATGTTAATTAACACTGACCCCTTACTTAAAAGCGATCAAGTCAACTTGTAAGCATCTATTCAAATGAGGATAAATGAAAATCCATCCTCTTCTTGCCTTCATTACCACCCTTCGTGGTCCCCTGATCGACGCTTGCTTCCATCATCTGTTCGGTCATTTCCTCTTTCCGGAATGTGTTCCCCGTTTATGCCCCATCGCTCGCCGGTCAGTTAATTTATTAGATGAATAATTGTAGCATAACCCGAGTCGAATTCGAAGCGTCCCCTCGCATTAATTACAGATATATACAACCATGCTCATATGTATTAGACACCTTACGAATTTATGTACATACATACATATATAGTTTATATAGTTTAGTCAAAAGAGAGGTGAGGAAAATAAAACTGTTGTGAAAATTATGTACAAAGTGTTATTTAGTAATATAGTACAATTTATCAATATTTTGTCGCTCCACCCTTGGCCTTAATGACAGCTCGCACTCGTCGAGGCATACTTGCTACTAAATTGTAACACTCTGCCGGTGGTATTGCAGCCCATATTTCGAGAATTTTTGTTGATAATTCTGCTTTTGACAGGTGTTTATGTTCCGTGATCTTAGTTTTTAAGATACGCCACAAATTTTCAATGGGCGACAAATCGAGACTTTGTGGTGGCCAATCCAATACCTCCACGGTGTTTTCCTCAAACCAACGCATTACAGCTCCCGATTTGTGGCAGGGCGCATTATCTTGCTGAAAAATGTATTGTGGAATATCCCGGTCGAATAGTTTTAGCACAGACGGTTCTAATACTTCCTCCAACATGGCTAAATAGCGTTGGCTATTCATCCGTCCATCGCACAGGTACACTTCTCCAACACCGTATGCAGACATACAACCCCAAACCATGATACTACCACCTCCAAATTTTACTGTGGGAATGATACATTGTGGTTCATAAGCTTCCCCTTGCCTACGTCGAACGTATAGCGTCCCAGGTAGTCCCCAAAGCTGCCAGGCAAAAGAAGAAAGTTAGCACTTAGACAGGATTAATTTTGTTTAATGTTACATGTAGACTGAATTGCATACAACGATAAGAATATTAGTCATGAAGATGTACTTACATACCTCGATATTCGATTCATCAGACCAAAGAATCTTCGACCACTTCTCGGTTGTCCAATTTTCATGTTGTTTGACCCATAAATACCGCTTCTTTTTATGAGCGTCAGTTAAAAGCGGTTTACGTCGCTCTTTACACCCTCGTAAACCAGCACGCTGGAGACGCCTTCTCACTGTTTGCGCAGAAACTGTTACGCGATAACGCTGTTTCAGTTCACTAGCGAGCTGTTTCGACGATTTTTTCCTATCACTGAGAGCCAGTCTTTGTAAAATTCTGTCTTCTCTAAACGAGGTACAGGGTTTTCTGCCACTTTTTGGTCTGTTAACAAACGACCGACTCTCCTGATAGCGACTAATAGTTGTACGGACTGCACATTGCGAACATTTTTTTTTTGCAATTGTAGCTATTGATAACTTCTGGGAATGCAGTAGCACTATTTGGGCGCGTTCCCCTACCGACAACTTTTAGGCATTTTTCTTCAACAAATAACTGACACAACGTGAAAAAATAGGATAATATAATTGATCTCTACCACAAACTCACAAACGCACGTTGCTCACACACTGCTAGAATGACACTAAATTTCTAAAATCCACAATTTCCCCTTTCCACCTATTCTTTTCAATAGGGGATTAACTAGGGTATTCAAAAACGCATTTCTGTAAATACCATTAACTATTTTTACGGTTAATTTCCGTCAAACTTGGATAATACCGAGAATAAAAGTTTTTACTTGGGGTGTCTAATACATCTAAGCATGGTTGTATATTTATATTTTATTTAAATTTTATGTTATTTCCTTTTACAAATAATTAAGCTTAGTAGTATTATATATGAGCGGGAAGGATAAAATAAATATGTTTTGTTATTTTTCAATAGTGTTTGACTAAAATACATTTGCATAGTAACCTTAACAATATTAGACTTGTGTACGGGCAATGCACAGTTATTTTCTTATTTTCTGTTTGATATTTTTCTGTATTTTATAAACATTTTTTGCAGTATTGAAATTGCCAAAATCCAAAAATTGCTACCATTATCTTTTTAGTGCACGGTTCGACATTTGCCATTTATATGAGTGATTCATTCTTCTTCCTCCGTTTCTCAAATTTTCGTTTAATTATGTGCCACAGTTATATTTGTAATATCATCAAGCTCGTTATTGCATAATGCTAAGAATATACATACATATGTGCGGAATCAACACGTTGACGTTGCACGGCCTAAGGAAATTAGATAATCATCTTACGATTTTGTTATTCATCTTTAATTTCTTATTCAGTAAAAACTTGTTTTTATAAGATTCAGCATTATTAACGTTTCTGTTCTGGCGGTTGCCTCAAGTCAGCTACCATTCAGAATAATTTTTTCGACCGAATATCCGGTTGTAATGCTACTTTTACAGATTGCACTTTCACAGTGTTTTAACTATACACTTACTCGATCAGAAAGCTAATCGATGTTCTTCAAGTTTGGAGATCGTATAGGCAAATAAAAAATATGTAATTTACCACTTATGCATATTGTCTTATTATTTCCATAAATAATTGAGAATAAAATGAATCAAGTTTTACTTGATATCTACACCTTAATTCAAGGCATCATGGCCAGACTGTATATGACGTTCTTTTTTACATTTTTATTTTTAGTTCGTTTAAAATTTCTTCACGTTACATGTAAAAAGTTATATTTTTAGTTATCGTGGACAGGCTTTTTTTGCTTATTACTTGTTTCATAGACTGCATATGTCTTCAAGAGGATCGGCATTCTAGCAGTTGAGGTTGACCCGTAAGGGACTATTAAAATTAAAATTAGATTATTCTTTTCTCCGTTATAATTTTATCTGTTGTATAAGTCTATTTTAATCATTCATTTTGTCGTTGAATTCTTTATTCTCCGTAAGTTGTGGTTGAGTTTTAAAATCCTCTTTGTTTGAAGAGTAAATTCGAAAATTAAATTCGAAAAATCCTTTCTTTAAACATTTTGCGTTAATTAATTTTCTTCTTGTCATTCAAAATTTTGGTTACCTTCATAATATGAGCCTACCATTCGATTAACAAATTTACCTGAGAAATATATGGATCGACAATTTAGTGGTATGTTTTTACGGCTTGTTACTTATTGTAACACATTGTTAGTATGTTGTTTCGATCTTGACCTATTTTTCCATAATCGTTTTACTTTTTCAATTTGTTCACTAAGAAGTAAATCTTGATTTCTTAGTTTATAGTTTCGGAACAATTTAGTATCTTGCGGAACATATAAAATAATCTTATAAATTTCTCCGCGGAAATTGGGCAATTCCTGGATTCTGTGACTCTGGGACCATTGATTATTATAGGAGAATTGCCATTATATGTAATTCTACATTGTGTATTAAAGTAATCGAAAGTACGTAGTAGACGAACTTGCTAAGTCCAAAAGCAAAACAGTTTTGTGGCTATAGAGGAAATCTCAATCACTGTGATCTCAATTCTATAGAGATAATTTGGGCCCAAGTACAAGGAGAAGTAGCTGTAAATAATAGCACATTTAAATTGAACGATGTTCAAAATTTACGTGCATGTTACCATTCATAAAATTATTAAACAAATCTGTGTCAAAAGTTTTTGAGAAAGCAATTGCTCTACGCATCACAGATTGCTTTGATAAATACAAAATATTTTCTAGCAGTCAGCATGTGTATAGACATGGTTTCTCCCCAAAATTTTATTAAACAGAATTCAGAAGAGATTTTTAAAACATCTACCTTTCAAAATAGATGATATTTATCCTGAACGTGATACCAATTACAAACTGTTATTCGAAAGACATAATTTTACTTTTCTGACTTAAGTTAGTGATGCTCCATCATTACTTGCGCTTATTAATTTTGTACTACCATAAAATGGAATAAAAACCACCAACAGTTTTGTTGTTCCGAGAGCGAAAGAGTGTAAATTCGAAAGAAATATCCTTTTTTTAAGTATTTTGCTTTAATTAGTTTTCTCATATTACATGGATTCTTATTATCATTCAAAATTTTGGTTACCTTCATAATATGAGCCTATCATTCGATTAACAAATTTACCTGAGAAATATATGGATCTACAATTTAGTGGTATGTTTTTACGGCTTGTTACTTATTGTAACACATTGTTAGTATGATGTTACGATCTTGACCTATTTTTCCATAATCGTTTTACTTTTTCAATTTGTTCACTAAGAAGTAAATCTGATTTCTTAGTTTATAGTTTTGGAACAATTTAGTATCTTGCGGAACATATAAAAAAATTTTATAAATTTCTCCGTGGAGATTGAGCAATTCGCGGATTCTAGAACTCTGAGACCATTGACAATTATAGGCCAATCGCCATTTCAACATCTGTATCAAAAGTTTTTGAGAAAGCGATTGCACAGATTACTGTGATAAATATAAAATATTTTCAAGGAGTCAACATGGTTACAGACATGGTTTTTCCACAAAATTTTATTAAACAGAATTCAGAAGAGATTTTTAAAATATCTGTCTTTCAAAATAAATGATATTTATCCTGAGTGTGATACCAATTACAAACTGTTATTTGGTAGACATGGTTTCACTTTTTTTGCTCAAGTTAGTGCTCTTATTAATTTTATAGTACCAAAAAATGGAACAAAAATCACGAACAGTTTTGTTGTTCCGAGAACGAAGACGAATATTCGACTAAAATGCTAAAATAATTAAAAACTTCAAATGTCATTTTTACAACAAACTTTCAATTCAAAATTAAAGTCGTAATGGAAAAACCGAGTAGTAGAACCAATTCCACAATTATTTTAAATCTTAGTTCTTAGGTCTACTAGTATTTGATACAGCATACTGCAATGATCTTGTCAAGAACGTACAAATAACTAAAATGTGGAGCATACGTGCATGTATTGCCGAAATATGTATAATACGATTATTAGCAATCGGTGATGCATAAGATAAAATAAAATAAATAATTTTAAAATTTTTTAAACGCTTACATGATCATAAGAATACAACTAAGGTGCTTCGGTCTATAGTAAATGAAAACTTAGGCAGAAATAATTCTCATTGTCACTTAAAGTACTGTAGCGGTCTGGTAAAGGACCCGGTCAAAGTTGTGGAAGTCCGCTCAGCACTTCACATCAGCGGTTGCTGTCGGATTATCAAACCATTTTCCAGCATAACCACTCCATGTTTTTCACTCCTTCATCTGTGGAAGAAATACTTGGAATAATAAATAATAACAAGCGCAAAAGACGAAACGAGCTAAACAATATGAATCATATAAGAAGTTTGTTTTCGCTCGTGATTTCAATACAAATGTACATTCTCTACAGATATACATATTTATACTGTTATTTTTTCAATATTTGAAAGTTAGGAGGTATAGATCTACCCAGAAAGTAGTATTGATAACTTACCGTAACCAAGGGGAGAAATTCCTCGTACAAATTTACAAGTTTCATTTGTTAATTCTAGGAATCATGGCCAGACTGTATATGAAGATTTTCTTTATACATTTTTATTTTTAGTTCGTTTAAAAGTTCTTTACGCTGCATGTAAAAAGTTATATTTTTAGTTATCATTTTCAGGCTTTCTTCGCTTTTTTCTTGTTTCGTAGACTGCATATGTTTTCAAGAGAATCGACATTCTCGCAGTTGACGTTGACCTGTAAAGGAATATTAAAATTAAAGTTAGATTATTCTTTTCTCCGTTATAAAGTTATTTGTTGTATAAATCTATTTTAATCATTAACTGAATGTCTCGACTATTGAATATATTTTGTTTATATTACATGGATTCTTCTTATCATTCAAAATTTTGGTTACCTTCATAATATGAGCTTATCATTCGATTAACAAATTTACCTGAGAAATATATGTATCGGCAATTTAGTGGTATGTTTTTATGTCTTGGTACCTATTGTAACACATTGTTAGTATGATGTTACGATCTTGACCGACTTTTCCGTAATCGTTTTTCTTTTAATTTTTTTCTTTAAGAAGTAAATCTGATTTCTTAGTTTATAGTTTTGGAACAATTTAGTATCTTGTGGAACATATAAAATAATCTTATAAATTTCTCCGCGGAAATTGGGCAATTCCTGGATTCTGTGACCCTGGGACCATTGATTATTATAGGAGAATTGCCATTATATATAATTCTAAATTGTGTATTAAAGTAATCGAAAGTACGTAGTAGACGAACTTGCTAAGCAAAACAGTTTTGCGGCTATAGACGAAATCTCAATCAATGTGATCTCAATTCTATAGAGATAATTTGAGCCCGAGTACAAGGAGAAGTAGCTGTAAATAATAGCGCATTTAAATTGAACGATGTTCAAAATTTACGTGCATGCTACCATTTATAAAGTTATTAAACAAATCTCTGTCAAAAGTTTTTGAGAAAGCAATTGCTCTACGCATCACAGATTGCTGTGATAAATTACTGTGATAAATACAAAATATTTTCTAGTAGTCAACATGGTTATAGACATGGTTTTTCCGCAAAATTTTATTGAACAGAATTCAGAAAAGGTTTTTAAAATATTTATCTTTCAAAATAGATTATATTTATCCTGAGCGTGATACCAATTACAAACTGTTATTCGATAGACGTGGTTTTACTTTTCTTACTTAAGTTAGTGAATAACTACGTTAATGCTCCACCATTACTTGCTCTTATTAATTTTATAGTACCATAAAATGGCACAAAAACCACCAACAGTTTTGTTGTTCCGAGACTAAAATACTAAAATAAAAATTAAAAACTTCAAATGTCACATTGATAACTAATCCACAATTATTTTAAATCTTGGTTCTTAGGTCTACTAGTATTTGATACAGCATACTGTAATGATCCTGTCAAAAACGAATATAAAACGAATATTAGCAATCGGTGATACATAAGCCAAAAAAATTAATAATTTTAAAATTTTTTAAACTCTTATTTTGTGTATATGATCATAAAAATACAATTAAGGTGTTTTGGTCTGGTGAAGGGCCCGGTCAAGTTGTGGAAGTCCGCTCAGCACTTCACATCAGCGGTTGCTGTCGGATTATCAAACCATTTTCCGGTATAACCACTCCATGTTTTTCACTCCTTCATCTGTGTAAGAAATACTTGGAATAATAAATAATATTAACAAACGCAAAAGACGAAACGAGCTAAACAATATGAATCATATAAAGTAGAAGTTTGTTTTCGCTCGTGATTTCAATACAAATGTACATTTTCTACAGATATATTTATAATGTTATTCTTTCAATATTTGAAAGTTAGGAGGTATAGATCTGGCCAGAAAGTAGTATTGATAACTTACCGTTACCAAGGGGAGAAATTCCTCGTACATATTTACAAGTTTCATTTGTTAATTCTAGGAATCATGGCCAGACTGTATATGAAGCTTTTCTTTATACATTTTTATTTTTAGTTCGTTTAAAAGTTCTTTACGCTGCATGTAAAAAGTTATATTTTTAGTTATCGTTTTCAAGCTTTTTTTGCTTTTTTCTTGTTTCGTAGACTGCATATATTTTCAAGAGGATCGGCATTCTCGCAATTGACGTTGACCCGTAAGGGAATATTAAAATTAAAGTTTGATTATTCTTTTCTCCGTTATAAAGTTATTTGTTATATAAATCTATTTTAATCATTAACTGAATGTCCCGATTACTGGATATATTTTGTCGTTGAATTCTTTATTCTCCGCAAGTTGTGGTTGAGTTTCAAAATCCTCCTTTTGTTGAAGAGTAAATTTGAAAGAAATATTCCTTCCTTAAGCATTTTTGCATTAATTAGTTTTCTCGTATTACAGGAATTCTTTTGTCATTCAGAATTTTGGTTACCTTCATAATATGAACCTATCATTCGATTAATATATTTACCGGAGAAATATATATATCGGCAATTTTAGTTATAATGAATTTATTTTTCCTGAGGAATAAGTGTTTTTAGGGCTTGTTACCTATTATAACACATTATTAGTATGATGTTACGATCTGGACAAACCTTTCCATAATCATTTTAAAAACTAAAATTGATTTCTTAGTTTATAGCTTTGGAACGATTTAATACCTTGCTATTACTTTTATTTTTATTTATTGTATCTGCGACTGCGAAATTTTCGAAGCTTGTATTGTAGAAGAAGCCGAATCTCTGCAAGATATTTATACATAAATAATAAAAAAATAAATAAGTGACCACCAGAAACCAGAAACCTTCTTCTAAGTAGTAAATTTTTTTAATATTAATAATACAACAAAATAATTGTATATAAATGAAAAATATTAATAATAAAGATAATTATACTAGTATTTGCCTTATATTTGCTTATATTATCGCCTTAAACAGATATTACTTTCTCACGCGTTTGATTATTTTGAACTTCTGGTCTCTGAAATAGCTGCTCTATTTACTCTCGTGTAAACTCTAAATATGATGCATATCTGAGTTTATTTATGCTCTATTTACTCTCCTGTAAACTCTAAATACGGTGCATATCTGGGTTTATTTAAGAATGGATAATATTCTCTAAGTCCTGCTGCATCTTTCGAAAAGACCCCAGCCAATCGAAGACAAACAACTATCAATGAACGTTTTATAAAACCATTGAATTTCACTGTTTGAGCCGTAGAATATTTTAGTAAATCATCAATTAAGTCAAAATCATCCTTGTTTGAACAGATTTAAATTCCATGTTCACTGCAGGAGCATCATACTCATCGATGAGTATGAAAACCTCTTCCTCATTGTGTGTATGTACATTAATAAAAATGGCAAACTACATATATTAGACTTAACAATATTAAAATTAAAATATTTTACTTGTACTTGGAATATATTTATATTATATATATTACTATTATTATGTATTTCATGAATATTACTGTTTTATGTAATGTATTTTATTCAGTAATTTATTTTTCTTATATGCACATATACTGGTCGGCAGCAACTTTTGACGTGTACATATTGTAAATCGGGGACTGAGGTCGGCCTGATTGACCGGCTGCATCGTTGTTGCTGCCGGGTAGTTGCATAACGCTTCCCCAATTCGTGCAAGGTCGAGAATGTCGAACATTTCCCCTCTATTGGGGTTGCATGGGTATCACGATGCGTTGAACGCGAAGCGAGGTATTTTGAACTGTTTTGTTGCGGACGTACTTGAACGTATAAAACGATTTGAACTGCTTTTCTATTTAGTGTTTTAACTGTTAAATTTATGTAGAATTATATGCGTATCCATCTTCACATACCGAACATTTTGCTGTTCAAAATAAAATTGTTTAAAATACTTACGTGTCTTATTTCAATTAAATAGGAGCATTTGCCGATTTGCAGCTTTCCTCGTACAATAAAATAATGGCACATGGTTTTTCAACACCAACAGAATAAGCAGAATAGTACTGCCAAACACTATTCTGTAAAAATCTGTTACCTGTTTTCAAGAATTTATTGTTCTATTTAACAAAGCGATAAATTCTCAGAACAATTACTTATCAGACATTTTCAGTAAATAGGGGTGCTTTCATTTGTAAGACTCACGTACACAAAAGATACTTTATTATTAGTTTTAGATCTACAATATTGTCTAAAAATTAAATTTAGAACTCGAATTTCTTCATAATATTTCTCTGTTTTTCTATATATACAGTCTGTCACAAAGGAAATCGAACTTTTTTAAAAGATAAACAAACTATTTTGGTAAAATTAATTTACTTTAGTCAAAGTAGTCGGCTTCGGTTTCAATATAACGTTCTGCACGACCAATTAACATGTCGAATGAATTTTTAAGTTCACCTTCAGAGATGTCCTTCGAGATCGCTGTCGGCGCCTTTTTAATGACTTCGGCATTGGCATAACGCTGTGCTTTCATCGGCAAATGTAGTTTGGCGAATAGATAGAAATCACAGGGTGCCAAATTCGTTGAATACGGTGAATGGTTGATGGTTTGAAATGCCATTTCTTGTTAGCGTCGAGCGATGGGATGGTGCATTATCATGTAACAAACGCCAGCTACAATTTTCACGATATTGAGGGAATACACTACGAATACGTGCCAAAAGGCACTTCATTGCACTAAGATAATATTCAACATTGACTATTTGACTAGTTAATACATTTGACTAGTTAGCACAAATTCTTTGTGCACTATGCCTTTCGAATCATATAAACAAATCAACATTAGCTTTGCAAATTGAAAACAGCATGTCTCATCACCAGTTACAACAGAATACCTGAAGTTGTTCTCTTTTGAGTATTTAATCAAGTCTGTACAATGCTGAATTCGGAGGAATTTTTGATTATCAGTTAACTTGTATGGTATAAACCTTGCACAAATATTTCTCAGTCCTAAATGCTGTGTCAAAATGCGACGAATTGAATCTTTGGAAATATTTAATTCCATTCTCATGTATCGCAATGAGGATTTCAGCTCTTTACTTAGAAGAACTTACTTAGTTATGTATATATAGTAATTGTAGTAGAACACGGTGCTCCTCATACGGCACTACACCGGATACTTGCCGTAACCACAGATTTTTTTGTACCAGGATGTTCGTCGTCATTTAGTCCATACGACCGTCTCTAAATCGTTTATGCCACTCATACACACTCGTACGCAATAAAGACGAATCACTATACACTTGTTCCACCAAATTAAATGTTTTAGTAAACATTTTACCGAGCTTAAAGTAGAACTTGATATTTGGTCTTTGTTCAAAATTCATTTTCCCGCCAATGCCAAATACACACTGTTACTTTATGCGCATTTCTCTGCTTCTAATGATGCAAATATCATGATATTTTGAAATAACATTGGTGAAAGATCTACCTTACCGATTCATATTTTTATTAATAGATGACACCACTAAGAATTACTACGGTTTTCTCTGTGACATACTATGTAGATATTCAAGGACAGTTATGAATTAACCATGAAATTTGTTCGTTAATGTATAAAGTTTTTCTTAAAATACACGTTTTTCATATCCCTTCTATCCAAGCAAACAATTATTAATCATACATATATGTATGGGTGTAAATATCTTTTAAATAATTGACAAAAACATGCATATTGGGATGTGGAACATTACAACTTCTGTTTAATTTTGCATTGAAGCATACGGAAGAAGTAGTTGTTCTTAATGCACTTTAATTAAGTAATGCCCAAATTTTCGGTGGAAGCAGGTCATTTTCATCTATGTATATATTAACTAACTAGTCCACACGTTCATTTTTCTATCTTCAGGTATCTTGTACACGGAATCCTCCACAAACGCGTCACCGCCGTCTTCTGGCTTCAAATAATAACAATAATAGTTTATTTCATACAATTACAGTGAATACATGAAAAAGTCAACAGAAATAATGTATATACGAGGGAGCGTTTTTATATTCTTTTATAAAGCGGAATGGGGGATATTCAAGGGGTGGAAATAAAAAAACCAAATTATTTTTCTTTTTCAATATATTCACCTGCAAGACGGATACATTTTTCACATCTTTCAATTAATTTATTTATACCCTCATAAAAAAATGATTTCTCTTTATCTGCAAAATACGCCGAAACTGCCTCCTTGACTTCATCATCGGCAGTAAATTTTTTACCCCGCAGCTCTTTTTTCATTTTCGGAAGCAGGTAATAATCACTCGTGGCCAGGTCTGGGCTGTAGGGTGGGTGATTCACAATTTCGAAGCCCACCTTATGCAGGACAGCTAAAGCAACGCGGCTCTTGTGGACGGGCGCGTTGTCGTGCAAAAGCAGAACACCTTTTGTCAATTTTCCCCGTCTTTTCTCTTTAATGGCTTCTTTTAGTCGCTCTAATATTGAAGCGTAATATTCTCCGGTTATAGAAACACCTTTATCTTTACAATCAATCAACAATATTCCTTCCGAGTCCCAAAATACCGTTGCCATGAGTTTCCCAGCTGATTGTGACACTTTAAATTTCTTGGGAGGTGCTGTGCCCTTTTTATGCCACTGCATGGAGTCTTGTTTGGGCTCAGGTTCATAAAGATGAACCCAAGTTTCGTCTCCAGTAACAATTCCACTCAATACACCATCCTTGTCTTCATTACAGAGGTCCAAAAATGCACGCGAACACTCTACGCGCTATTGTTTTTGCGGCGGCGTGAGCATTCTCGGCACCCATCTTGCGCTGACCTTAGACATGCCGAGATGATCGTTTAGGATTTTAAAAATTGTTGTATCGGATACTCCAACTATTTCTGCGAGTTGTTTCTTCTTTAGTCGAGCATCTTCGAGTACAATTTGTTCAAATTTTTGGATAAGTGCTGGCGTGGTCACCTCAATGCTCCTGCCCGGCCTCGGGTCGTCTTCAAGGGATTCCCTTCCTTGTTTAAATAAACTATGCCCCTTGTGCACCATGGCTTTCCTGGACAAGAGTCTCCGTAAACCAATGACATCTCATTCATTATGGTCGCGACTGATTTTCCTTGCCTGGTAAGAAACTTTATAACGGCACGATATTCGATTTTTTCCATATTTTACTTTTCACTCCTGATTATGTTACTTGGTTGACGATAGCTCAAACACTAACTGTCTAATAATAATGAAACTTCGTATTTATACTAATCATGAGTCGCTGCACAGGCCACGCCCTCAATGCGCCTACTCACCCCTCTACAACCCGCTCATTCCGCGAATATAAAAACGCTCCCTCGTACATACCCTATTGTTAAGCACCAAATTTGATGATACAAGAAAACAATTAATTGTTCTCAATATCATATAATACAAACTATTTTTACATCGTTAAAAAATAATTTATTTGCATCGATGCAAATATTCATAGCACTAAGGTGATTTTGACATTCTCTCGTTAAATGAAGTAAATCGCGTCCTCGTATGAGATTAGTATCATCGGCATAGTTTATTAACAAATGCTCCTCGTTCTGAACGACAAATCAGATGTTATTTACGTAAATGTTAAAAAAATGATCCAACTATGTTTTCCTGGTGTATTCCCATATCAAGAAAATGAAAACGCGAAAATCCACTCGACTAGTAAGTAATGTTAACTACTTGTTGTCTGTGTGACATATAAAAATAACAACTCATAAGCCGTTTCACGTATACCGCAAAGCTCAAGTTTCATCAGTAATATATTGCGGTCAACATTATCAAAAGCTTTACTTAAATCCAGAAAAATACCACAAGTTAATTTACGCTTTTCTAGTATCAATAGTATTCCATCTATATAAAGAAAAAAATTTCGACTTACGGAAAATATTTTAGAATTACACGTTCTTTTTGGGTGCATCCAACATGCTTTTACCCTTATTTAATTTTCATGAAACTTTTAATATTTAAAATTTTCGGATCTTACCAACAGTTGGTTAATACACACGGCAATCTTCACATTAACCTTTTGTAAAGTAAAGATAACATAAAATAATTAAATAATAATTTATTAATAATAAAGGTAAAATAAAATAATTATTTAGTAGAAACCCTTTCACATAAAGTTTGTCTATAATTAGCATAGCGATACTCCCTAATATCAATTTAATTACCTACTCGAAGAAACAAAATAAATCTGGTAATCCGCATTCTTTCAAAGTTTGCGCAGTTCAGTTTAGGCATTAAGTACATTTTTAATATCTCTACGGCTTATGACCACTTCGTGACTTCCCACTTCGGGACTTCTTACAAATATTTCCCATTTCGTGACACTACCTAAAATGATACCTTCGGCGTCTCCCATTTCGGGACGCGATATTAAAGGAATGCTATACATCATAAACATAGACAAAACAACTACACATTTGAGATCAAAAATTGTTTTATTTACGTCAATCTAATTTTAAATAAGAAAATGTGTCAAATATTTACACAATATCACAGAATTATTTCAATTAAAAAAGGAAATAATTAGTAAGCCTGTGAATACAAGGTATACAATTTTACACGATGAAAGAATATTATACATCATAAACATATACAAAACAGCTTTTTCTTTATTTACATCTAATATGAATATATAATAAAATGTGTCAAATATTTACATTTATACAATATCATATAATTATTTCAATTAAAAGGGAAAATAATAATGTAAAGCTTGTGAATATAATTTTACATCATTCTAGCTTTATCAAATAACTTAACTTATCTAATGTCTCTCCAACATTAGATTTCCCTATAATAAAGTCAGAAACACTTTTAGATATAGCCTCGTCCATGTTAACATACACTTTTTTCCTTTTTAAAGGAGTCATATTTAAGTCATGTCTTTGCTTAATAAAGCCAAAATGTTTGGCATCTTCTCTTAAGATTGTAACTAATTCGAAGATATTAGGTCGAATTTTGGCTACACATTTATTTAGACGGCTGTGCCAAGCTTCTAGCGAATTAGTAGTTCTATGTCTTTCACCATAGCAAATCCTATCTTTTATTATATTATTTTCAAGCCACTGGTCGACAAAATAATCGTTAAATTTGTTTAAAGCATCACTATTACTGGGGCACGATTCCATAATATATAACCATCCATCTTCGGTTGCAAATGTTGGAAGATGCGACAAGGCGGCACACATTCTAATATGTTTTCGGGTTTCTGGGTTTTCTTTGTAATCTGTTGTCATGCCCAATTCTTGTACTTTTCTCCACAGACTTTGATTAAATTGAAAGTTACATCCTTTTACTTCTGCGTTGGGAAAATTACTCCTAATTGCTTGTATCGTCGCAATTTCAAAGTCTATTTTAAATTTTCGAGGAGACCATAGATGCAGTTTTTCTTGCACTAATGAAAACAAACGGTCATATGTTCTCTCCTTTTTGTCTGGTAATAAGGCATACAACACAGGAATAATATTGGTAGACTGACTTGTACTGCCTAGATCGCAATGGATGGTATACAATTGATTAAAGCTGCCGGTGCAGCTTTTGAAAGTTCCGTCTCCGAAAAAATCTTGGCATTCTGAAATTAATTCTTGTCCGAATTTGCTGGAAAACCCAAGAATCCTGTCTTCTGTCCCATCGTCGATGACCAAAAATTCTTCTGTTAGTTCGGTAGGAAGGCGAATGTCTTGTCTAGTAGCAAAACTTGATGCGCCAAAAGCTTTATGTCGTTCTCGATAGAGAGCAGATTTCTTGCTGACAAATAAAGGAACTTCAGTCACAAATTCCAAACCCGCGTCTTTCACTGCAGAAAGTGCGTCATGAAATATTTTTGGTATTGGTGTGACCTCTTCGCGAGCTCGTTTTTTACACTGGTCTAGACATTTATGCACTTCGATTTTTGCTTCATCAGGAACACAGGTATGCTTCCCATTCTTATTTATAATTTTATATTCCGATGTCGTCAAACTGCCACTACACTTACTATTCACACATAGCCAGAATCTAGTTCCATTTTTATTAGTCCTTTTAAGATGATGGCGATACCTAGAATACATTCCTTATAAAATATTTTTATCTACTTAGCGTTTCAGAGATGTTCGTTACAATTGCTGTCGTTCCCATTGGTGGAGTTTGCAGCGTTAACATTTTATATCAGGTTGTTACATATGAAATGTCCGATTTTGAAAGGAATAAAAAAAGTCTAAATTTAAAAAAATATAAATATTTATTTTGCAAAATAGTGTCCATTTACATCAATACTTTGTTGCCAACGGCCTGGAAGCTGAAAAATTCCCTTTGAAAAGAAAACTAGGTTTTGACGGCTCACATATTGCTCAAACACTGCTATTACAGACTCCCGGTCAGGGAAGTCTCTATTTTTTAAGTGATTGTCTAAACTTCGGAAAAAATGAAAATCAGTTGACGAAAGGTCAGGTGAGTAAGGTGGGTGAGGGAGAATTTCGTAACCAAATTCCAAAAGTTTTTGGATTGTCTGTCGCGCAACATGAGGTCTTGCATTATCATGAAGAAGTATGGGTCCATGTCTTTTGACTAGTGAGGACTGCAAGCGGCTCAATTTTCCATGCATAGTTCTCAGTTCGGCACAACAGGACGCTGCCGTGATGGTTTCACCAGGTTGCAAAAATGAATAGTGAATAATACCCTTACTGGTCCACCATACAGTCACCATAATCTTTCGCGGGTGAAGTGATGCTCGTGCATGCTGTCTTGGTGCTTCACCTCGATCTAACCATTGTCCTGACCATTTCCGATTATCATAAGGTATCCACTTTTCGTCACACGTTACCACTCGACGAAGGAACGGTTCAACTTTCTGTCGATTAGCCAAAGAAGTAGCCACCTCTAATCGACGGAGCTTATTGGCTTCCGTTAATTGGTGCGGCACCCATCGATCGAGTTTCTTCACTTTGCCAATCGAAGAAAGGTGACGACTAATGGTGGCAATGGACACTTGAAATGTTTCTGCAAGGCTACGCACTGTTGTCGACGGATTACTTTCAACTTCTACACGCAGCTCGTCGTCATTACCGGTGCTACGCGCATATCCGCGAGGCTCATTTTCCAAATCAAAATTTCCCTCGCTGAATTTTTTAAACCATCACCGTAATGTGCGTTCATTACACGTGGTTTCACCGAATGTCTAATTAATTTCTCGCGTTGCTGCAGCTGCATTTAATCCCTTTTTAAATTGAAAGAGGTAAATTGCCCGAATATCTCTTGCCGACAGCATTTCCATAGGCGAGACAGGTGTATTAATCTTTCCAAGAAATGGAACAGGTACACACTTCAAAATAAATACCCTTTTCTACAAATACAATAATAATTTTCACCAAAATCATACACGTCTTCACACAGGTGCGATTCAGTTCAGACTGAAGGAAAAAACGGACATTACATTTGTAACAACCTGATATATGTATATTCGAAACTATTTGTTTTTCTTCATGTGTCAGGTGTTCCAGTTGTTCACGCTTTCTGGGTGGTGAAGTTAATAGTTTGCTAGAACCTTGGCGATCACTCACTTTATTTTTGTACTTAAAAGTACAGATTTTACTAAATAATACAGAATAATTTAAAAAACAATGCAAAAATGTAATTAAACAATTTACAGGTTATGAAAAATGGTATCTGGCATCCATTTATCTATATTAAACTTACCTGTTCAAGAACCAATGAAATCTCTTAAAAATATGTACCATTTTGGCGCAATATTTGAATCACTCCTTGTTATTTTGAGACAATGTCTATACCTTGTCTACTATTAGTATAAAAACTAAAACTCTTCTGCCTGGAAAAACAATGTGGTTCTTATACCACACAATTTGCGTTATCGAAAGTTCAACGGTTAGAATATTATTTGAGTACAGTGTATATTCAACTGGTAATTACTGTGAAAATGAGATATTGGCCATGAGAGCGGCAAACATAATTAAGATAACACTAAAGCAGAGATGATAATATCTAGACTCTAATAATTTAGTAAACTAACACAAAACAAAAACAAAATTATTGTGCAATAGCGGAAACTACATGTTGACAATTGTAATCGTAAGTGCATATATATATATGGTTATAAAATATGGGAAATACAAACTAATATATGGATTAGTTCCTTCATTTCTGAATAGAGGAAAATCTCTCGAACAGCACTTGGGAACACTATTGCTTTTACGTCTTTTAAGTTTTGCATATAAAACTGGAATTAAACAGCAGATAGCTTATAAAGACTTCATTATTGTTCGATGTATTCTCCACGAAGATTAATGCACTTTTGCATGCACTCGAAGCAACTCTGGAAGCAATTATTCCCCTCGTTTGTTGGTTAAGATTGCATTTTTGAAGGCATCGGCTGCTTCTCCTGACAATTAAAACCTTCAACCGCGCAGTCCGTTCTTGATTTTCGGAAAGGTAAAGAAATCGTTGGACTAAGGTCCGGATTGTTCGGAAGATGGTTCAACATTTCGACGTTTTGTTGCGTTAAAAATTCAATTGTTTTGAGTGTTGTGTGCGAATTGGCATTGTCTGGGAAGATGATTTGTCATTCGGGGTTGTATTGTCGAAGGTCAGCGATGTCTTGCGGCAAGCAAATGTTTGTATACCAATCGGCAGAAACAGTTCTTTGATCTTGTAGAGGAATTTTTGCTCTCAACTTTCGAGACAAATGTCGCGACCCCTCTTTTTGGTGACGCTTAGAGAATGGATTACTTTTGTCGACTTTTCTTCACCTTGGAACACCCAAAGAGACGACGTTTGCTTATTTGTTTTCTGGCTCGTATGAGTAAATCCAAGAATCATTATCACTGCCGATAGTGTACACGTTTTTAGTGTTTTTGACGTTGAAGTGATTTAGAGTTTTTTTACACCAATTCACCCTAGTTGCTTTCTGTTCTTCGGTCAATAAATACGATACCCAACGGGAAACTAATTTTTTACACACAACTTTTTACGCAAAATTTTTTGAATTGAGGTCTTCGAAATCCCCAATAATGCTTAAATCTGACCATATATCACATGTCGATCTGTGTTGACTATCTTCCTCACCTTGGAATGCCTAAACAGACGAGTGGCGTTAATTTTCTGGCTCGTATGAGTAAATCCATGATTCATCACCACTGACAATGTTGAATACGTTTCTAGTTTCCGACTTTGAAGCGATCTAGAGCTTTTAACATCAATTCAGCCTAGCTGGTTTGTGTCGGTCAACAGGTGCAGTACCAACGGGATACAGATTTTTTCACACACAATTCTTTATACAAAACTTCTTAAATTGAGGTCTTCTATATCCCCAATAATGTTTCAATCTGGCGATATTTCACATGTCGATCTTGATTGATGATCTTGCACACAGCATCGACGCTTTTCTGAGTGACTGCCGTATTTTGTGAACCTACTCTTGGATCGTCGCTAAAACTAATCCGTCTACGTTTGAATTCTCCATAACAACGAGAAATTGTTGACTAATGGGGTGCTTCATTATCGAAAACAAAAACCAACTCGGCCAGGGTATTCTTGTTGAGATAATTGTCTTCGAATATTATAAAAAATTATTACGCGAAAATATTCTCAGTTTAATTTCATTTTTCGACTAACTTGTCAACTTTGACAGTTCGTTGTAACTACAACGCTACACGTATCGCATTGAAACTTTGGATTTAGGTTAACTAAGGTTGGAGGTTAATTTTTAGTACTGACATTTGATTAATAGCGCCCTTTATTTCCATTACGCAAAACTTAAATACACACCACGAAGTGACTTCCTAATCATTCTTTCTACAGAAATTGAAGGTTTGAAATACAATTTTTGCTTGGGTATCTTTTGATTGATTTTCCTCTTACAATATTTGGACAGTCTATAAAGAATATAAACAAGGAAAATGTTAAAAATAAGAAATGCATAATATACGAAAGGATTTTCAAACACAAAATCCAAAAGGTATTATTGTTACTGTCTAATTTTTCTAAGATGTCTTTTATTTCAATCAACTTAGCTTAACTATCCTTATCTAGATTAATTGTACTTAAAAGCTATGGCTGTAGTAATGAAAGGTCCTGTACTGGCTTGTTACAACATTTATCATCGACAAAATCTGCCAAAAAGGCTCAGTACTAACATAGTTTTAGTATTGGGGGTATGAATTTAAGATGATTCATTTACAAATATTCTTCCTATGTTTAATTTAAAATCAAACAGTTCTTAATTCCTTCAGTTTAGCGTGATCCATAGCTGTTTGGGTAACACATATGTATAGCCGCTCGTTTGGCAAGCTACGTGATTGCCATGTTTCGGTGATAAGGAGGTTATTCTTGTGTACAAGTATTTTGGGTATTACATTAAATTAAAATAACAATTCGACTTCGCAGTCTGAAATAGAACGTGTAGAATGTTTTGGTTGGTAATCGATACAAATGTGATGTTTGGTAGATATTTGCTTACAAGTATTTAAATCGTTAAGAGTACGTAACATATTGCGTTTTCGCAGAAAAATATCTAAAGAAGTGGTTTTAGGCAGGATCAAAACATTGCTACGTGCTTGCTGATTGTACACGAGAGCAAATGCTGCGGGTCGCGAACGACCGCTCGGGGGAGCTTAAGTTGTTCAGGGCAGCAACCGAACGATGCCAGCCAGCTATCGCGGAGGTCGTGGTTGGCCAGTTCAGATTTTTTTTTATATTTGATTTTAGCCTTAAGATTACAAAAAAAAGAAGGGCGCCAAGAGCGAAATTTATGGCAGATGTAATCGTTTGATTTCTCACAGACTGGAGCTCTATTGGCCTGTGAGTTGCCTAGAATTCCCCACAGTTTCGACGGGTAATTAAAATTGAAACACCGAGTACATTTGTACTCAACAATTCCACTATTTATTAATTATTCCCTCAACAGGTGAAAATTGTTATATATATATAAATATACAAGTATCAATGACTATTTTACACAAAAGGAGGAAATAAATATCTCAACAACAAAAAAAAACATTAAAGTTTTCGGCGACCCCGATATATATATATATATATATATATATATATATATATATGAGTTTACACTAGCCAATACTGCCAAAAATTAGTACATTTCGCCCATATAATTTCGTAAAGTAATTAAATCTACAAAAGTTGGTTCCCTAAATTTATTACATTACCCACATATAATTTCGAAAACTAATTAAATCTAACTAAGTTGGATCGTTAAATTGGCAAACAACTACGACGCCTTATTCTTTTGCTCTAAGGTTCCCACTCAGTGAGTTACGTTTTTTTTTGCTAATGTCGAAGTATAATTTAGTAAAACTGGAGGCTACTTATCGCATCCCGTTCTGTGGTGCAATTCCCGTGCGGCCCAGAAATTCCGTCGGAGTTTAGTGGCACCTACGGAAGAGTAGCGTTGGCCGTCACGATGCTTCGTCGGAGTTTTTTTATATGAGCGGGCACCTAGACCGCGGTAATTGGAGAAACCCTATAACAACAATACCAATAAGGAATTGTACTCAAATTCTTAGTTAATTGGCAGACACATACCTGTGGATTTTGCTAATTACGCTCAGATACACATGCGATTATGAGAAATCGAAGCGGGTCGATATTGTACGTCTAACCCTTTACGGAGCTAACTTTCAAATGCCAACGATATAGATAGATTGTCTGGGACCAGGGCAAGTAAGACGAACGGGGGGATGTTTTTGCATTTGCTAAAAGAACACCTGCTCATCACAAAAAGCGTTCATTGATATCAACAAAATAAAGGTCGATGTAAACGTACGCCGAAATATATTTATTTAAATACATTTTTAAAACTTTAAAACGAATATGATATCCTGAATATGTGTTTCCACATAACCTTCATCAACGAGCATAGGCGTCCCTTATATATAATACGACGGGGTTCTTTTAACAAATAAATAAATATACAAGACTCCGAAATTGTTCTAAATGAAAAATAAACCGTAACAACATGTGTGTCCTGACTATGCTTAGTAGGTAGTGGAAATAATTTATATAGTTCGAAATTATTTTGTGTAATGAAAGGATTATGAATTACAAATATTTTACGAAACTTTACTCTCGTAACTTTAATTTCTATGGCAGAAAGTAATTCAGGAACGGTCTCAATTTCCTGGGGGTAATGTAAAAGATGTTAATTGAGGTAAATGAGAGATTTCTAAAATTAATTGTTGAAGATATTGTTTAGGTAAAATTATTACTGAAAGGACTACATTAGATTTAAAAATAACACAGCGTCAATCAAAGTAGAGTGTTCTATATCGATTTCGTTAGTTAATAAGATGAATAAGCTTAGAAGTTCCCCCAGTTTTTGTTTTAATGAAATATCAAAATATAATTTAGAAGAATTATTTAACACATTCTCGATGCTTCGAAAACTTTCAGAGAATATTACGTTATTTTTCTCGACATTAGTTATTGAGCTGTTGAAGTTTCCTAATATCTTTTTAACCATATGTATTTGATCTTTAACCACCTCGTTACGCGGATAGCCGTTTATATCTCGGGAATAGCGAACGAAAGAAGAAAGTTTTTATTATCGAAAATAGTTTTATTGCTTTTCAAAATATTCTCCTTGAAAATCAATGCACTTTTACATTCGTTTAAACCAATCCGAAAAGCATTGCTGCCACTATGAAGGCAGTATCTCCAAAATATGAGTTTTGAATGCCTCAACTACCTCTTCTGGCGTAGAAAACCGTTGACCACACAGTTTATTCTTTACGTGTGGGATCAAAAAGAAATCACAGGGTGCTAGATCAGGGCTGTACGGCGGATGGCTCATCAATTCAATATTTTACCCGATCAAATATTCAATTGTTTGAACCGACCTGTGAGAACTCGCATTGTCATGGTGGAGAATGATCTGTCGTTTTCGGTTTGTTTTCCTTATTTCTTTAAAAACTTCTGGCAAACAAATTGTTATGTACCATTCGGTATTGACCGTTCTTCAACTCTCTAAAAGCATGGTTGCAACGTGACCGGTTTTTCCGAAAAACCAGGCGACTGTTCCTCTTAAATGTTGCGGTCTCTCTCTCTTCCTCTTATCCATCGGTTTAGACTCCTATACCTTCTTCACTTGGGCTCCGCTCTCCTTTACAAGCATGTGTTCCCAGGGGATTTATTTTTACTGGTATACATTTCAGTTCTTCAATGTTGATCAACTCAAAACAGATAATCTGTAAAAATTGATATATGTATGACATATAGAGAATTTTACCAGATACGAATAATTTTCATTAAAAAATATTCTTTTTATTTAAAAAGACCCTACACTAAAATTTTATATTTAATTATTGGCTTAACGTTATTCATGTTTTACATTTACTTACTCTCTTCTCGTAAACAGTACGAAAACATATTTAGAATCCATTACTTCTAAATCATTTTCCCAAAGTTTACTTTTTTGGCAGAAGTATTTTTGTAAAAAATTCGTTTCTACGGAAACGTGCGTCGTCAAACGCTATTGTTCATCTTAATCCTTTACGGTAAAATGTTCGAAAAATTCACAAATGGCCTATTGCTTAATGGTTCCGAAAATTAGGGGTGGCTTTTTCCTTGTTGTCAGAATTTGTAAGTAATGTTTGTTTGAAAAGAATTTCAAAATGCAATATGCATATGCACCTATTACCAAAATATTTGGCAAAGGGCTATTTTATTGTGAAACTTTGGCTCAAATGTGCAGTGTTGAATATGCATTTTATATACATTTTGCATACTTTCACCTTACATGTAGTTCGACATTACTAGGGTGGTCCCAGAAGTACCAGATTCAGCAAAGAAAACACAAAAATTTTGTGAAGAAATATATTTATTTTTCAACATAATCTCCTTTCAGCTCTTTACACTTTTCCCAGCGATGTTCAATAAGTTCGATACCCTTTTTATAATAAGAACTGCCTTGCGCCTCAAAATAGCCATTAACTGCCGACATTACTTCTTCATCGTTGAAAAATCCAGTGTGCCATTTTTTCAAGTTTGGGAGCAGAAAATAATCCGAGGGGACTAAATCTGGCTATAGGATGCATGAGGTATCAATTCGAACTTTAATTCATTAATTTTGGCCATTGCAATAACGGATTTGTGAGCTGGGGCATTGTCTTGTTGAAACAACACTTTCGTCTTAGCTAGTCTATGCTTGAGCATAATATCTCGGAAAGATTCGAATGCCGATGGACAACCGTAAAAATCATTAAATCACAGTCTATCATGTTGAAAGATATGGAGGAATCAGTCTTCGGGGTATGGGTAGCGCACGGTTAGGCCAATTCGCTTTCAAATAGGACGACGTATATAAAGCCCTTATCGAAAGCAAATGCGTTTGTTTACGATATGTCCATGATGATAATAATATTCAAACGGAAATGTATCCTATGAACCCTAACAGAAGTGTAGAAGGTCTGGCAAGAATGTGTTCAAAAGATGGTCGCCATTTAGCGATGATGTCCCATCCTGAACGATGTGTTCAGCCATTCTTGTAGCCGTATATGCCTTAAAGTTGGCGTAACAAACAAAAAAGCCCGTGGGAGAAATGTTTATCAAAAAAAATCATATAATCCAGTAATATTCGTATAATCTTCTCGCGCGCTTTGGCACTTTGTGATTTCTATCGATTCAACGGTTTACTGTTCATAATGCCAGTTTTTCAAGAGGTGTTATTAGACTGATTCTCTTCTCAATATACACATGTCGTCTGTTCACCGGTGCGTGTTCATCATGCTTCATCAACAATCACTGATTCTCGTAATAGGCTCTTCTATATATTACTGAGCCTATAACCGTCCCCGCGATTAAAGTTTAGGTGCTTCTCTATTTCAATGGCTTCTCTATGATTCTTCGATGATAGTTCTTCGTAGTGGCTAATATTTCGGCTTCTTCAAAGTGTACTTTATATCTGTTCTCGCGAGCATAGTTTGCAATCACTGATTGTCTAATTCTTTTCCTTCACATATCTCTCTGAGATTTTATAATTCTTTATTCAAAAGATCTACCTATTTGTCCTTCGCTTGTGAACTCCTTTTCCTTTAGTTCGTATTAATTTGTTCTCGGTTCCATTGAATGGTGGTTGAAGCACTAAAACATACTTTCACATTTTTCTTCGTCAATATCCTCCCTACTTTCTCAATTATTCCAGATGGCTAATCATGCGAATCCTTTAATTGGTTCCATGTCTGTTGGTAGCGTTACCATTTCTATTAGCGTTTTAATAAGAGCTCTCTTCTTACTTAAGATGACGATGAGACGTAGTGTGCAGATATTTATAAGTATGTTCTTTTTCCTGTACACAACATGTAGTTTTCCCGTGTGTGATATAACATTACGTCTAAGAAGATAGTATTCCTTTTTCTTCTACTTCCATCCGGACGCTGTGGACTCATTGACGACTGAATAGCGAGACTGCGCTTCGAAGACGCCCTTATTGAATATCAAACAGCTTGCGCAAGGATTTTATCTTCCATGCCAGAGTTTGGTATCTCTCAATAGAGTACGAGCTAATCATGGTAGATGCGGCCGCATGCTACGCAAGTGGGGCGAAGTCCTAGATGTGACTGTGGCGCAGAGAAACAAACAATCAAACGCATAGTGTACAAATGCGGTCGTTGAATATTTCCTTACATACTCGACTTCCCAAAAACCACATCTGAAGCTGTTCGATGGCTCCAAAATCATGATTTTTTATTATGATTTTCGTAAAAGTTGTCTTGATATGCACTCTGCCATAAACTAAATACATAAATAATAAAATCATAAACTTTATAGAGGCGTGTTGTCCGTTGATGTGATCCAAAAATTCATGTAGTACTTCCTTTCTGTATGCCCAAATTACAAATGTCCCTGTGTATCGTAGCCAACGCCAGCGCCTGCTATCTACAACTTCTTTTTCGAAGGCCTCCATGAATAAATTGGCTACCACTGGTGATAGTGGTCTCATCATTGCTGCACCGTTCTTTCGGTCCTAGTATTCACCCATTCCACATTAAGAGCGTTATTGACAGCTATAGCTTCACAAGATCCGTAGTATCAGTAGGTAATCCTAGATCGCTGATTACTGTTATCGCGTCATTCGTAGGCATGTACGTAAATAACGAATTCACATGAAAGCTCACTAATATCTTTCAGATCCAATATCAAGTTCGTCAGAAGTTTTACGGAATTTTGTGAGTTTCTTATATACGACGTCGTCTTTCCTGTGTACGGTTTCAACAATGTTGCTAAATATCTGGCAAGGTCATAAGTCGGATGTCTGATGTTGCTCATAATGGGATGGAGTGGTACTCCTTAGTGTATCTTAGGCAGTCGACACAATCTTGATGATCGGCTGGATTTAGACATCATCCTCTTCTTTTTCTTTTCGGAGTGTTGATTTATTCAATTGATCTTTCACTCACTTCACAGTCTTCTCGGTGGGGCATCTATGGAAGAGTGAGTAAACGTCGGGGTCCAATAAATTGTTGATTTTCTCTTTAGCCTACAAGGATCTTTATTTAGCACAATAGTTACATTGCCTTTGCCTGCTTTCACAATAAAGATACTGTCATCCTTCTCTAGGTTCCTCAAAACAGTCTTCTCTCCCTTGATTATATTCCGTTTGAGGATTCTAGCCTTCTTTAATACTCGACTCACTTCTTGCCGTAGGTCTTCTGCATCGAGAATAAGTGTGCAGTTTCGGTTGGGTTGGTACTTATTAAGATACTAAATATTTCTTGTTCTCTATTTTGTTAGTATGTAATATCATATCTATCCCTCTAAATTAATACATTTTTGTAGATGTATCGGGTTCGGCCAAAGGTGGTAAACTACCCGGTTTAATGAGAGAATTCAAGACCTACTTTTAGCTTAGGTATATCTTGTGAAGCAAATTATGACATTAGTAATAGTTTGGGTCGTCCATTTAATGAATCCAGAAGAAAAACCAGATATTATTATTGGGTATAATATCTTGGAAAGATTCGAATTCACAATCTAGAGATATAGAGAAATCAGTATTCGGGCCATGAGTAGTTTACAGCGAAGGCCGATTGATTTTCAAAAGCGATCACGTATATAAGGATCTTATCAAAAATAATTACTTTTGCTTAGAACAGGTATGGGCAACCTTTGACATGTTGTGGGCCAAACTTTAATGTGCAAATACGTTCGCGGGCCGCGTTTAAAAGTAGTGTTCAAAATTTTTAGCAATACATATCAGACATAAATGATACGACAATGCTATTATAATACAATTTATTAAAATAACAAAATGAAACGAAAAAATAGGTACGACATTATAATTAAATCGTTAAATTTGGAATTGTTACAAACTACGAAAGTTAAATAACGACACCGAAATCAATGAGACACTTGAGCTTGAATTTGGGAAACTAATCCATCGATGTTTGGATTAATTCCACTGGATACAAAGACGTAAAGAATTTTCCAAATTATCGTCAGTCAGCCTTATACGATATTTTGATTTATTAACTTTCATCATTGAAAAGAACTGTTCACATTTATAAGTACTGCCAAACGCACAAATCAATCTTCTTGCGAATTTTCTAAGCTACGGAAAATGGCTTTCTTCGAGGTTTTTTTTGTAGAAGTCGCACAACTCCAAGTCTTCAAATTTAGATTTTAGGAGTGAGTTTTCTTGAATCTCAATCAACACCATTTGCAAGTGTGTTGGAGCATTTCGTACATTACTTTTTGTTGGAGTAGCAAATAAATAGAAACAATCTTCCATGTTTTTGAAATCGCTAAATCTGTTTGAAAATTACTCCGACAGTAACTTCTTAAGACATACGCAGAAAGCGTGGTGAAATGGTAATTGTTACCAGACAACATCTGTGCCTCCCATAAGCGGATTTTGTTCTGAAACACTTTCAAATGGCTGTACAAATCATTTACTAACTGTCCTTGTTTTTGAAGTTTCAAATTTAAATCATTCAAATAGCCTGTAAGGTTGACCAGAAATGTTAAGTCACATATCCATTTTGGGTCACCCAATTCAGATAGTGGTTTATATTTTATTTGCGTAAAGTCTGCTACCTCATTTCTAAGTTCATAAAACCGTTTCAGCATGTTTCCTTTGCTTAGCCATCTGATTTCACAATAATATGTTACGTCGTCATATTCGGCTGATAATTCATCCAAAAACGGCTTGAACTGACGATGGTTAAGCCCTCCGGATTGAATAAAATCGATGGTTTTTCCTACCTCATTCATAACATTCTGGAGTCGAATGGACTTAGAGCACAAGTTCTGTTGGTGAATAATGCAATGAAGGACTATCAAATCATCTTTTTGCACATTTAATTCAATTGCTTTTTCATTCATAATTCCGATGAAACCTTTACGTAAGCCGACCATAGGAGGTACACCGTCTGTGCATACTCTAACTAATTTCGACCATGACAAGCCAAAACTTGTGAATACCTTTTGAACTTCATTAAAAATGTGCTCTCCTGTAGTGGTTTCTTTCAGCGGCTCTAAAGCAAGCAATTCCTCAGTAACAGTGAACTCTTTATCAACACCTCGAATAAATTTTACTTTTCAAAACACAAAACACTTCAAACTTCTAACAAACACTCCTTCATAAATTCTCCTTCGACAAATGGTTTTAATGGCTTTGCCAATTTCAAACTTGCTATAATACTAGCTTTCACAACATTATCAAGTTTTGTCCTTTGTTTATGAAACATTTGCTGCTGTTTTTTCAAATTTGCGGCAAGCGTCTGGATTTTGTCTTTTCTTATTTGTCGTGTCAGTGAGTGCAACGTAGAATGCTTAGTTGAGTAACGCCTCTTTATATTGAATTCTTTCATCACTGAAATGAATTCATTACACAGCAAACAAATAAGCTTACCATTGTGCAAGATAAAAAAAATTCATCAATCCATTTTTCTTGAAACTGGCGACCTTCTGCATCTACTTTTCGTTTCTTTCCACCAGACACCATTTTCGTTTACTTTTCGTTCGATAAACTTAATAACAGAATATAGGTAATTAGTAAGCACTCAAGATGCACACAAAGTTACAAAGCAAATTGAAAGCACTAGCAGTTCGCTAGGATATCGCTTGTCGAAGTTATCACCTCGGTAGCTCAAATAGAACTGAACTTCGAGCCATTCACCCGTTTATATAGGCAAAATAAAGGAATGATCTAGAATCGTCTAGTGTAGAACAATTGAGAAGCAATAATCATTTGTTGCGCCACCAGTGAGGCAGCAAACATCAAAGGCTTTGATGTTTGCCACCTCACTCTTTGATGATCGTCTCCACTCGGCTTGCTCGCTCACTTGATTCTATGAGTATGAGTAAGTAGTGTAATGTTTTTTTTTAATTGGGTTTTTCAAAATGTCCGCGGGCCGTATGTTGCCCACATATGGCTTAAAATATGTCGATGACAATAGTGTCCAAACAGAGATTAAAAATATATACAAGTGAATTACCAGAATACAGTGAAACCTCGGTATACGTTTGGTTTATAATACGCCCAATTCGCAATCCGTCCTGTTTGGACTTTTTTTCGAAAGCTAGTATTATAGTAAGTTCAAAATTGGCAAAGTCATTAAAACCATTTGCCGAAGGAGTGTTTATTAGAAGTTTGAAGTGTTTTGTGTTCTGATAAGAAAAATGAATTCGAAAAAATTAGTTTGTCAAGACGAACTGTTATCCGATATATAGAAGTGATGGCTAATGATATAAAAACATTGACTGACCGTATGGCTGGTTTTGAATTATTTTCCATAGCATTAGACGAGAGCACCGATTTGTCTGACACAGCTCAACTGGCTATATTTATTCGAGGTGTTGATAAAGAGTTCACTGTTACTGAGGAATTGCTTCCTTTACAGCCGCTGAAAGGAACCACTACAGGAGAGCACATTTTTAATGAAGTTCAAAAGGTATTCACAAGTTTTGGCTTGTCATGATATACGAATTTTGTTCGGTACGCGATTTAATTTATTATACGTACCATCTATGAATAAGCAGCACCATGGTGTATCTACACTATTCGTAAATTTATATTGACTTCAATTGATTCGTAACTATGCAATTTCTGATGGAAAGTGTCATTAATTGGTGTATATACTCCTTTTCGATGTAATAGATCAAACTGGACCTTAGCGGTGCCATGATCTATAACTTTATTAAATTTCCTCCGATTTTAATTTTTATTAATCATGAACAACAAAAAGGCAAGTGAAAAGCAACAGAAAACTAATAAAATAACTAGAATCACAATCACTTTAATATCGTACATTCTATGCTTGGCAAGAAGTATCCCACAAAGCACTGAACTCCGCTTGAATAAATTTGTGGCCACGAGCAGTAACCAAAAGGGACGTCCAATCTCCTCTATAGTGGAGGATATTGTTTCTCTGGCCAGATCTATGGAATTGGATGTATGTAATGATGAAGTGGAAGAACGCAATCAAGAATTGATCACTGAGGAGTTACAGGAGTTGGAGAACGATGAGCATCAAACCAGAATGAGTAGATTCTCTTCTGAAACAGAGGAGGAAGAGATAGAAAGACCTCCTTCTTCATTAATCAAAAAAATCCCTGCAAAATGGGTGGACGTGAAAACTTTTGCAGAAAAATACCATCTTATTAAAGTTCAAATTGCAATAGCATCACTTCGGAATATCAGACAATGTCTTACTTTAGAGACACCTGAGGAAAAGACACAGGCATGGTATTCTCAAAATAGATCACTCTGGTTGGCTTCCTGGTGTAAAGACCAACTTCCTCAAGTCTTTTGGCAACAGTATGTCTACTGCATTGCAGGTTTGTAAAATTCAGGAATTGAGAATTATTATAAAAGGAAAGCTCTAATGCTTATTTTCCAGTAATATGTTTTGAACTGGTGTTGTAACTTTCAGATGACCCGATTTCGGTCTTCTTCTGGTATACCCATCCATTTCGTATTTATGAATTCATCTTAGGACTGTCGACTTCTAAAATGTATATTTTATATTTCAAAGAATGCTATAACAATTTAATAAAAATAAAAAATTTCAATTAACGGGGTGTTCAAATTCATTTTTATTGTTAAAGTTAGAATGTAAAAGTATAACATACCGATACACTTGAAAACTAACTGCACAACAGCATTTCTGATGATTGGGTTATGTTACATATTAGTCCAATTTTTGATGACGATTTCAATTCAGTGAATGAAAAAAAATGTCTCTTATATGATTTCTTTCTAAAGCTGAAGACAGAGAGCTATTCTGAATGCTCCAACAATAATCGGCCATCATGTGTGCGTTCCAGTAGCCCTGATAGCGTTCCTCCATGGTACAGAAGTCCTGGTGGAATCGCTCCCCCTGTTTTTCACTTAGGTCCCAAAGATTAGCGGGAAAATAGTCCAGGTGGTTGTGAAGAAAGTGTAACTTGATGCTCATATTACTTCAAATAATAATAAAAATCTATAATAATAATAATAATAATAATAATAAATATAATAATAAGAAATTTTCGTTTCTTTTGTTACTAAGTTTCTTTCTTTTAGCCTAGAAGCCAAAATTTCTGAAGCAGTCTTTGACAGTCCCAGATCTCTGACAAGGCCGTTTAAATCATCTTGGTTCAATAGTTTTGGCGCTTTCAGGTCACATTCAAAGTCACTATGACTACTGTCAGTTTTTGCCTCAAAATGCATAGGCTCCTCCTGTGAAGCATCAGCTTGAGGTTCAAGTGATATTTTAGGACTCAAAACACATCTATGTACCGACCGTATGGAAGGATATTCCCATTTGTTTCGATTTTTTCGATTAATGCCAGTTAAACGTGTAGTTCAAGGATTCAGTCCAGATCATAGCGGTTTCGTACCTAAAGCTGTTCCTTTTCTTATTTGTCCACAAACGTAGAAACTCAACGCACGATTTGCATACCTTTTGCGGAATCTAAGGCTTGTCTTTCATTTCCAGTATGTGACCAAAGTAATTTTTGTAAGCCTCAATCACAAACGCTGTCATATTCAAACGGTATTGTTTAAATATATACTCTACGCAAATGAAACAAAAATGATTTGGATCATTGATACAAACTCTTCTTGACGATGCCATATATTAAGAAAACTTAATATTTTCTTAATTACAAGCAAATTAACACACAGCGATTTTTTCGTGGAAGCTATATCTCGTAAACAAGAGCTATTACAAAAAAACTGAGGGTATATTTGAAATCAACGACGTCAAATTAGTAAACATCACGTGATAAAAGTCAATTGTCAGACAAAAGTTGCCATATTGTTGTGCAGTGTAATCACTCTCGCGGAGAACTCATTCCTGTGAAGAGTTAGAACTTCGGCGTTTACAGCTTCACCAGTATATGCATGTCTTTCCATTACATTACTACCAATACACAGTGCACTTATACGAACTGTCTAATCACAATGATTAAGGGCAAAACGAAAATCAACCTTTTATAATTGCTATATATTAGGGGTTACATCGTACTAGGACGTCTCAGAAGTCACTTTAAATCTACTTTGGAAATTTATTTAATGTAAACATATTTATTTGAGGATATTAAGATAATGATCAATAAGGTTGATATATAACCCCTTTCCACATTAACTTTTGTAAATTCTGTATACGCATTTCGACAACCAAGTTGTCATCATCAGCAGACAACTTCAAAGTGTCGCACCTGGTAAAACACGGCGAAAAACAACCGTACGAAAATCAAACTCCGTACGCGATCCACACCGTTCAAAACCAAGATGTACACTCTGTTGTTTTTCGCCGTGTTTTACCAGGTGCGACACTTTGAAATTGTCTGCTGATGATGACAACTTGGTTGTCGAAATGCGTATACAGAATTTACAAAAGTTAATGTGGAAAGGGGTTATATATCAACCTTATTGATCAAGTCAATCAACCACAGGCTCCATCAAATTCAACTATTAAGATAATGTTAATGAATACTTACCAACTAATTCTTACGATTTATACAAAACGAAAATAAACCTCTTTGTGTTATTTATTAAAGTGAATATTCATTTTAGATACTTTATTTAATTTTAATTATTGACAATCGAAACTTACGATACATGTTACAATGCCTACACCCCAGTATTAGTAAGCGTCATAAATCGTATTTACATTTTTAATACCTAGCATAATTGAAACTACCTGATTTCTGTCTTCAGATGGATTAAAGTAATAGTCCTATCGGTTCTATGCAGAGGACTAGTTCTATCGAGCCTTTGAATAATAGAAATGCTCTTAAGGTTCAGTTTCATTTTGTTTTATTGCTTTTTGGACCGATACTTGTGGACACCGTCATACATCTAGTTTTTAAATAAAAGCTTAGTTTGTGAGAAAGTAAGACGTTTTATTTCGGTAATTCATTCTATACAATTATTTAGTTTATTTTAGGTTTTTCGTTTTATTTTTAAGTTAGTAATAGTGGTCCTGTAATTGGACAACTACTATTTTTCTAATATATCCACATGATATAAATATTCTTATATTTTCTGAATACACCCTCGTTCTCATTTAAATTACTTCATTTGCATGGCTATTTTTATCATTCATCATGCTTATAAGTTATAATTTTAGTTTTTCTATTTTCTTTGTCTAATGTTACGACTAACTCAAACATATAGCTAAACAGCCTAACACGTTTACTGCCGTATCTCCACTATCCAAATAGAAAACTGTAACAAAATAGATGGAGTAATACTACTTTATTACTTATTTTTTTCTTTATTTGATCTTTAATAGTATTTTAAAAACTTTTAAAATTTGCTTTATAATAAAAATTTGACAAAAAAGGTAGAATTTTATGAATTTAAAATTGAAACTTTAAATTGATTTCAACAAAATTAACAAATTAAGTTGTTTTTAACAAAATTAATTTCATTATACAATTTAAGTCCCTTATAGAATAATGAACGCTGCATTGCTGTTGATGTTGTTCTTAGTAGTCTAAAGTTTTCGGTGTTTCTAAGCTCATACGGCTGCACCTCACCCACGTATCTGATGTTTTCACAAAGATACTCTGGCGCATTTCCCATCTTCATTTTCTGCACAAAGCATATGGTATTAATTTCTAACCTCTATTTAATATTTGACCATTGCAGTGAATTAAGCATTGCTGATATAGCTGTATAACGGTTGCATTTTAAAATACATCTCATGGCTTTGTTTTGTAGTTTCTGCATTCTCTCAATTTGTCTTTCTAGGCAGCATGTATGTATTATAGTTGAACAAAATTCAAAGTGGGGTTTAATAATGATGTTATATATATATATATATATATATATATATATATATATATATATATATATTGCGGTTGTTATTGTTTTTTTCTTATCCTTTTAGAAAACTCAATTTTTTTGCAGATATAATGAATAGAGCGGCAACGAAAGTGGCAATACCATAGGCGGTACGGTAGAACGGGCAATTGGTGCGCAGTGAATGAGATCATTCACATCAAATACAATACGGTTCACGGTTGGTGTTTAAGTGTAATTTATAAACTGCGGCGAAAGTGTCCATAGCAGTGCCGTGTCTAGACTTATTCTTACACAATTAGTGCTTACCTAGTAATATGTAATTTCATAACCCTGGTAATGTGTTGTGGAAGTAACTGTACATCTGCATCATTGCATACGTCTCTACGGTTGCTTCTGTAAATGACGTCCTTCGCGACGAGAAAATGTTTCTGTATAGAGAAAAAGATCGTTCGGCGTCTATTGATGTAATTTTGGCAGAAAGAAGCTGTTGTTCAAAATCATTCCAGGGCTCACTATTTGCACATTTGTCATAAATAGTTCGTAAAACATGCAAGTCCGGATTTTTTTTAAAACACTTAATAATTTTTGATGAGCTCGTACACCAGCAGCGTCAGTTAAACTATGCAAATGAGCGGTCACATTTTGCACTATGCATAGTGATGCGTCTAAGGGCAGCGAATCGTTTTCGTTTTGAAGTTTTGTAATTGCTTCTACTAATGGATGGTAATTGTTATATATTGTATGCAGATCTTCCAGAATTTGGGGATTTTCAAATTGATGTTGACTGTCTCTGATTGCTTGGGATTCGGTTGGCCTAAATTTTGATATAACGGATTTAACTTTGTGAAAATTCTTATGGTAATAAAAAGCTGCATTTAGCCACGTGCCCCATCGTGTAAGAATGGGTTCCGGTGGTTCCGAAATATCTGGACAAGTTTTATGAAATTCTTTAAGTCGTTTAGGGGATTTAAGAAACACTTGTTTGGTGGATCCAATCAAATGATCAACGTTTTTATAACTACTTCTAACATTTTCAGCAACTAAATGAAGAGCATGGAGTACACAAGTTATCCGAGTGTCCGAGTAGTAACATAGTAGCAGCACCATCTGTTACAAGCATGCAGACTTGAGTACTATGAATGTGAAATTTCTTTAAGGTGTTCATTATTATTTGCCGAATATTTGCCGCAGTACATGCTTGTATACGTTTACAGGCTAACAAATAGGGCTGTGAAAATGTGTTGGCTGATAAAATACGTACGATTACGTTTATTATACTATTTTTTTTTAAATCAGTAGTCTCATCTACAGTAATCCACACATTTTTATTATGCAATTCTCTTCTAGCTATATTTTCAAGCCTCTCTCTTAAAAGCGGCAAATGTTTCTGTAAAGTTCTTCTTGTAGGTAATTTATAATTTGGCAGATATTTATTCCAGAACACTTGAAAAGGGCGTTTGCTGATTAAACGAAGCGGCAAATTACATGCAGTCAACATAAATAAAAAATCATAAAGGAATGTTGCATAAGGTATTTTATTTCTTTTGTTCAGTTTATGTATTGCACTGTTCACATGTTTTTTACAATTGTCTTTCTTCCGTATTATAAGTCGCTTATTACAAACCAAACACAATACTGCACATCCATCATACTTTAAATCGGGAAATTCTGCTATGTATTTTCTAACCGACGTAGCAAACGGCACAGACTTTCGCGACATGTTTGTGTGAAGTTATTATAAACACTAACCGTGAACCGTATTTTATTTGATGTGAATGATCTCATTCACTGCGCACCAACTGCCCGTTCTACCGTACCGCCTATGGTATTGCCACTTTCGTCGCCGCTCTAATAATGAATATGATCTTCAAGTTTTAATTCTTTATCAATTATGAATCTGAGATATTTGATTTTTTCAACTTTTTCTATTATTTTGTTATTCATTTCAAAATCTCTTTCACTAATCATGTTAATTTCTATTAATTTAGTTTTAGTTTCGTTTAGCTTCAGTTTGTTCATTTTGAACCATTCGTTAATATTTTTTACATCATATTTTAATTTGTCTCTACATTCACTTTCAGATTCTCCTTCTGCGTATATTAAAGTATCATCCGCATATAATACTATTTTACATTTTTTAACAATATTTGGCATTTCATTTATATATATTATAAAAAGGAGTGCACCTAATATTGATCCTTGAGGAACACCAAAGTCATTCTTCAAAATGTTGGATAGGGTACCGTTCACTTTTGTTATCTGTTGTCTATTTTTTAAATATGATTGAAACCATTCCAATTCAACATCTTTTATTCCGTACATGTAGAGTTTTTGTATAATCAAATGTCTGTCTATTATTTCAAAAGCTATTTTAAAGTCCAGGAATAAAGTCATTATTTTTTTGATTTTCCGATATATTTCCATTGATTTATTACATAATTAACTGTTGTTTCACACGAATAACCTTTACGAAATCCTGATTGGTATTTGGACAATAATAGATTTTTCAAAATACGTTTCTAGTTGATTTTTTACAACTTTTTCTAATATTTTTTCACACGTTTTTAGCATGTTTATTGGTCTAAACTCCTCACATTTGTTTGTTTTTGATAGTTTCTTCGAATTTGGTTCGTATATTGCGCATGCTCAATAGATTCTCGTATTACTCTTACACTATTAATAAAATATTCGTTAAAATTATTAGCTATTAGCTGATTATTTGTACATTCGTTCCCATCAAACATCACAGTCTTTATCTCAGTTCGACTTTCTTTAAGAACCAAATTTTTCATCTCTCCACATTTGTTTTTGGTTTGTAGCATTACTGATTTTATTGTTTATATAATTATTTTTTTGATTTTCTATTTTGACTTTTTATAAATTTCTTATTGATTTATAATTTGCCCAAGCTTCCAGTGTATTTACATATTTTGCTACTTGATATAGTCAAACTTTTTCATTTTTCATTGTATCTACTTCACTATTATACCATCCCTTGATGCCATCGTGAGCTTTAGCTTTTGTTTTTTTCGTAAATTTTTGTACTATTATATCGAAACACTTATCAAAATTTTAAACGTTTTCATTAAGATCATTGTTTTCTTCAAATTTTAATATTGAATTTATTTCTCTGCTAAATGCTGTCTTATTGTATTTGTATTCCTCAATATATCTCTTACAATGTTCTTTATTTACCTTTTCATCTTCAATTAAAATTTCAATTATTTCGTGGTCCTACATTTTGTTAGTATCACTAGTTTGTAATCTTTTTACTGTTTGTGATAACATAGTCAATCAACGTTTTCGAATTTTGAGTCACTCTAGTACAAGATTTCACAATTTATTTCATTCCGTTATCATTTAATGTTCTTTTAATTTACTGTTTATAGAAACCGTCTTTCAACCAGTCTAAATTAAAATCTCCTGTTATTAGAATGTCACAATTCTGTTCACCAATTTCTTCTAGTGTTTCTTCAAATTTATCACAAAATTCAGTGGGTTGACTACTTGGTGATCTGTATATTGCCGCTATAGCAATCTTTATGTTTTTATATTTCGCCAAGCAAAACAAAGTCCAATATGTAGAATCTTTGATTATTTCACAGTTTTTCACTACCGACCAATGTTTTTTAAAATATACAGTTACACCACCCGTTCGATTCGAGTTCGATACACTGCTTATATTATTATAATTTTGTAACGATATTTCTTTTTCGCTGATATCTTTAGTTAAATGTGTTACTTGTTACGGGTACATCTGCTTTTTTCTTCGTTTAACGATGAACAGAAGGAATTTTCGTATAAATTAACATTTTGTTCATACTTTGGGTGATATCGTTAATAATCTGAGGCATAATTTTGGTGGAAAGAATTATTGCAGCTTAAAGGAAAGATACTTCGTTTATTTGGATTATGCTGGACAAATTCAAAATGCATTTAACTAGATTAAGGACTGTGTAAAATAATCACGGATTACGTGATGTAAGGCCACCATTTTGTCTGATTCTATTTTTTCGCACAAGGAGTTTGTTTAATCTACTATTTTGAAATACAAAAAGTATGTGTTACTATTTATTAGTTATTTCAGTAATTTTGCTGTCTAGCATATGAAATTTATAGAGCCTTATCTTGAGGTTATAGTCGTCCTGGTAACCATCATGCCAAATCAAGAGGGTTAATTCAGCAGTGTATCTAGCAGGTTGTGAATACGACGGGGATCAGCTTTTCATAACACGTCTGTATGGTGTAAGGACAATCTTTGATTGAATCAGAATGTAACCAACCGAATAAACAATAATATGTAATTGGATTGAGAGTAACCTAGTAGTAATATCAGCTATTCAGGATTCAATTAACATCCTCAATTGTCAATTATTTAATTTTTAAGAGCAATCTGGTGCTCTTATAATAGATTCGAGTGCTATTTAGTTCAATATAAGGACTCACTGAGCCTCTTGTAAGATAATTACTTAGAATTTATTTAATCAAAAGAATAATAGAGCTTTTAAATAAAATAATCCTACTGGAATTAGTACGATACTATTATCCTTCAGCTTATATCAGAATATAAATATTTTTTCCCATTTCGTAAGTTGTTTAATTACTCATTGTTGATAGCTGTATTATACAGTTTCCTCTCAAAATTTTACTTCGAATATTGGTCCTGAGTCAATGTGAGAGCTTACTGGTGTCGTATTGATGTTGTTAATAGTCACTGATGTAACATAATTTTGATCCGAGTAGATATTCAGGACAATGGCCTGACTATTAATATATACTTATTATATTAGTATATTCATAATATAAAGGGTTTCCCAACAAGGACTTGACAACTTTTTTTCAAAATAAAATGCAGACCATTTGAGATATTTCAAAAACTTTATTATCGGGTTGAAGAACAATCAACACATTTATGAATGGAACTCGACCTCGTTCATATGGCCACCGCGGGCACGTTTGCAGCGGTCGATTCGTTGGACCCAATTTTCGATGATTCGGCCACACAATTCGGCCGAAACGGCTGCTATTTCGCGTTCAATGTTGGCTCTGAGCTCTTCCAACATTGTCGGCTTGTTGGCATAGACCAAAGACTTGACGTAGCCCCAAAGAAAAAGGTCTAGAAGCGTTAAATCGCACGAACGAGGCGCCCAATCGACTGGTCCATTTCTTGAGATAACACGCTCATCAAACTTACTCTTCAATAAATCTATTGTAACGTGTGCTGGGTGGCTTGTGGCACCGTCCTGCTGAAACTACATGTTGTCCAAGTCTATATCTTCCAATAATCGGTAATCATGGCGCGATAACAATTACCATTCACAGTAACGTGACGATCATTATCGTCGACGACAAAATATGGCCCTATGACGCCGCCGGCATGCAAACCGCACCAAACAGTTATTTTTTGTGGATGAAGTGGTGTTTCATGAAGCACATGTGGATTTTCACCCGACCAATAACGCATATTTTGCTTATTGACGAACCCATTGAGCCAAAAATGAACTTCGTCACTGAAAATGATTTTGCGATGAAATTGATCATCTTGGCGCATCTTTTCCAGAGCCCAATCGGAGAACGTACGTCGCTTCAAATGGTCCATCGGCTTCAATTCTTGAGTCAGCTTGATCTTGTATGGGTGTAAACCAAGATCCTTACGCAAAATTCGCTATAAAGTGGTCTGGGCGATGCCCAACTCTTGAGAACGCCGTGGAATTGACTGATTTGGATCATTTGCTATTTTCGACACATCGACCAACCCGTTGTCTCACTGGCACTGCAACATCACACAACGAATATGTAGACTCAAATTTTTGCACTAAACTTGTTACTGTCTGTGTACTAGGACGAGAATTATGACCGAAAATCGGAGTTAACGCTCTTAAAGTAGCGGTCACCGGCTCCGAATTTCTGTAGTAAATTTTTATAATTTGCAGACGTTGTTCGTTCGTGTACTTTACCATGATGAAAATGTTAAGTTTACTGAATAAATTGACAGTGACAGTTCGATGATTAGTGAAAGGGTGCGTTCACAAATTGAATTAAAATTTGTCAAGTCCCTATTGGACCCTTTATAATAATTGTGGTAAACTACAATGTCACTTATTAATTTTATTACTGTAGATATATGGATATATTGTAGTTGGTATTCTAGTGTATCGATTGTTAATTACGATAATAAATCAATAGGTTGTTCTCCTAATCATTTTAGTTTTCTTCTATTTTTACCTTTTGGGAATCGTTTTACCTTGAATTTTGCTAATACGAGGATAGCCGTTTATATTTCGGGAATAGCAAACAAAAAAAAATTTTATTATCGAAAATAGTTTTATGCTATCTGCTTCTGGGTGGAACCGCGTCACTTGTATATCTGCCGACGTTTCGTACCCATTTGTATGGGACATCTTCAGGGTTAAACTACTGCACTGAAACTGTCAGTTTCAGTGCAGTAGTTCAGCCCTGAAGATGTCACATAGGAAATTATTTTGCTATGTTACAACTAAAAAAAATAAATTACTTGAAGCCAGCTAATTGACATTTATTGCGCACCAATCAATACTATATTATACAATGTGTTAATTTAGGGCGGTGTCACAAATTTTAATCATGCTTTTTTGTTTAAAAAAGAATATTGGGTTTAATGTTGTCTTGTTCTGCTCGTCAATTTTTCAAATCGCTTCCCATACAAAATAAAATATTGACCATGCCCATCCTCTACATATAAAGAGCAGCCATGCATGTTAAAAATAATGTCAAAGGTTTCGAGTTAAATAACGGTTATTTAACACGTAGCTCCATAGAGCTGTGTTATACAAAAGATCTCTGTGTTTTTTCTCAGTTAAAATGTATATTTTTTCCGGTCGCCCTGAAAAAAATTAATATGCCAAAGAATTTAAAACTGCTGTAAATGTATCATTCTTTTCTTTTAACATTTTGTAGATATCTTTGACTTTTATACATGTATTTATGCACATATGTTCTTTTGTAACATTATCTTTCTCTTTATGGCTTTCTCAATATCTGATTATTACTACAAAATAAATTACTTATTATTATTGCTTTATCACATTAAAATAAAAAAAATAAGGATAAATAACGCCATCTTTTATGAAACACTGATCTCGTATTCTTTACTTATATAATTATTTACTTATATTTAAATAGTAGCAACGGACTATAAAGTTTGTTAATACTACATCTGCTTTTATGCGAATAAAGCGTCTGGGTTACGCCAATGTATTTAGAATCAGGTCTTGAAATGTTAAATAGAAAATGTGCCAAGACCATACATAGAAAAGCTAAGCTACGCCATGCGAGCTGAGCTTTACTAACGAACTGTGCGAACTGTTAGCTAAGACATACACTACCAGTCATATTTATTTGCCCACCATTAGTTTTAGCCAAAATTATTAAACTATCAAATGTGTACTGAAAATTTATTTATTGTACCAATACAATAGTGTAACATAAACATAAAATAGTTACATTTTTCTTATATAAAAACTTTATCATTAATTATTATTAAATTTTGCTCTCATCAATGCGCCCGCCTTTATTTTTGATAATCGCGGCACATAACCGCGGCATCCTTTCAATTCATTTTTGCAGTGTATCTTCTGTAATTTGTGCCCAGCATTCTTGAAGTTGTTCCCACAGTACAGTTTTGGATGATAGAGCACGTTCTCGAAGCTTCCGGTCCAATTCTTCCCAAAGAAGCTCTATTGGGTTCAGATCAGGACTTTGAGCTGGCCATACCATTATAGAGATTTGCCCTTGCTCTTCTAGTTGACGCAAGTAATCGCCACACAATTTAGAAGTGTGTTTCGGATCGTTATCCTGTTGAAATACAAAGTTTTCGCCAAGAATCCTTAGTCCTGAAAGAACAGCATTATTTTCTAAAATTTCCTTGTAGCCTTCTTGTCTTAGGATTCCCTCAATTTTGACGAGATCGCCTACAAATCTTCCACCAAAACACACCAAAACACCCCCCATCATTACTGAATCTCCTCCATGTTTTACGGTAAGCGCAATACATTTTGGCAGTACTCTTTCTCCTGCGGATCGTCTTACGAATATTCGCCTTTTACTAGCGAAAAGTTCAAACTTCGATTCGTCTGTCCACAACACATTATTCCACTTCTCTGTACCGTGGACACACTAATTGGTTTAGCACGCGCTCTATTCATTTCAGCAGCAATTTCTGGAGCTGTTTTTCGTCTATCGCGTCTACTTATCCGTATTAGATGCCGGTCATCTGCAGATGTCGTCGCCTTGCGTCGTCCAGATCTTCTTTCGTTGGAAAATATACCACTTTCTTCAAATTTTTTAACGTTATAATCAACGGTTCTGCGATTTAATCGTAATTCTTTTGCAATGTCGCGATTACTTTTACCCGTACGATGATAAGCAATTATCATAGCACGCACTTCAACAGATAATTCCTTCGTCTTCGGCATTGCATTAAAATATTAACAATAACTCTCTATTTCACTGTTTTCGCAACAAAAGATGAACGATGACTGACATAAAATTTATTTTCCTTTTTGAATAACACATCCTAATATTGTAATTAGTTAGTACAATAACACAATATTGGTAATACATTTCGGAAATGCAGGTAAGACTGTTAATACTGTAGGGATTAGCCTATATAATATTTATGGTATTTTTCCAATTTATGACACCTTTACGATATGTCATAAACAATTTAAGATTTTCGTAGAAATTCAATTAATAGATTGCTTTCAATCCCGTTAACACCTGTAAATTTTGAAGAAAAAACTGGATTACATATTTAAAGTTGCAGAATTGAATGGTTTTGACAAAAAATACTATTGACAAAAAATAAACACGAAAAGCAAGTAAAAATCAAAAGTACTACAAAATAAGTTTTAATAAAATCTGCCCTAATAATATTAATAAACTACAATTTAATCCCAACCTTTTCCAACAGAACACTATTAAGAAATCATCTTGAACCGAAATTAACGAACTGCAATCCATTTCAAGATTCGAGTATTTATAAAATATGTTGTTATTCTTTTCCAAAATGATGTCAAACAAGGCGAAAACTAAATAAATATGCAATAATAGTACACCAACAGCTAGTGTTACATTTCTTGGGGTTATAGTCGATAACAAACTGAAATTCGAACAGCATGCGAAAGACGTATGTAGGAAACTAAATAAAAACTATTTCACTGTATTGCAACTAAACGAATGGAATTACTTCAAGCTAAAATCTTGTACCAGATGTACCAGAAAGTCGTTCCGGATTTTTCGTAAAAAAACTACATAGTTTTCAAGTAAATGGAAGAATTCGTTTATTGGAAGTATTGGCCATTTGATTCTACACATCTTGCCCATCTTCCATTCAATTTATGCATGTCATCTCAAAAAAACTCTTTGTCATTTTAGTAAAACCATTCATCGAGTCATTTTCTAACTTCTTCAAAATTGACGAAGTGCTGCTCTGCAAACGCGGGTCCCAGGCAGGGCAAGGTCTGAAAAGCACGGCGGGCGGTTTTGCTGTATAAGGCAGCGCGTTATCGTACTCTAAAATCACTTTATCGTGTTTTCGGGCTCATTCTGGATGTTTTTATCAATGCATGGTTCAAATTGATAACTTGTTGGTAGCGATCAGTATTCACTGTTTCACCAGGTTTCAACAGTTCGTAATACACCACGCCGCACTGGTCCCACCAAACACAAAGCATTGTCTTGCGACCAAAACGATTTGGCGTTGGAGTCGATAGACCGACTTCCCCAGGTGATAACCATGATATTTTGCGCTTAGGGTTTTCGACATAAATCTATTTTTTTTAAGTGACACCCATTTTCCCATCTTTTGGATTTTTCCCATTGCTTGTAATCGCACGCTAATCGTTTCTTTGGCCACCATGGGCTTCTGCTAATTCTTTTTGAGTTCGAGTTGGATCTTCATCTAATAACTCCTGCTTCTCGCATCTTCAAACGTTTTCGGTCTACCAGAACGTTCTTTGTCTTGCACATCGAAGTCACCACTTTTGAGTTGTCGAAATAACGCCCTAAATATTTTTATGGTTGGAGCATGCTCACCGTAAGTTTCTACCAGCAAACGATGACTTTCAGCGGCTTTTTTCTTTTGATTAAATGAGAAAAGTAATGCGTGCCGCGAATGCACTTTTTCAGGTACGAAACTTGACATATTTAAAGAGGTATAAATCTATGACAATGTTACTTTCACTAAATATAACATGTATCGCTTTGAAGCTTGGTATCAGTAGAATAAAATGACGTATATGTTTCAAATCATAACATTGGATACTTAAGCCTAGCGACACCTGTTAGAAAAATCGGCAATGACTTTCCGGTACATCTGGTAGATCGTCCCATACAAAATAAAATATTGGTCAAGCCCCCCTCCTGCTATATATACTTACGAGTCATGTATGATAAAAAGAATTTAAAACTGCTATAAATATATCATCTTCTTCTTTTACATTTTGGAGATATCTTTGGCTTTTAAACATGTACTTATATATTATTTCGTAACACTATCTTTCTCTTCATGACTTTGTCAATATCTGATTATTACTACAAAATAATATTATGAAACGCTGATCTTGTGCTGTTTAGTTATCCACTATTTATTTATGTTTAAATAATATCAACGGACTGTAAAACTTGTTAATGCTGAATCTGCTTTTATTCGAATAAAGCGTCTAGATTATGTCAAGATAATCGGAGCCAAGTCTTGAAATGTTAAGTGGAAAATGTGCTATCATACATAGAAAAGCTGAGCTGCGAATTGTTTGCTATGACGTATCTGAAAGAACATGAAAACCAACCGTGCAGACCATTTGAGAATATTGATGTTAGCCTACTGCATGTCATTATATGTAATCTAACAGCTATAACATGAGGACAGGCATTTTCTTGCTGGAATGCTGCATTATTTAACACTTTGATATATGGTAAAGCGAATCATTCCAAAACTTCCTAAATGTATCTTTGAGCATTTAAATAATCTCGAAGAAATACTAAAGGGATCCTACATCATGTAGTAATTCCAGTCGCCGAACTATCAAACTGCTAGTAGGTGTAGTCTCACATTTTACAGAAAATTTCAAAAACAACTAATCTCTTATTCCTGTGGGAATATTATACTTACTTTGATGACAAATAAATTAAAAAATAACAGAACATTGATGGCAATTAAACTATAGTTTCCTTAATCGCAAGAAATTTATTTGTTGATAGTAACTGATTGAGAACTCGGTGACATCGAAATCTTTATCAAAGCATAATTAGGTGAAGCAGTAAAAAAGAAATAAGAAATTTTCATATAACAAACCGGGACATAGTTGACTCCTACTTGTTTTATGTCATCGCAAAAATGCATTAAACGTCAACTTTGCAAAACTAATTAATTTTCAATATTTTTTCAACAAGCAGTATTGTTAATTATGAAGAAACATATTTTGCCAACAAATCTATTAGGTCTAAGGTATTGGTAAAATAGAAATTTTAAATTTTGATTTATACATACATATGTAGAGGTGATTTAATTGAAATACTAGTACGGACACTGTAAATAAAGAATTAATAAATTAGTTTGTAATGGAAGGCTAGGTGAATCGACATTACTGCGCAGTACAAGAAGTACGCCTAAACTGTAAAGAGGATATATCAAAGGGAATGTAAATATCTATTATCATAATAAGTATGATCCAATTGAAACAACATAAATTTAACAAACCAGCGCTGAACCATCTCCAATTGACATTTAGAACTTTATGACTTTGGTAAGAAGGATAGTACATTGGGGAACCGTAATCAAGACGAAAACGAACTTGGGAAAAGAAAAGAGCTTACAGAGCTTGAACATTATTTAATATCCTACAATTTTTGATGACGAAATCTAAGCTTTTCCTGCATGATGAGGTAACAAAAGGTAATCGCTGAAAATGAATTCCATATAAAATAAACTTGTAACTAAAGACGGTAACCTCAGATCTTCTAGAATAGGATATTACTTTACATTTACCGGTACTTAAAGAAATATTATTTACTACACACTATTCTGATACGCTCTCTTGATCATCCTGAAATATATCACAATCCTCTGAATTAGAAATTAATTCGAAATATTTTTAAATCATTAGCAGAAACCAATTTTTCAGAAAATACAGAATGCATAATATAATTAATGAAAACATTTAACCATAAAGGATAAAAATTTTAACCTCGTGATGCCCCAGATGATGAGATATAATCAGTAGATAAGTAGACATCGTAAAACAGGTATTGTAAACGTTGGAATAAGTAGGATTGAAAGAAGACAAGGAGTAATTGACGAATAGAAGTCGACAATAACAAGAATTTAAACAGCAAAAAGACATCAATAGCCCCACTCATACGTCCAATGGACAGTAGTGAGACGTTAGACGCCAGTAAATTTTAATAGTTCATAAAATATACGCCATTTAGACGTTAATTAACAGTATAGCCTACTTAAATAGTTAATTGTTAAATAGTACATTGAAATGCACAAATATTCTGCGAGATTTAAAGCAAAGTTACGTATTATTTACTATTACACGGAGAACTATGGCGTGCTGCCCCACTTGGTAACTCTAATCATCTGGATATGTCCTTTAAATTGCTGCGTATTGTAGTTTTGAAGTACAGGCTGCTTCAAAAAGAATATACGAATTTCGAAGCATATATTTATTAAACATAAAGACATACGAATATGAAACTTTACACACATATTTACAAACCTCTCAAGTTCAGACTACATATGTTCAATATGTCCCCCATCAGCGACACGAACAATATCACATCGATACTCAAATTCCTCCCATACTCGGGCAAGCATGTCCTTCATCACTGATGTTATGGCAGTACGGATCCTGTTCTTCAACTCTTCAAGGTTCTGTGGGAGTGGTGGAACATAAACGTTGTGTTTAACGAAACCCCAGAGGAAGAAGTCACAGGGTGTCAAATCCGGTGACCGTGGAGCCCAGCCGAGACATGCTATGTCGCCAACTCCTTGACGATCAATCCAACGGTTCGGTAGAGTTTCATTCAGATATTCATGCACTTGGCGACTCCAGTGCAGCTGTGCCCCGTCTTGTTGAAAAATGAAGTTGTCTTCGTGCAGCCTCGGCAACGACCAGTTTTGTAACACAGCGAGATACTGCTGACCGTTAACCTTGTTTCCATCAAAGAAGAATGGGCCGTAAACAGATGATCGGAATATTGCACAAAACACATTGATTTTAGGCGAATCTCGTACGTGTTCAATGGCTGCATGTGCTTTCTGTACACCCCAAATTCGAACATTGTGCTTGTTTACCAGACTACTAACATGGAAAGTCGCTTCATCACTGAACACGAAGCGTTGTGCAGCATTATAAATCTCGTTACAAAATGCCACACGTTTCCGTTTGTCATCAGGAGGCAGAGCTTGTAACAACTGTAACTTGTACGGCTTCATAACTAGCCGACATCTCAAAACACGCCAAATTGTTGTTGTAGGCAGTTGTAACTTCCGAGTGGCACGACCAATTGATTTTGAAGGATTACGTTGGAAAGCAGTTTGAATTCGCGCAACATTTTCTTCAGAAACACGAGGGCGGTCAGGACTCTTTCCTTTACACACACATCCTGTATTTACAAACTGTGGATACCATCTGCGAATGTTCCACCCATTCGGAAGATCAATTTGGTAGCTAAGCCTGAAACGTCTTTGCACTGTAATCACGGAATTGCACTTCGCAAACTCGAGAACACAAAATGATTTCTGCTGCGGAATAGCCATTTTAAATATATAACGGTTACCAAGAAAAACAGAAGACAACTGATATCTAGCGGCTATTAAATAAACTAGACTATGTATTGGTTTCTCCAATAGCTGAGCCGAGGCCCAGCGATCGATAGTTTGGACAAAATAATACTTTGTAATACGTATATTCTTTTTGAAACACACTTATTATTGAGGCATGTGATCTAAGATCCCGAAGGTTAATAAAATTTAAAAAAGGTCTATGAACAGCATGGAAATTGTTATTTAATATTCGCTGTACGTGTTAGGATTTTCTTTTATTGTTTACTTTAGAAATGTTTTTTGAAAGATTATTAGATAAGTTCGTTTTCATTTAGATAGTTGCTTTGTTTTTCTTTTCTTTGTAATTTATTTTGTTCTATAACAGTAATTAATAATAAGCAGAAACTTGATTAAATCAGTATTATTATTATTATTATTATTACCGAAAATATATATCATCGGTCTGTTGATGATTTCAAAGTCTATATATGAGTGATAAATGGCAATTAGAGTTAATATATGTATGGCGTCGAAAAAATTATTTGTTGACTACGCGAATAAAAGAAATGATTCACAGCATATGTGGTTTCCCTTACGTAAAAGTGTGGATGTTTTTGTGTATTTTACAATTTTGCTTTATTATCACCAATTAGCAAGCAGTTCTGTAAAAATCCATAGTACATTATGATTGCACTAAGTAGTGGGGACGACTTTTAAAGTGTGTAAAAATATCTCATATCGATAGTTGTTAATTAGATCAAGAACATGTATAAAAGACTTTTTATAGCAGTCGTATTTCTTACTATTGTCCTGTGTTATACGAACAATGATGATAAACAATGTAAAAAAAAATGAATATACTTATTTAAGTATTTACAGTTGATAATTACTTGCAGTGTTATTAAGGGGTAAACGTTATGCTCGAGGTGGTGGTGGTGGTGGCGGCCATGGAGGTGGATTTGGTGGAGGGCACGGAGGTGGATTTGGTGGAGGACGTGGTGGTGGATTTGGTGGAGGCCGCGGAGGTGGATTTGGTGGAGGACGCGGAGGCGGATTTGGTGGAGGTCGCGGAGGTGGATTTGGTGGAGGACGCGGAGGTGGATTTGGTGGAGGACGCGGAGGCGGATTTGGTGGAGGACGTCGTGGCTTCGGTGGTGGAAGAAGTCTAAGATATGCAGCACCAATCTATGGCGGAAGTTATTTCGGATACGGGAGGTTTTTTGCTTAAACACTAAAAAAGTAGAATGTAATTATAATTAATCTTTCTTTAGGTACTACTGCATTCTTTATCCGTATTCCTGTTTCTATTGAATTGTTTAAAATCCTCAAATCGAAGTGATAATCGCAATATAATTATTTCGTATGAGATATTTAATTATTATCATCTAAAACATATTGTTAAAGCAATGTATTGTAATACATAAAAAAATAAATAATTATGTGTTATAATAGTGTAATGATTAATTAATTATTAATGATTTTTCTAATTTCAATAAGGGAACACTTTCCCTCCAAACTGGTTTGGTAGCTTTCGTAGACTGGTTCGACAGTTTACATATATGTATTTTATCACATAAATAATTAGTATAAATAACTAATAAATAATTTTATTAAATAAAAGAAGCAATGTTAAAGAAAAGAAAATAAATAAATAATGAACAAATTATCAATTTTGTCTAAACACATATCTCAATTTTAAATAGCTGGTGTCTTTTCTTTATGTGTACATATAGAATTATATATACTTGAATATAGTTATTATAGTATAAAAGCAACGGCAATTCGTTTAGGTGCCCAATCGTACATTTTTCAGATTCGTATTTATTTGTTATCCAAAAAGATTATACAGGAAGAGTTGTACAAAAAATTCGGAATTGTCATTAAAATAAAATTGAGAATATAGAACAATATTAAAGATATAAAAATATACATTTATGTACATACACATTTGGTCACTCGCATTTAACCCGCAAATTGTAACAAAAATCAAAATTGAAATAGTAATATCTTTTTATTATTTACATATATGAAAAATATGTATTTTTACATCTAAAATAAATTGTTGTATAATATATTTATCTAAATTTTAAACTAGTCTATATGCCCTCCTTTATTTTTAATCACTGCAGCACACAATCGAGGCCTTCTTTCGAATAATTTACGTAATGTCCATGTTTTATATATATTATAATGTCCATGCCTCTTGCAGGTTCTTCCACATATTAACAGCAGATTTGGGGCCGATTTTCTTACCTCTCGGTCAAGTTCTTCCCACAGCAACTCGATGGGATTTAAATCGGGACTCTGAGGAGGCCACGCCATAACTTTTATGGTTCTCTCGTTCTCCAATTTCTGCAAATATTCCCGGCATAGTTTGGAAGTGTATTTCGGGTCATTATCTAGTTGGAAGATAAAATTCTGACTCGAAATTTTAATTCCAGAGGGCATTGCGTTTTCCTCTAAGATGCGCTTATACTGTTCTTTTTTTAGCATACCTTCGATTTTTACGAGATCGCCCACATTTGATACAGAAAGGCAACCCCATATCATGACTAAACCTCCACCGTGCTTAACAGTAGGGACTATGCATTTTTCCCGGGCACGCTCACCCACACACCTCCGCAGGAACCAAAAATCTCGAATTTGGATTCATCGGTCCACAACACTTTATTCCATACTTCTATGGTCCAGTTTTGGTGATCGCTTGCCCACTTTAAACGTTTTTGCTTATTTTGTTTGCGCATTGCAATTCATCCATGAAGACCGGCTTCTTTTAACCTCCGTTTAACTATCGAAGCACTGATGGGTTTTCGGCGAACAGCATTCATTTCTGCTGTGATTTCTGGGGCTGTTTTTCATCTATTTCTCTTGCTTGTTACCACCATTGCAAGATCTTCAGCTGAGGTTGTTGCCCTTGGTCTGCCTTTTCGAGTTCTTCTCAAAAAACTTCCATATTCGCCGTGTTTTTTATGATATAACCCACGGTGGACTGATTTAATTTAAGTTCTGTGGCAATTTCGCGGTTGCTTTTGCCAATTTTATGGTATGCGATTATAAGCGATCGTGTTTCTACACTCAATTCTTTCCGTTTAGGCATTTTTAACCAACTTCAACTTCTTCGAAACACGATGGTATGTATCACTATGAGCACCTCACAAAAACCAACTGCAAATTTGCCAAAATACCCAAGTGTAAATACTTAATAGTTTACAATAACACTCTATCTTAAAATAAAATCATAACAATCGAAAATTTTCAAGAACTGAGAGATCTAATCCCTTAAGTGCAATTATTCTACTTGGAGTTTTATTAAGGTATATTATCATTCATTGTGACTAATAGAGTATTCCCGTAATTATTTTTGAATAAGCTTTTACAGATTTTAATGTTTACTATTAAACTATTTCTTACTACAGAAATTTTATAATTACAACTTTTCTGTAGACTCTGTAATGAAACAAGGCTGACCAAATACTTATGAGCGATAGTGTATATATGTACATATAAAACCGAAATTACACGACAACGCACCTGACTGACAAACAAAAAAAAACAAAAAGCATACAGGAGGAGTAGAAATCCCTAAATGCAATGCCACATTTAACAATTTACGTGAATATCACCGAAACTATCAGAATTATAGTAAAACACTTTAAACAACTTCTTATTTTTTAGTAGCGGACTATACGATAGCATTAGTAATATTTCTGTAGCTACCACTCCTTTTAAACAATCGACCCCAACCCTCATATTTTTCAAAAACCAAAATTTCTATTTGCTAGTAAAATACATTTGTCACGACGAATTTATACATATTGCTGTGTTATGAGTTATGGACTATTGCCTATCCTCTTGCTTGTCGAAGATGTGTCAATATACTTTGAGAATAAAACCTACCTGACTAGATAAATATTCTCGCTTTAATTAAGATGGCCTTGAGTCCAGTTAACACAATATTCAGATAAATAAAACGGTAAGTTATTGTGATTTATTAAATTTATCAAAATTCAAAAACGTTTAAGTATATAAAAATGACGATATTTAAAAATATATACAAAGGGTACTAGGAAAGTTTTGCAATACAGCTTTGTTCATTTAATGTTTTCAAAGTAATTTCCTCTATAGCTAATACACCACACCTCTCCATCCTCCGAAACCAATTTTTAAACCAGTTCTGCCAAGTTTCACTAGGGAGTAAAGCACACTTGTTGTCCCAAGCCCGCAGAAGGTCCTCATCACTGGAAAACCGCCTCCCTTTTAGCTTCATTTTCACATGCGGGAACAGTGCAAAGTCTCAGGGAGCAAGATCTGGACTGTAGGGAGGGTGCTCGAGAAGTTTCAATCCTGTCCTGGTCAAATATTCTGTGCAGGCTTTGGCGCGGTGAGCTGGAGCATATTATAGTGATGGAGAAACCAGATGCCCATTCTTGACTTTGGCTGCAGGTTCTTCATAAATCCAATGACTTTAGGCAAGCACTGTTCAGTATACCACTTCGCTGTGACTGTCTTCTGTGTGTCCAAAACGACGCGTTCCACAATTCCACTCGATTTGAAAAATATAGCTATTATTTTCTTCTTTACAGATCGGGAATTTCTGACAACTACGAGTGCGTCCTCATCATCAAAGACCCAAACTTTGTTTTTAGCTTTTGTCGGATCATCGCAATAGTACAGCCAAGTCTCGTTTCCTGTCAAGATATTGTTCACATACCAACATTGTTCCTTATTAAACTTTTTTAGTATCTCCCGGCAACTGACGTTCGTGGCCTTCCCGGCCACTCAGCATCGTCCACGGTTAAATTTCGCCTTTGGAATTCTCTATACCATCTGAATATCCTCTTGCGATGTGGACAAACATCATCTAGTGCAAGAGTCATTTCTTAGAAGCACTGGTCTATGTTTAAACCACGCACGAAACACAAAACTGCCCTTATCTCATTTCGTGATCACGATTCCATCGCAAGCACTTTACATTCTCACTGCTAATGAATAACTGAATCCATTGACATGGCGCGGCGGCTACTATGCGTGTATGAACATGTCTTAATATGCAGTAACAAGCAGATTCCTACGATTCACTGTTGCGTGATATTGCAAAACTTTCCTAGTACCTTTCGTATGTATACAATTGTGATAAAAGTTTGGTAATCTTTAAAACTTTTTAAATATATTATACATAGTAAGATGGGTGTTTCATTTATTTTCAAAATTGATATTAAATCGTAATTAATAACGTTTTAAAAAAATTTAGACAAGAACTTAGTGGTATAAATTTAAAATTTAAAGAGTCTAGTCTTTAAATATAGAAATAAAATCAGTGCAACTAAAGATGCATGCATTCATTCGCCACTGATATGGCCATCTACCTTGTAATTCCATGTATTTTCAAGATTACGCAATTAAATTATTGAAAAACGTTTAAGATCCAAAGTAAACAAAATTTTTGATATCTTGTTTGTCTTTCAAAATCAAATTAACAAATACTCTAAACGCAACCTTTGTTTAGTACACATATGGCTATCTACCACCTAATGGTTCACATCTGCAACTGGATGTTTAATAAAAATACCTCCTCATCGACCACAATGCATGTTGAAACGGTCACAATCAATGCAGAGGGTCTAGAATTGGCTCAGTTCGAAGAGGTTCCAATGTCAAGAACATTTCAATGTCAAGGTCATTTTGAAGTCAAAGACATTTCAATGTCAAAGTCATTTTTAAGTCGAAGACATTTCAAGGTTACTATCATTTCAAAGTTATGATCGTTTCGATGTCAATGTTATTTTAATATTAAGATCATTAGAATTATAAGGTCATTTCAATATCATTTCAACGTGGAGGTCATTTCAATATCGAGGTGATTTAGGTGTCGAAGTTATTTCCAATGGCAAGGTTATTTCAACATTAAGGACATCTCAATGTCGAGATCATTTGTATGTAGATGTGGTTCCAGTATTAAAGTCATTCCAATGTCAAAGTCAAGGTTACGCAATGTTTTGTATTTAGAAGTGAAAATCAACAAGTATAATCTAATTGAAATCAACAAGCATAAGCCAATAAAAGGTACCAGTTATATAGATTTTCCAGCGTCAATAAAGAAAAGGAAGGCAATCATAGATGTTCAAAATTCCAACAGCGCTTGTTTTGCTTGGGCTATTACTTCAGCTTTAACTGCGCCAGTAGAAATTCCACAAAGGATTACTTCATAATCACATTATGATACTGTAGCTGACTTCACTGATCCAACTTTCCCTATCTCTGTGAAAGATATTAAATAAAATATCCATTAATATGTATGTTCGGCATTAAGGAATATTTTAATCGTACAATCGTACAATAAAAGTGTCAGGTTGTTACATATGAAATATCCGATTTTGTAAGGAATAAAAAAAAGTCTAAATTTAAAAAAATATAAATATTTATTCTGCAAAATAGTCTCCATTTACATCAATAGTTTGCTGCAAACGGCCTGGAAGCTGAGAAATTCCCTTTGAAAAGAAATCTAGGTTTTGACGGCTCACATATTGCTCAAACACTACTATTACAGACTCCCGGTCAGAGAAGTCCCTATTTTTTAAGTGATTGTCTAAACTTCGGAAAAAATGAAAATCAGTTGGCGAAAGGTCAGGTGAATAAGGTGGCTGAGGGAGAATTTCGTAACCAAATTCCGAAAGTTTTCGGATTGTCTGTCGTACAACATGAGGGCTTGCATTATCATGAAGAAGTATGGGTCCATGTCTATTGACTAGTGAGGGCTGCAAGCGGCTCAATTTTCCATGCATTGTTTCCAGTTTGGCACAATAGGACGCTGCCATGATGGTTTCACCAGATTGCAAAAATGAATAGTGAATAATACCCTTACTGGTCCACCATACAGTCACCATAATCTTTCGCGGGTGAAATGATGTTCGTGCATGCTGTCTTGGTGCTTCACCTCGATCTAACCATTGTCCTCACCGTCTCCGATTATCATAAAGTATCCACTTTTCGTCACACGTTAGCACTCGATGAAGAAACGGTTCAACTTTCTGTCGATTAGCCACCTCTAATCGACGGAGCTTATTGGCTTCCGTTAATTGGTGCGGCACCCATCGATCGAGTTTCTTCACTTTGCCAATCGAAGAAAGGTGACGACTAATGGTGACAATAGACACTTGAAATGTTTCTGCAAGGCTACGCACTGTTGTCGACGGATTACTTTCAACTTCTACACGCAGCTCGTCGTCATTAACGGTGCTACGCGCATATCCGCGAGGCTCATTTTCCAAATCAAAATTTCCCTCGCTGAATTTTTTAAACCATCGCCGTAATGTGCGTTCATTACACGTGGTTTCACCGAACGTCTGATTAATTTCTCGCGTTGCTGCAGCTGCATTTAATCCCTTTTTAAATTGAAAGAGGTAAATTGCTCGAATATCTCTTGCCGAGAGCATTTCCATAGGCGAGACAAGGACAGATGTATTAATCTTTCCAAGAAATGGAACAGGTACACACTTCTTTACAAATACAATAATAATTTTCACCAAAAACATACACGTCTTCACACAGGTGCGATTCAGTTCAGACTGAAGGAAAAAACGGACATTACATTTGTAACAACCTGATATATAGTGGATCCATTATATTTTACAAAACGGATTATATATATTAATTTATCACTTATTAGCACAGAAAATAGAAATTCACATTACTGTTGGATTAAAAGTTTGTCTCGATTATTTTCATCCCAGAGATCTCAATGCGGACATCTTTTTTTTACATATTAACAAAAAATGCGCAGACATGAAAATAAAAAGTGAAGGCAGTGTTTTCTGATAATGAATTGAAAATTAATAAGTAATAATAATATAATAATAATTATAATAGTATAATATTTATTGTATTTGTAACTTTTTACAAAAACAAAAGTCAGGCATTAATCTACATTAATAATAGTAATACGAAGTAAATTAAAAGAAAAATAAAACGAACATATTACTAATAATAACGAACGAATTATTTATACAAAATTTTACAAGTTTAAATAGTCATTTAAAGAATATGGTTCAAGATTAAGTAGGAAATAATGTAATCTATGTTTCAGCAAACTAATAGGCTGTGTGGATTTAATAAATATTGGAAGTTTATTGTATTCTTGCAAATTAGAGTAATGCAGGCCCTGTGAGAGTGAGTCTGTGGATGGAATACGAATAATTTATATTGCTTGAACATGTATTATACCGATGTGCAATCTCAAAGTTTTGAAAGTATTGTTTGTTTTTTATGAGAAACATTACACATTCATAGATATAAACACCATGCACGTCCAGGATATTAATAGTTCGACAACTTTGAATAAAATTAAGACCATGAATCAATCTAATCATTCGTTTTTTGTACTGTAAATATTCTATTTATATCGCTGTTACGGCCCCATAGAACAATGCCATACTTCAATCTGGCATAAAAAAGGGCATAATAAATGCTCATTAGAGTGGCGGAATTATATTATACCATAACAAAAAGTATTTGGTTGTTTGGCCAAAGATTCAATGTGACTGCGCCAGTTTAAATTTTGATCAATATGTACACCGATTTATATTAGCATGTTATATACCTTATTGTTAATTTTTGATGATATATAAGTACTATTAATTGTTCTAGATATCAGGCAGACCGTTTTAGACTCATTTAATAACAAGTTATTTGCATCGAATCAATTATTCATAGCACCGAAGTAGTATTGACATTGACTCGCTAAATGAAGTAAATTGTCTCCTCGTAATAGGAGATTAGTGTCATCGGCATAATTTATGAGCAAATGTTGCTCATTCTGAAGAATGTTATGGATATCATTTAGGTAAATGTTAAAAAGCAAAGGTCCAAGTACGCTTCCTTGAGGTATTCCCCCATCAAGAAAATGGGAACGCGTAAAAGCCGTCCCGCTATTACAAGCATTACTAACTATTTGTTGTCTGCCTGACAAATAAGACGACGACAACTTATTAGCCACTCCACGTACACCGTAAAGTTCTAGTTTTGTCAATAGTATTTTATGGTCGACGCTGTTGAAGGCTTTACTTAAGTCTAGAAATATACCACAAGCATATTTACGTTCTTCTAGTATTGTCAATATTCTATTCGTATAAAAAAAAGTGCAGTTTCGGTAGATTTGCCGTTGGTGAAGCCGTGTTGGAAGTCGTTAAAAATGTTACACTTTGTCGGAAAGTTATTTAACCTAATAAAAAGAAGGTATTCGAATATTTTATTAAATGTACTTAATAAACTTATTGGCCTGTAGTTAACCATTTGATTAGGATTTCCCTTTTTGAACATGGACCTAACCAGAGCTATTTTTAAATTACTCGGATAAACACCATTGGCAAAACCGGAGTTGATTATATATCATAAAGGATCCGCGATGTTCTCAATATAAATCTTTATTATATGAACAGGTATTTCATCAAGACCACTTGAATATTTAATTTTAAAAGATTTAACACAGTTAATTACTTCAGTACTCGTGACAGGGAAAAGAAAGAAGGTTTCTGAGTTAAGAGCTATTCCGTTTAAGGTATACGTATTAGTTGTTTTTGAGACCTCGGTTCGAATCGACAAAAAAATCATTGAACGGATTTGCTAACGATTGCAAGTCACTCACATCAGACAGCACTTGCTGTTCTTTCGATTTTATGTTTGAGTTAATAATTTTCCACATCTCTCGCGATTTATTATTAGCACTAAAAATTCTCAATTTGTAATATTTTTTTTTGTTTCTTGTAAAAGATATTTGTGTCTTCTTTGATCCAGTTTATATAAAGGCAATACTTCAGGATTGTATAATGACAACATCTAATATAGCATTCAAGGTTTTTTCATAACTTTTGTCTTACGTTTTGGAAAATTATTATTGAAATACGCCATGAAGATGTCTAAAAACAAAGCATATTTTGAGTTTGAGTCTGCAAGAGCATACACGCTATCCCACGTTTCAACAGAAATAGCATTACAAAATTGCGACAGATTAAATTGATTATATTGTCTAACCAAAGAAAACTGATTAGCAACATCCTCTGCAGGATTATTGCATACTATGAATGTTATAAATTGTGCAAAGTGGTCTGAGTATCCCGTTGGTAATACGTAATGCGTTTACTACTCTATCAAAAATATTGGATGAAACAAGTATATTATCTATACAAGATGCTGAACTATTAGTAACTCGGGTCGGTTGTAAAATAGGAATTCTAATGGAATAAGAGTCCAATATATCAATAAAGGAACTTGAAGTTACATTTCGTTTTAAAATGTCAATATTAAAATCTCTAGCTCTAAAAAGGGTACAGTTTATGTGTTATAACTTTGTGGGAACAATAAACTCCATCACGTCAGAAGAGGATGGTCTGTAAACACAAAGCACAATCACTCTTTGCCCACCCAGTGCAAACTCAACGGCGCAGCACTCAAACACATTAAGTTTGAATAGGCGATTAATCTCCTCCAGTGGCCTCGGCAGGTATTTATTTAATATATAAATAGCGCTACCTCCGTGCTTGCCAAGGTCTCTGCAAAAATAAGACACCAAGTTATAATCCCCCAGTGAAAACAGTTTCAATTGACCTCCCGACATCCAATGTTCTGTTAGGCATATTACATCACATGAAATTCCCCTCAGGAAAGCTTGTAACTCCAGGGTACAAGTGCTAAGACATTGCACATTTTGATGAAATATTCCAAAGTTTGTGTTAAGGTTGAGGGCGAATGTTATGTTTCTCGGAATTCTGTTGCACTCGTAATAAAAAACGGTTGATTTTAACACCGGAAGGCTAGATTTCAGGATCACGGACAATATCAATCTGAGTGGTTGGAATAGATATTTTAAATGAGGAGTATTTCTCTGGATATTTGGATATCGTCTGCGTGCATGAAACCTCTGTCACTTTATGGGCTTTGAGGTAATCTATTATTTCACTGCAAGTAGTCTTGATGTCAAAACCAAAAGCGTGGACGTGACTATAAAAGGCTGCACCCTTTAAACTACTAGTGGATGCTGTACCTTCAATAGTATTTTGTTGACGTGTTCGGCGACGTTTATTGATTACTTCCATGAAGATGTTATTACCTTTGTAGCATGCTTCCTTACTAGACTCCTTTTTTTCCTCACTTAACATGGTAACGGTATTACTTTTCTTTACAGCTCCACTATTTTTCCGCTTTGATTATCATTTACTGGTGCTCGATTTAAGTTATGCAGGTCGTTCTTATTCATTGGAACTCCACTGTATTCTAAAATTTCGGAATAACCATTTGCAGTATATATATGAGGTGATTTGTTGACAGTTTTTGCAGTTGAAGTATTTCTAGAGTTACTTTTTGCCTGCTTGTTTTTCACAAGTTCAACATCCACGTTTATGGGAACGGGATGACTCTCTACCCCAGTTACACTAGGTACTTTATATAGCGATTTCATTTTCTGTATTCCATCCATTAAAATATTATTTTGGAATTTAAGATTTTTAATTTCGTCTTGAAGTAATGTAACAACTCTATCCGAAAACAATTTGATTGGTTTATCCACTGAAGCCGTTATAATATCATCAATTGATGAATTGTTTGAAATATCACTGATGTTTCTGGAACTTTCCGATGTGATAATTACCTCTTTGCTACTATCACACGAATTACATATCTCCATAGTTTTAATTTATTGTCTTGCTTCAACACCGTAAAGTTTGGCATCGAGAGACCGGTACATTTTACATGAAAATTTTTACTGCAGTGATTTTTACAACAAATATAATCATCGTATCTGCTAATGCTACCCGCACACCGCACACGTTAGTGCCATGATGATAAATATAATAATAATAAATATAATAAATATGCAATATATGTGAAAAAGAAATAGAATAACTTGGAAGATAAATTTCGCGATCACGACCACATGACTGGATTGCATTGAGGATGCTCCACATATATTTATATTTTTTAGCCGCTGCTGCAGGCTCATGGGACTTTGTAATCCCTCTTCCAACAACAGCTATATCAGCACCTTTTTCGAGGATAACACTTGCAGGGGAACTATACTGTTGATCTAAATGATCAATATTGGTATTGATTTATACGCCAGGAGTTAATTGGATATATTCTGGATTTTCCAAAAACAACGGACTTTGATAAACAAATCCTCAATATGCAATTGATTTGGCCAGTCCTACAATACGTTCCTTATAATATATTGTTATAGAAGTAATACCTACAACTCACTTAGCGTTTCAGACATGTTCGTTACAGTGTGGTCGCTCCCATTGTTGGAGTTTGCAGTATTAACATTTTGTATATAGTCAAAAGTGTTTGTCTTTCTTCATGCGTCAGGTGTCCCAGTCGTAGTCACATACTCAAAACTATTTATATTATTCGCGCTCCACGCGCGTTCTTCATGAAAAAAAAACGTTATTGGTTTATATTGTCCTTTTCCTGTATGCGTCCCAGAACAAATTTTTATATTTTTCATCTGCTTCTGCAGGCTCACTGGATTTTATAATCCCTCTTCCAACAACATCTATATCCGCACCTTTTTCGATAATAACACTTGCAGGGGAACTATACTGCTGATCTAAATTATCAATATTGGTATTTATTTGTACGCCAGGAGTTAATTGGATATATTCGGGGTGTTCTAAGAACAAGGGGCTTTGACACACAAATCCTGTTATTATACAACTATAATTTTTTGCCAATTCTGTTCTTTTTTTGTAGCTATCATTAATCAAGCCGAGTGTACTTGGCTGAGCTACTAGAAATACTCCGCGACACTCGAGATGTTCTGCTGCTTGAATAACATCGAGTGTACCTCTTCCCATAATGGAGTGGACTGTTACGAGCTTTGCCCAAGATGATATATGAAATAATCCTTCATTATGTTGAGATTCAACTATCTTGCCAGTGTCAGTAAATTTCCTGTCTTTAAACAAAATAAACTTATGTTTATTTGAAATATCTTTTAAATTTTGTATAATATTTTCATTAAAATCCACGATAATATCTGCGTGTGTTTTAAATAGGCATACATAAGGTCCTACTATTTCAGCTAAATTCAAGATATCAGTTAATTCTGTAAGATCAGCTGCAATAGACAAGTTTGTTTCCTTTCCTGTCATTATTTTAAATAACTCGTTTGTAATGGGATTCGAGCTATGAGACATTCAATCAGAAAATGTGATTTTTAATCCATTGGGCTTTGATTTAAAGATATCTGAATCAATTTGGCAGCTCAATAGATATTTACTTACTTTGTCGCCTATTTCTTTGTCAATAAAATTTCCTGCTTTTAAAATCTCCATTAATTCAGTCACAGTGAACAAAGCATGCAGTCTAATGCCATTTTCTCTCAATATACCGTGACCTCCTTGCTCTGTATCTAATAATACCACAGCATCTGTGATTTTGATACCAGCTTCTCGTGCATCTTTCACAGTCTCAAAAATGCTACTGCCAGATGTGACTACATCTTCCACTATCATACAACGGTCATTTTTCTCATAATTACCTTCGATCAGTTTTTTTGTTCCATAATTTTTAGCTTCCTTCCTCCGCATTATCATTGGATAACCTATTTTTATGGACAAAACCGTAGCAACTGACAAAGCTGTGTAAGGAACACCACATATCAAATCCAGGGATACATTTCTAGTTTCCTCAATTATCAGATCTGCTATGTCTTCCTAAAAAATATAATTTATGAAATTCCATACTTATTCTACAAATAATTACCATTTTCAAACATTACCAGTAACTTCGGATAACTAATAAGTATCCTTAAATCACAGTAAACAGGCGTCCATATTCCTATTTTGGTCTTATACTCTCCGAACTTTATAGCATCAATCTCATAAAGTTTAACGGTGAAATCTCGTAACTTTCTTTCACATGCAGACATTTTTAAATTTTCTTAGTCTCTGATTAAAGAAAATCTGTAAAATAGGAGAAACGCAAAAGGTTAGAGAAAATTACAACACAATGTACAACTTTCTTGCTGCTAGCTACACTGAAAAAAATTGGAAGCGAAAAGAAGCGGAAAAAGTGAGTAATAGGAAAGAACATGTTTCTACAATAATGAATCGAGTCAAAAGTCCATCACGTATATTATTTTCTATTTTAATTGAAGAAAAATTACGTTTGTTTGCAATTTTGATCATTTGTGGTGTATAAATCTACTAAAACCAGATATATAAAATGTATCCCCTGTACAACGGACGGTTCGAATGCAAAATCTAATGATGAGAAAATGCATAAAATTCGATCTTTAATGAAACTGTTGAATAAAAATTTTCAACAATAACAATAGTTTATTAAATGTAAGCCTGCAAGATTCGAATTTAAAGATTGGATGCTTTGTAGTACTACAGAATATAAAGTGTGAGCAGGTAATATACGAATTTTTGGGGTTTTTTTGGAATGGCATATAAGATATACAAATACTTAATCTGGACATAATTTAGATACTATAGAAATCATATAATCTCTACATATTACTTACATAAATAACAATAAATACTCACGCTTATGTTTCGGGAATAGCAAGCAAAAAAAATTTTTTATTATAGAAAATAGTTTTATCGGTTTTTAGAATATTCTCCTTGAAAATCAATGCACTTTTGCATTCGTTTACACCAATCCGAAAAGCGTTGCTGCCATTGTGAAGGCGGTATCTCCAAAACATAGGTTTTGAATGACTCAACTGCCTCTTCTGGCGTAGAAAACCATTGACCACGAAGTTTATTCTTCACGTGTGGGAATAAAAAGAAATCACAGGGGGCTAGATCAGGGCTGTACGGCGAATGGCTCATCATCTGGCATGATTAATATACATATATAAATAAATTTTGCATAATCTCTTGTATTTTCCTAGCAAATAAAACCTTTCAAATTTGAAATAAATATGGTGGATAGGCGCTGTTGCTGGTAAACAATAACTATTCTTTAGTATTATTAAAACAGTGAAATATTTGTTCTAACTTTTTTCTGATACCTCTTACCGTTTTGGATGTACGAGGGAGCGTTTTTATATTCGCGGAATGAGCGGGTTGTAGAGGGGTGAGTAGGCGCATTGGGGGCGTGACCTGTGCAGCGACTCATGATTAGTATAAATACGAAGTTTCATTGTTATTAGACAGTTAGTCTTTGAGCTATCGTCAACCAAGTAACATAATCAGGAGTGAAAAGTGAAATATGGAAAAATCGAATATCGTGCCGTTATAATGTTCCTTACCAGGCAAGGAAAATCAGTCGCGACCATAATGAATGAGATGTCATTGGTTTACGGCGACTCTTGTCCAAGAAAAACCATGGTGTACAAGTGGCATAGTTTATTTAAACAAGGAAGGGAATCCCTTGAAGACGACCCGAGGCCGGGCAGGAGCATTGAGGTGACCACGCCAGCACTTATCCAAAAAGTTGAACAAATTGTACTCGAAGACGCTCGACTAAAGAAGAAACAACTAGCAGAAATGGTTGGAGTATCCGATACAATAATTTTTAAAATCCTACACGATCATCTCGGCATGTCTAAGGTCAACGCAAGATGGGTGCCGAGAATGTTCACGCCGCCGCAAAAACAACAGCGCGTAGAGTGTTCGCGTGCATTTTTGGACCTCTGTAATGAAGGCAAGGATGGTGTATTGAGTGGAATTGTTACTGGAGACGAACCTTGGGTTTATCATTATGAACCTGAGTCGAAACAAGACTCCATGCAGTAGCATAAAAAGAGCACAGCACCTCCCAAGAAATTTAAAGTGTCACAATCAGCTGGCAAACTCATGGCAACGGTATTTTGGGACTCGGAAGGAATATTGTTGATTGATTATAAAGATAAAGGTGTTTCTATAACCGGAGAATATTACGCTTCAATATTAGAGCGACTAAAAGAAGCCATTAAAGAGAAAAGACGGGGAAAATTGACAAAAGGTGTTCTGCTTTTGCACGACAACGCGCCCGTCCACAAGAGCCGCGTTGCGTTAGCTGCCCTGCATATGGTGGGCTTCGAAATTGTGAATCACCCACCCTACAGCCCAGACCTGGCCCCGAGTGATTATTATCTTTTTCCGAAAATGAAAAAAGAGCTGCGGGGTAAAAAATTTACTGCCGATGATGAAGTCAAGGAGGCAGTTTCGGCGTATTTTGCAGATAAAGAGAAATCATTTTTTTATGAGGGTATAAATAAATTAATTGAAAGATGTGAAAAATGTATCCGTCTTGCAGGTGAATATATTGAAAAAGAAAAATAATTTGGTTTTCTTATTTCCACCCCTTGTCCCCCATTCCGCGAATATAAAAACGCTCCCTCGTATTAAAGCAAATACCGACGGGTTGTGTTGTCGATAGAGCACTCCACCACCCGAAAACGGGCGATTGGGTAGCTAAAAAAGTTACCACTGTTCTTACACTATATCAGTTTATAAACCCATTTCATTTAAATCGATGAGGGACACTTGCCTGTGTTCCTTTGTAAGCTAATTAGTTTTCAAAACGTCTTTAATAATAATTTCTTAATCTATGAATAATGTATTGGACTGGATACGTATGCAGTTTACATGAACTTACATTAACGTTATATTTGTCTGATTGCCCATTCACTGAATATAATGGATAATAAGCGATATACTGCTAATGATCCTGATCTTACTAATCATTTAAATACATTGACAATATGAACCGCTGACTTTAATAATTCTTGAGTTACTAAAAAACAGCATATAACTACTGGAATATATAGACTGAAAATTAAAATTAAAATTCTCTACCTCGATTCACTCGAGGATGCTTCATCGAAGTATCCTGAAGGGCGTCCGAGTCAGCAATAGCTCTGATATGTCTTACCGTTTTTAAGATATTAAACCAAATGGCGAAGGGTTGTGTTGCCGATAAAGCACTTGACTCCCCGAAAACGGGAAATTGGGCAGCTAAAAAAGTTACCATTGTTCTTACACTACATCAGTCTATAAACCCACCAAGTTTAATTTAAATCAATGAGGGACACTTGCCTGTGTTCCCTTGTTTGTTACTTACATTAAAAATATATAAAAGCGTTCTATATTGTCAAATATGAATTAAGGGAAACCTACACGTTCTTGGGATGTTTCTTACACTTATATGAAATAAAACTGTACTTTAGTTAATGTTATTGTGATACTAGTAATTAGAAATAAACAGACTACACATTAAATCATTCTAATATGATAGATTAGTGAACATTATTATAACTTCCAGCAGAACAGTTACAAGTTACAAATTGCAAAACTGGTAACAATAATTTAATTAATGCAGTTACAACAACTTATTAGAAGAAACTGTTATTGTTTGTTAAAATTGGGTGGCATATACGAGGACCGAAATTTTTCTAAAAAAACCTATATTTTATTTTTTACAAAATAACCTTCACGTCTCCAATATACTTTCGTATGGCTACGAGCTGCTTTATCGTTTTTTTCATAACCTCTTCCACGATGTTAAAATGATGTCCTCTTATGTCCCTCTTCATTCGTGGAAACAAATAAAGTCACGCAGATCTTGTTCGGGTGAGTAGAGAGCGTGAAGCAAAGGAATCGTGCTGTTTTTAGAAAAGAACTGACGATGCATAATATGAACTTCGCGGCAGAATGTAATCCCCAATTCTCCCAACAAAACTCGCCGCACTGAACTCAAAATTATTCCCAGATAGCTCCGCAATTGCTTCAATAGTTCGTCCTCCGTCTTCAAGTACTACAATTGCACGAACTTTCTTGTCATTTCAATCCGTTCGGGAAGTTGGTGGACGTCCAGAACGAGGTTTGTCACCAATTGATATTTCACCTTTTTCGAACTTAGAAAACCATTCGTACACTTGAGTTTTTCCCGTAGCGTCATGCTTGTAAGCTGTTGGCAACATCAAGATTGTTTCTACAGCATTTCTTTCTTCCAAGCAGAAAGCAAAATTTCACAGCCACATGCTGTTCACTTAAGTCCGACATTGCAAGAAACAACGAACAAACGAAAATACTTTTAAAGAAAATGCACTGTTCCAAAACACAACCTTATTCGAGGAAATAACCGACTACATCGAATACAGAACAAGTTTTGTTAAGCGCGCCTTGCGGCAGAAATGCGTGCTAGGCAACCTCCACCCACTGCGTTACCAATCTGGTTATTTTTGGATACCCCCTCGTATATGAAAATACTAATGATTTTTTAATAGAGTTGTCGACCATGAAAGTGAATATATATATACGACGATTAATTTATTGCGAATTTTTTAGTTCTATAACAATGTCTAATTTTTATTTAAAGTACCTGTACAAAGAAAGTTTTTAGACACGTTTCATTTATACGAATATTTGAGCGCCAAAATTTAGTTTTCTTACATGTTCATAGAGGCGCTTAAAGCGTCTATTTAATATCGTATCGATAATTGTTCTTTCTTTTCTTCTTTCGTTTTGTGACGGTACGGTTACGAAAAGAGTTAAGAAATAGTAAAACGACAAGTTGTTCTTGTGCATATTTTTCGTTATTTTGTTCTCGATCCACTTAAGAAAGCGGCTGCTTCGAGAGAAGGTACGTTAAAATTTGTTATATTTTATAGAAAATTCCACTGATATTGATGTAATAGAACACGTTTAATTCTATATATTTCTGAGTTTACGTGCTTTTTTCATATAATTTTGTATTTATATTGAGTGAAGATCGTGAAAAAAGTTTTTATGTAAGTGAATTACATATGGACAATATTTAATTAAAACTCCAGTACGCACCATATCTTTTAAATAAACAGACAAAATTACATTCCTTTGCATGTGTGTATCCACGTGCTATATCCTTAATAGATAGTATCCACTGTATTTGACAGATGTAACAAAGGTCATTCTTGGCGCTTTCTGCAACTCCTCTCCAGTTACCACAATTAGAACCATTCTTTTTTCGTGTTCGTATGGCCAGTTTTAATCACGTTGTGTTAATTTTGTGGGTTTTATTTATATATTGTCTTTTTACTTATACAAATATTAACTAAAGTGATATTTTTTTGTTGGCTACGCAATTATACTAGTGCTAGTAAAAGTGGAATTATACATGGTTTGTTTTAGTGAAGAGCTAAACCACTTTCCACATTAATTTTCGTATTCTGTATACATATTTCGACAACTAAGTTGTCATTATCAGCAGATAATTAAATAGTGTCGCACCTGGAAAACTACGGCAAAATAACTACGAAAACAAATTTCGCACACGAACTGTACCGCCGAAAGTCAAAATGCACACTTAGTTGTCGAAATACGTATACAGAATACGAAATTTAATGTGGAAAGGAGTTATATATCAACTTTCAGTGATTAAGTTAATCAACCAGTCTCCAATAAAATTACTTTACCTGAAGAGCTAAAATTAGATACTTATCATAACCGTACAAACATCTGCTGTTCCGGATTTATGTGTAACAATTGCAATACGATGCGTACTGACGAATTGACCTAACAAACCTACTCCACCCATACTTTAATTTTAACACTAAAACAAATATAATTGTGTTATTGTTTGTAGTCATTATACAAATTCTATTACCCTTTCATCTAAATACAAATATTTAATTTTTTTGATTGAAGTGATAGTCGTAATTTGATCATGTCTTCCTGAGATTTTAGTGAAAAATGTTTCAATTTACATATGTTCTCTGAGGGTTCCTCTAACTTTACATCCCATCTACCGCAATTTTTTTAGTAAATTGTAACCAGCAAAATAATCGTTGAAATATACATATTATGTGTTCGTAACTATATCCAGAAGCGATAATCCAACCCAAGTGGCCGTTTGTTTGTTTCAAGTGCTCACAGCGTTTCAAGTGCTCACAACGATATGTCGAACTCGTAACAATATTTTGTACTACTACAAAGCGTCCAATCTTTAAAATCCAAATCTTACAGGCTCTACCCTAATAAACTGTTTTCCGGGATAATAACGATAATATTTGATTATGGCCTCGTCGATAGATAAAACTACTGATGAAACATTGTTGAAAGTTTTTATTCAACAGTTTCGTCCGAGGTGGAATTTTGTATAGTTTTTCAGCGCCAGACATTTTATACACGTCGTATACATTTTATATTTTTGTTTTAATTTTTGTATTGTCCCGGCCAAATGATCAAAATTATAAACGTAGTTTTACATTTTAAGGATATATTGTACTGGGACGCGGTATTTTTTGGATAGAATATTTTTATTTTAATTTTATTCAAATACAGATGTTACTTAATTGGTATTTCCAAATGTAAATGTATTATGATTATTCTCATTATACTTTATAGTGTTTCTATTTATTTAGTTATATATTTACGTGTATTTTTCCTTAATGTATTATTAATGTAGTTCTCAGAAAGGATCTAATTATTAAGACTGAGGAACCGGGTGCTTTCGCAGTAGCTATCAGTTACTATCAATATTCGAAATAATATATGTAATTACTTCCGTTTTAGTCCCTTTTTTTGTGTTATTGATGTAGAGCGACGCAAAAATTCGTTATAATATTGTATCATTAGTATGCCTTCTAGTGCCGACTCTGTCATACTCCTACAGCGAGGTGAAAATACAATGTGTTCAATAAAGATTGAGACGGATTATGCAACCAAGTATACAACAACAAAGATTACAGTTGGTATGAAATATCCTTGTAACTAGATCGTGACAGATCTCTCTTTATAACCCTACTAAATTGTTTGACATTTTGCCTTATTTGATTTGTAATTACGCGTTATCAATTATCAGTAATTTTCAGAAGTATTGGTAAATTTTTGGTGGTTAGAGCGGTAAGTTAGATTTAATTTCATATTAAGTGTGTTGGATAATTTTTTTAAAACTATAGATTTCTAGGCTCTAGGGAATTTTGAATGTAAGGCTACCAATAGTGTATGTTTGGTTGCATAAGGTTCCATCTCAATCATTAATGAACTCACTGTATGTTGGTGTACTTGTAAAAGAAAAGTTCTGCGTCTAATGATGTGATGTTCGCGAATTTTAAAAGGACGTTCACATCATATACGCACTTTTGGTTTTCAGTTAAACTCTTGCCTATACGCACTATAGTTTGAAAATCGGGATTCTTATTTATAACCACACAATTTATCGGTTGTTTATCTTCCTGTACTATCTGTTAGATTTCTTAACGATGCTTTGAAGTAATATACTATATTTAGCGCTTCATGTAATGACAGCTTGGTGTTCTCTAATTTGTAAATAGTACTAAAAAATTGAATAGTTTTCTATTTGAGTATGAGTTTCGGTTTCTGAAACCAGCCGCTGACTTACTGAAATTGCTTGAGCATCTTACGGATTTAAATTTAAGATACAAGGTTTAATATGTGTAAAAATTTCTCATAATATAAAACAGCTTTAAGCCACGTTCCCCATCTCCTCAATACTGGCTGTGGTGGCTGAGAATTGTCCGGACAAACCTGTTTAGAATCACGAATGCGTTTTGGAGATTTAATAAAAAATATTTTGGTAGAAACTATAAATTGGTCTCCTTTTCGATAACTGTTTCTAATAGCTACAAGATGACATACATGGTGCAAAACGGGTTACATGAAGCAATTGAGGATAAGATTGTTTTAGTAACTTTCCAGCTTTAACCATATTCGAACCCCCATCTGTAACTGACATTACAAGTTGGGTTGCACGTCCGAAAAGCATGTTTTATAGTTGCTACTATCCTTCCCTATTTCCTTACTCGAATGTGTGTTCTGTAATATTCTACCTAGAGCCAAGGAAATCTCACCGCTTTTTAAAGTGCACTAACACATTTATAATGCTATTCTTTCTTGCATCCGTTGTTTCATCTACCGTCACTCGTATTTTGTGATCTTTTAACTCTGCTTTTATTTGATACTTAATCATGTTTCTCATCTGAAGAAAATTATTTTATCATTCCGCTATTTAAAAAAAGGCGTTTATATGTGTGCATCCCCTTCGTAGTCTGAATCGCCCTCAAAATTATAACTTATAAAAGAAGTAGCATCTCTATGTAACTGTAATGTAATATGTTTAATCCAGTTTGCTAGTCAGAGCATTGTGTTAAAATGTAATAGATAGTCATATCACCCTATGTCCTTGTACTTTTATTATTATTTCCACTATTATTATTATTTAGGGCGCCCAACAAAATATAAAGATATATATATATATATATATATATATATATATATATATATATCAGCAACAAAGTAATGAAAATGTGGTTCAGGCCACTCCGAATTCTGAATGTGGAAAACCCGGTAACAATCATATTTCCTTTCAATGTAGCAATCATTTACAAAAACGAAGAATCTTTGTGTTAATAGGATCAATACAAAATGGCAATTTCCTGTAAACATTAGCGTAGTTTTTTCAAATTTAAATAAATGATGGATGGAAACATGTGTATCTTTATCTATCACTCACTCTTTCCGATTCTCTTCGCTTCCAAGTTTTTTCAGTGTAGTTAGCAGCAAGAAAGTTGTATATTGTGTTGTAATTTTCTCTAACCTTTTGCGTTTCTCCTATTTTACAGATTTTCTTTAATCAGAGACCAAGAAAATTTAAAAATGTCTGCATATGAAAGAAAGTTACGAGATTTTGCCGTTAAACTTTATGAGATTGATGCTATAAAGTTCGGAGAGTATAAAACAAAAATAGGAATATGGACGCCTGTTTACTGTGATTTGAGGATACTTATTAGTTATCTGAAGTTATTGGTAATGTTTGAAAATAGTAATTATTTGTAGAATAGGTGCGTAATTTTATAAATTATATTTTTAGGAAGACATAGCAGATCTGATAATTGAGAAAACCAGAAATGTATCCCTGGATTTGATATGTGGTGTTCCTTACACAGCTTTGCCAGTTGCTACGGTTTTGTCCATAAAAACAGGTTATCCAATGATAATGCGTAGGAAAGAAGCTAAAAATTATGGAACAAAAAAACTGATCGAAGGTAATTATGAGAAAAATGACCGTTGTATGATAGTGGAAGATGTAGTCACTTCTGGCAGCAGTATTTTGGAGACTGTTAAAGATGCACGAGAAGCTGGTATCAAAATCACAGATGCTGTAGTATTATTAGACAGAGAGCAAGGAGGTCAACGTATATTGAGAGAAAATGGCATTAGATTGCATGTTTTGTTCACTATGATTGGATTAATGGAGATTTTAAAAGCAGAAAATTTTATTAACAAAGAAATAGGCGACAAAGTAAGTAAATATCTATTGAGCTGCCAAATTGATACAGACATCCTTAAATCAAAGCCCAATAGATTAAAAATGACATTTTCTGATAGAATGTCTTATACTTCGAATCCCATTGCAAACGAGTTATTTAAAATAATGACAGAAAAGGAAACAAATTTGTGCATTGCAGCTGATCTTACTGAATCAACTGATATTTTGAATTTAGCCGAAAAAGTAGGACCTTATATATGCCTATTTAAAACACACGCAGATATTATCGTGGATTTTAATGAAAACTTTATACAGAATTTAAAAGATATAGCAAATAAACATAAGTTTATTTTGTTTGAAGACAGGAAATTTGCTGACATAGGTAAGACAGTTGAATCTCAATATAACGAAGGATTATTTCGTATATCATCTTGGGCAAAGCTCGTAACAGTCCACTCAATTATGGGAAGAGGTACGCTCGATATTATTCAAGAAGCAGAACACCTTGAGTGTCGTGGAGTATTTCTAGTAGCTCAATCAAGTACACTCGGCCTGATTAATGATAACTACACTAAAGCAACAATAGAATTGGCAAAAAATTATAGTTATATAATAACAGGATTTGTTTGTCAAAGCCCCTTGTTCTTAGAACACCCCGAATATATCCAATTAACTCCTGGCGTACAAATAAATACCAATATTGATAATATAGATCAGCTGTATAATTCCCCTGCAAGTGTTATCCTCGAAAAAGGTGCTGATATAGCTGTTGTTGGAAGAGGAATTACAAAATCCCATGAACCTGCAGCAGCAGCTGAAAAATATAAAAATTTATTATGGGACGCATACAGGAAAAGGACAACATAAACCAATAACGTTTTTTTTCATGAAGAACGCGCGTGGTGCGCGAATAATATAAAAAGTTTTGAGTATGTGACTACGACTGGGACACCTGACGCATGAAGAAAAACAAACACTTTTGAATATATATAAAATGATAATACTGCAATCTCCACCAATGGGAACTACAGCAATTTTAACGAACATCTCTGAAACGCTAAGTATGTTGTACGTATTACTTCTAAAGAACTCCTAAAGAACGAGTGGGCAGGCATTCAAAACTTCTGGAATTTGAATGAATCTATCAAAATTACTGTACGGTATATGGTGCATGGTTTATTTTTTGAAAACAAACTTCCAACACTTAATAAAATATTGGGAGAAATAACTGGAGATGAGTCTATACCAAAAATGAGTCGAGCAACTTTACATAGATTCTTGAAACTCGTTAATTTCAAGTAAGTGTTAATGAAAAATTGTTCATGTTATAACATATTTATATTTAAATTATATTTCAGATATGTAAAGCGTAACCAGAAGAATATGCTAATAGAAAAGGATGAAGTTATCAGGTGGAGAAGAAAATATCTGACAACAATAAAACATTACAGAGATGATGGTCGCCCAATATTTTACCTAGACGAAACATATACAGTGAGTTCATTAATGATTGAGATGGAACCTTATGCAACCAAACATACACTATTGGTAGCCTTACATTCAAAATTCCCTAGACCCTAGAAATATATAGTTTTAAAAAAATTATCCAACACACTTAATATGAAATTAAATCCAACTTACCGCTCTAACCACCAAAAATTTACCAATACTTCTGAAAATTACTGATAATTGATAACACGTAATTACAAATCAAATAAGGCAAAATGTCAAACAATTTAGTAGGGTTATAAAGAGAGATCTGTCACGATCTAGTTGCAAGGATATTTCATACCAACTGTAATCTTTGTTGTTGTATACTTGGTTGCATAATCCGTCTCAATCTTTATTGAACACATTGTAGTTAAATTAGTGACAGGAAGAAGCTTGGATTAAGACAAGTATAGCAAGTGCACGACAGGCTTTTGTTGAAGGATTATCCACGGGATTAAAAAGCCCTAGTGGTAAACGCCGGCGATTAATAGTACTCCACATAGGATCTGAATTCGGATTTGTGGAGGATGGACTGTTGCTTTTTGAAGGTAGAAAAATAACCGATTACCATGATGAAATGAATGGTGTATTTTCGAGGACTGGTTTTAACCAGTATTGCCTAGGTTGCCAAATAGTGCTGTTATCATAATGGTCAATGCATCATATCATTCACGCAGAGTGGAAAGTTCTCCAACTTCTTCATGGAGGAAAGCTGCAATCCAAGACTGGTTACGTTCCAAAAATATTGAGTATAATGCAGAATTGTTACATGCTGAATTATTGCATTTAGTACGTCTTCATAAGGAACAATATAATATATGTATATGTAACTCATCAAATGGGAGCTGCTGCAAATAAAACTGTATCGAGGTTACAACCTTATCATTGTGAACTCGATCCAATTGAAATGATTTGGACACAAATAAAAAGTGAAGCTGCTTCAAAAAATACTACATTCAAAATATCACATGTACGAGAACTTTTGATGGAAGCAATTACAAATGTTACAATGAATAATTGGAAGAATTGTATCAACCATGTGATTAAAATTTTAAAAAGAATGTGGAACTGAAGGGTTAATGGATGATATTGTGGAACCATTTATTATTTGTGTTGGAAACTGTGGCAGTGAAAGTGATTTATCGTCAAGCACAAGTGAATCCGATTGGTTGTACTGCTTATGTTTCTATATTTATAATCTTTGTTGTATTTTTTTATGGAGTTTTATAATAAATTTTAACAGTAGTTTACATTTTACCTTGAATTTCACAAATAAATTTGATATGAATATCTATAATTTATGACTTACAAATATATATATATATATTACTTTTCTATTGAAAAGAAAATTCATGAAATATATATTTTAATAATATTTAATCTTAATTTTGGATAGGTTGTACATAGTAATCCAAAAAGTAACGTTTGTACTATCACACTTCCATTAAAATGGAATTTTTTAAATTTATTTTTATATAATAAAGAATACATTCACAACTTTTTATGTTTCATTTTTGATAAGTTACATTTTTAAGTTGTGTTCCACGATTTAGTGGTATATTTGAATCACTCCTTATTCTGAGACAATGTATAAAAATATACTAAGTAAACATTAAATATCTTTTCTTTTATTCACCTTAAATTTGCATAAAATATTTACGTAATAAAGAGCTTTTAAGTAGCTCTAGAAAAAGAAGGAAACCCGAAAAGGCAATAATAATAATATATAATAACAAGCGAAGGTAGTAACGTTACAAATAAATACAAGAGAAAATATATAAAATAGGTCAATATTTTCATGATCTGAACATATCTTCACCCTCATCCTATTACTTTTCTAATTTAAAATACGTTTTTGTATTAGTAGATTAGATTTTGTACAGACTTTATGTAATTGAAAGGCAGTTTCACAAGATACGTACTGTTAGTAGGTAATCTAAGGTTGTAGGTATGTTTGTGAATAACGAAGTCTTATCAAAGTTCACTAATACATATCATCTGAATTTGTAATCAAATTCGTCAGATGTTCTACGAAATGTTATAAGTTTCTTATGTACTAGAACTCATACTCCGCCGTATTTTAAACAGCTCTTTTCACCTGTAATGTCATAAAATAAGTTTCTCAAGCACAGGCTACCAACGAAAGACTTGCAGTTCCAACTCCACTAATTAGACATATTACCAAATTATACAGCGTGTATCAGCCAAATGGAATAAATTCGATAATAATTAAATGGAAGGGTGTTCGAAAAAACGCTCGGACACGTCGATTGGGATTTTTAGTTGCGTATTTGTTTAAATAAAAAGTTTATATACAGAGTGTGTCCTGTAAAAGTGGTAAATACCAACTTTCTTATTTTAAATGCAACATCCTGTCAAATATTAAATTTTTGGATTCTTTAGAAAATTCCAGACATATTTCATGTACAATGTTTTATACCTATCTTCGACTGTTTCGGAAATATTAAATGTTTTCAGATTAATTTAAAAATTTTTGATAATGTAAAAAATAACAAGAAAAACATTAATGTCACTGTAGGAGACTGCTCAACATCTCAGGTGTGACCGATCTAATCGCAACTATTATTCGTCTTCTTAAGTCAGCTAAGTCGAGGCATTTAGTTTTGTATACTATACTCTTGACATATCCCCATAAGAAGAAGTCTAATGGCGTTAGATCAGGGGATCGTGCTGCCCATTCCATCGATTCTCGCCTACCTATCCACCGATTCGGGAATATTTGGTTGAGGTACTGCCGGACATTGATTTGGTAACGGAGTGGTGCTCCATCTTGCTGGAACTTGTGGGTTTGCTAAATCAGGATATAAGTTTGTCAAAGCTGGCACGAGATTATTTTGAAGCAATGCTAAATAATTGTCGCCATTCAAATTTCCATCAATGAAAAAAGGACCTACGATATGATCTCCAACAATTCCTGCCCAAACATTAACCTTCTCAGGGTATCGCGTATGTTCTTCCCTCATCCAGTGAGGATTTTCCCTGGACCAATAGCGGCAATTTTGACGATTAGCATGACCGTGAAGCGTAAAGGTACACTCATCAGAAAATAAAATATGTTCTAATTGGATCACATTGTTATCTAACATTGTCATCATTTGTTCACAAAAATACGTTCTCCTATCAAAGTCGTCTTCCATGAGCTTCTGAGTTGGTATAAAATTATAGGGATGCATTTTATTTTCTTTTAATGTGCGAGTAATCGATGAATGGCAAACATCGAACATTGACGCTGCTTGTCTACTAGAAGTATGCGGGTTTTCTTCAAACTCAAGCACAATATCCAGTTTGGTATCATTACTTACTGCATTCGCAGCTGCTATTTTTATTTGCCTTACATGTCCAAACTCGCGAAACTGCTTTTCTATTTTACTAATTGTTCCTTGGGATATAGGCGGCAAATTTGGAAATTTCTCATGAAATAAGTGAGCAACTTCCATTTGTGTCCGTGTGCTATCTCCATAACCAATCATCTGCAGAATTGTTATTTTGTGCATTTCTGTTAAATGAACTATTTTGCTGAAATGTAGTTAACGAAATTCAAACAGTTGTGACACTGACAACACTTTGCTAAGGCAAGGTATTTTAAAACGAAGTACAAGTACAATTAAAGATTTTCACTTAATAGTTCGGTAAACTAACTATTATGTGAAAATCTTATTTTAATTGTAAACAAAATTATTAATCTGAAAACATTTAATATTTCCGAAACAGTCGAAGATAGGTACATATAGGATATTGTACATGAAATATGTCTGGAATTTTCTAAAGAATCCAAAAATGTAATATTTGACAGGGTATTGCATTTAAAATAGGAAAGTTGGTATTGACCACTTTTACATGACACAGCCTGTATATAAACTTTTTATTTAAAAAAATGCGCAACTCTGAAATTCCCAATCAACGTGTCCAAGCATTTCGAACACCCTTCCATTTAATTTCCATTTGTATGGAAGTTGCTCACCTATTTCATGAGAAATTTCCAAATTTGCCGCCTATATCCCAAGGAACAATTAGTAAAATAGAAAAGCAGTTTTGCGAGTTTGGACATGTAAGGCAAATAAAAAAAGCACCTGCGAATGCAGTAAGTAATGATACCAAACTGGAGATTGTGCTTGAGTTTGAAGAAAACCCGCATACTTCTAGTAGACAAGCAGCGTCAATGTTCGATGTTTGCCATTCATCGATTACTCGCACATTAAAAGAAAATAAAATGCATCCCTATAAAATTATACCAACTCAGGAGCTCATGGAAGACGACTTTGATAGGAGAACGTATTTTTGTGAACAAATGATGACAATGTTAGATAGCAATGTGATCCAATTAGAACATATTTTATTTTCTGATGAGTGTACCTTTACGCTTCACGATCGTGCTAATTGTCAAAATTGCCGCTATTGGTCCAGGAAAAATCCTCACTGGATGAGGGAAGAACATACGCAATACCCTGAGAAGGTTAATATTTGGCCAGGAATTGTTGGAGATTATATCGTAGATCCTTTTTTCATTGATGGAAATTTGAATGGCGACAATTATTTAGCATTACTTCAAAATAATCTCGTGCCAGCTTTGACAAACTTGTGTCCTGATCTAGCAAACCCACAAGTTCCAGCAAATACGATGTGGTTCCAGCAAGATGGAGCACCGCCCCATTACCAAATCAATGTCCGGCAGTACCTCAACCAAATATTCCCGAATCGGTGGATAGGTAGGCGAGGATCGATGGAATGGCCAGCACGATCCCCTGATCTAACGTCATTAGACTTCTTCTTATGGGGATATGTCAAGAGTATAGTATACAAAACTAAACCTCTCGACTTAGCTGACTTAAGAAGACGAATAATAGTTGCGATTAGATCGGTCACACCTGAGATGTTGAGCAACGCTAGAAGAAATTTTTATTTAAAATTAGGACGTTGTCAAGATGTTTGCGGCGTGCTCTTTGAACATCTCCTACAGTGACATTAATGTTTTTCTTATTATTTTTTACATTATCAAAAATTTTTCAAATTAATCTGAAAACATTTAATATTTCCGAAACAGTCGAAAATAGGTATAGGATATTGTACATGAAATATGTCTGGAATTTTCTAGAGAATCCAAAAATTTAATATTTGATAGGGTGTTGCATTTAAAATAAGAAAGTTGGTATTGACCACTTTTACATGACACATCCTGTATATAAACATTTTATTTAAAAAAATACGCAACTAAAAATCCCAATCGACGTGTCCGAGCTTTTTTTCGAACACCCTTCCATTTAATTATTATCGAATTTATTCCATTTGGCTGATACACACTGTATACTGTTATGTTATATATTATGCAAGAAATGAAAGAAAATGAAAGAAATTTTAATTTTATGCGCAAAGGAATTAAAAAGAACTACTTGAAATGTCACATCGATTTAAACAGTTATATGAAAATCAGATATGTTCACAAACTAATTTTAATTAAGAATTTGTTCAGTAGAATAATTTCTCTTGTTTTATGGCATATGAAGTTAGCAGGCCACCCCGATTTTTTAAAAATTTTTTGCAATCTGCAAGGCATAGACCGTTTACAGTAAAAAAAATCGGCAAATTCTGGATCCGGTTATGAGGTAGTCCTCCTATGTTTTTATAGATAGTAGGCAACTTTGTCTTTTATAAAAAGGAGCAATAAATCTGCTTTCGCGGATAATTTACAGCTAAATGTTACACTTTAGGTAGAACATTAAAAAAGAACAAACGACGAGAACAGCAGAAAGTTGAAATTTATTCTCTTCTGCCCTATTTAATGAGATCATTATATGAATCTACTAGGGCTCTTTTTACAAATAGCCAATGAATATGTATTCAATTTTGAGTAAACGGTTAATAATATAGGAGCAAGGAGGAACATTTGAAGGTATTACGCATACGAAGACAAAATGAAGACAGATGGTTGTTTGTTTCGGTTCATTAAGCTGTTTATACTAGTTCTTTTCTTTACACGCCGTAGTAAGAACAAAGATTCGAAGTCATTAAAATATTTTATTTGTTTAGGGGTTATCATAACACATTAGTTTAGTATTTGATTATTATGAAAGTGAAAAATGTTTGAGATATGTCGACCAAACGATATAAATCTCACAGTATCTGTTCCCAAAAATCGTTACTTTGCTAATATATTCCTCATAATAGCATAGAATGAAAACGACTTCCTTGCAACCTGAAATATTTCGTATTTTGTATTTGACAGTATTTGTAACCCTAGGAAGTTTTAACTTACTGATCCAAATGTATCTGCGTTAATATCCAACAAACCTGCACCAGAAAAGTACTGTACGCGTTGACATTTTAGCATTATAAATAAAAGTAATTTCTGTACTTTTGTTTTGGTGCGATACCACTTAGACATGTATACAGCACGTTCTATATCTGAAAACTAACAAAGCGGAAGTTAACAAGTTTTATTTGAATTGCAAAGTGGAATTACTTCGTATGTTACTTCGTGTGCCGGAAACGTGTAAAACGCAAACTGCGCAAATAAAAATATTAAAGTGGTGAATTTAATTCCAATAACGGTAATGTCTGTATACCTAAAAACAAAAATACCTAAAAACAATATTTTCGAAATGAGACAAGAAGCCTCCATAATACAGTGGTTTGCAATGTTACAACAGTATATACAATGTATTACTGATGCAGACATACATACATACTCGATCGATGCTGGTCATTCAAGTTTTACTTTTCCAGACTTACAGATTATATATGTTCATATAATCTTGTAGGACTGGGTTCTGAATAAACCTTATCTACTATAATTGGACTTGTATATAAAATGCCTACGACCACGTTGGAACGCTGGCTGAGGAAACAAATTTATTTGCGAACAAGCAATATATGTATGTATACATATTTAGCACTAATTAGTGACCTTATTAAGGATCTATATATATGCGGAGTTGCAAACCATTACGCAGCCGGTATTGGTAACTGTTTATTATTTAAATATATATGTATAGTCTATGCCACGGTTATAAAAACCAAAAAATATTAAATTATATTTACTATGGAAGAATTTTTAAGTATGGCTTTATATAAATATTTTTATTTTATTCTAAGAAATGTATTTAGTGTTTAAAAGGCTTTTAGCTAAAATACGAGCATACTTTTAAAAAGCGAATAATATTTTATTCTTTACAAATAAACAAATAGCGCTGATAAATTGATTTTATGACCACAATCAACGCATAAGCTATTCAAACCAGGTTAATAGTTTCTGATTTTTCAGTGTAATTTTAATTAGTGTCTTTATTCTTAAAGAAATGAAAAAAAAACAAAATACTGTAATAACTATATCTGTTATTGCTTTGCCTAGCTTTATAGACTTAGAAATGAATATGTTTAGCCTACCTCATAAGCATAAAGAGATCGCTGCATGTAGTAATAATGGTAACAAAATAGTGGAAAAGGAACATTACTGAGAAAACTTTCTTCATCTTCGAAAATACACTGAAAGTAATGAAAAAAACAACATACAAACAAACGTTTAGAAAATACAAAATATATAATACAAAAACTTTTTAACTTTTAGTTACATTTTAAAACTAGTATGCTATTCATTCCAAAGCATGTTTGTTCGTAAAATTATGGTATTGATTCCTTTTTTCCTGTTGTCTACTGTCTGATATTTAATTCTTGGTGTAATTTTGGGCATTCCGGTCTTGTTTATATATATATTTTTTCTCATTAAAAAATAATAAATATAACGCCGTTTTTTCCAACGTTTTGTAGTATGTTTGTTACATTCTCAAATGCTACAAATTTTATTGACTTTACTATCTCGTTATTGGAGTTACTTTACCTTAAGGTTATAATTTCTTTTTGTCTCGACACCGAGAAACCGTACATATATGTATATGTTCACGCTTTAGCGCTGATCATTTCTTAAATAAACAACAATAGTAATCTATATATCTTGGTTTATAAAATTATTACATACAGAAGATCTTTTGTCACTATTTCTCGTTATACATGTATCTATTTTTCCCTGTTCCTCGAAACTGTGTGTGAGATACAGGCAATAGCTATTAAATTGATTTGGTTTATTATTTAATTACATTATTTGTATACTTTTTTTATACCTTTAATATTCTAAGAAAGAAACGGTGCAGTGAAATTTCGGAACAGAATGCAGTTTCCCCTAGAACACGACTAATTAAAGAAAATTTTTTATTCCACAAGACAAGAATCCTAAACACATATACGAATTGTGTCAGATGGCCTCCTCAAAATTTCAACGTGAATGTTATAAAGGTATTATGAGTGAGCTAAACAGACAGGGGCGAAATTCAGCTCCAATATCCACAAAAATATCATGAGTACGATTATAAGATGCATGGTTAAAAATAGAACCAGATACTCTGGCGAAATGTCTAGAAAGGATGCCGAGATTGCATCCAGGCAGTAATAATAAAAAAAATATATTTTAAGATTCCAAAACATTTTGTATTATCATATAATAAAATTGAAATTTTGCAGTAAGTCTTATATTTGCCTTGCCATTATTTTCTGCCTGGGCAATTACTTATGGCCGGTAGTGTATATGTTTTATATACTTAAAGCTTTATATAAATTCTGATCATTATATAATCGAAATTATTTGTATAATTTTATAATTTTTAATATTTGCAATAGTATGTTGATTTTATGTAGCTTTTCTTTTATGATTTTTTTTATGAATAATTTTATTCATACTTTCGAAACTATACTTATGATACTTACATTAACAGAAACTGATGATAACGAATGCAATTCATAGTTTCCTCTACCATTTTGTTTCCACCACTTTCGGTGATACTTTGAATTTTAAATTTCATTAATCTTAACTGAAGCACAATGTGCACACAAAGTAGCAGATAAGTTAAATTGTAGCTAAATACAATTGCAACTGCAACACAAAATATATAGAATTGACAAAATAATATAAGAGCATCCATAGCAATTGCTTTAGGAACGAATGTCTCAAACAAGAATGAATATTTACTATCGTAAAGTGATCTAAAGAAATACATATGTAGTACGACACACGAGGTTGTAACTAAGGTGACTTGTACACTATTCACTATCCCAAATATCTTTTTCCAATAACGCTGCTGCTTTCCAGGAAACATTAGATAACTCCAAAATGTTCCTGTCTTCTTTAACAGATTTCGAATATCACTCTTATAATATAATAACAATACATACTTTAGAAGGACCTATAACAAATTTTAATAGAAGAGAAGAAGTATATCGCTTGTTTAAAATATGTACATGAGAAATAGAAGTAAGAGATTCTAACACTTCAATATACGCTTCGCCGGTTGCGTAAAAGAAATTTAAAACAATAAAGTAAGTTAGGAGTATCATAATTGACAAATTAAGTACACGAAATACACATAATTTTAGGGACACGCGAGAACGCGATTCACCTATAAACTTCATTGAAATGAAACCTAAGTTTATTATCTCATCGTTAACGGGATTTGACATGATGCTTCGCGTCAAAGGAATGTATGTTGAAATAAAGGGACGGCGCGCTCTTCCCAAGTTTCTATAATATTAGGAGTTGTTAGTTGAATAATTGATTAGTAGCCGAGTAATCACGTGAATACTTGATAAAAAATTAAAATAATTTCTAAATTACTATTATATGCAGCTACGAAATAATTATCTATTTTAATTTAACTCTTAATTTACTTTTTAAGTTTTACTTACCTTACTAGTAAGGAGTACTATGGTCACTTATATAAATAAATATTTTATTTTTCTTAAATAACTTAAACATAAAACACACTAAGCTATTTTATTATGAATTCCAATAGATATGTCAATCAAATTTATTATATCTTTAAACAACTGAATAAATCGATGATTCAAATTCTTTTCTCGTAAATATAACAGGTATAGTTTTTATTTACTTTTAAGTATACAATGCATAGGTCGAAGTGTATTTAAAACTCGAACAGTTAAATTTTTCTTCTATAACAGATAAATGTGCAGTCTCTGGACTAACGTAAGATGGTGCGCGTTTTCAGTGTTATAAAAATGCAATAAAAACTTCCTATTTTCTTATGAATTTCCAAAATTTTGCAAATACAGTACTCGATACCAGTCCTCTTTAATAAATCAAACCATTATAAATTTGCTAATTTTAAATTTTATTTCTATAATATGAAGAAACTGCCGCCTTCTGTTTTAAGAGAATGTTGTTAAATAAAGAGACGTGTTTTACAAATTCGACATACAGAAGTTATTATATTATTATCACTTTGACGTAAGCAGTTCTTTTATAGTATACTAGATACCTAGTTTTAAATTTGGTGTTGGAATTTAATGGCAATATAAACCTCAATTTTAATAATAATAAATTGTAATAGTAATATATATTGCTGTGAACGTGCCAGTAATATTTATAAAAAGTAATAACTTCAAAAAAAGCGATACAAACAATTGTTACTATATACTAATAAGTATAGCTTCTTAGTTGAAATACTCTGCTGTTTTGTAACAATTTAGAACATAATAATTACGCAGTTACGTTCATCTATTCTCTGTTGGTCTTGTGTTTAAATAGGCAATTAATGTAATGTAAATAAAAATAAATGTTTATTTTAGAAGAATAGTTTCCATTTATTTTAATGTGACCAAATAGCAGATAAATAACTTTATAGCATCCTCTGCGATAAGTGCTTAATGAAATTTCATATAAACATATTTAAGACGTGAATTGTTCCTTACTTTAATAGCCATAAATATTATTAAACAAATAGTGTGTAAGAAAGCGAACTTGATTTGGTTACTATATTACATCTGGAAATTAATTTTACTAGTTATAAACTTAATATCATATAATTAAAACAGCCCTAGCTTAACATTTTTATATTTAAGTAATGCAGTCCACATAAACTGTCGGTAGAAGCAAAATGTAAATCGTAAGGTTAGAATGCATATATTCTATTATAAGAAAATGTGGAGATCACATTGGTAAGGTGAGCAATAATGAAATAAATAGCGATTACTAACTCGAAGACGGGCAATATTAATAATGATACTGAAAAATTCCTCATAAGTAAATATCGTTAAATGTGTGCAATAATTTATAAGAAGAAGTTGTGTGTAAAGTTTCCACACTAAATAGCTTACGAAAAAATTAAAGAAAATATCGAAACAGAAACATCTAGGACAACCATATGAAACATTGAAGCAAAATTATTTCCGATTCGGGATAACAGACAAACGACGTGTTATAATGAAGTTACACCAAGAATTTTTAAGGAACATGCAAAAATGTCGACATGAAAAGCGATTTATTTGTTATGTAGACGAAACTTGGTGTCGCCGTACCATAAAAAATGTTGAATTGATGATTCGCTAATATATTTATTAGATATGTCCCGCTCCATAGGAAAAAGAACTATAATTTTACACTACTTCCGAAGGCGTTTATGTCGCTCGAGAGGAGCGGACAGACTGATTCAATAGCATACATTCGTTTGCCCGCCCATATGGGGAAGGACGATAGTCCAGCCCTAACTAGTATTACGTTCGTATTTTGTAGGCGTTCACTGCAGCATCGATGGAACCCATAAACCTCTTTACCACGTCGCAACTTTCAAATTTCTTATTTCTATAATCGATCAGTATATTACAAGCATATATAAAGTAACTTTCTGGCAGAATGTGTGAATCGAATAGTGAAACTATGTTCTAAGATTGTATCACGTTCGTTGGGAAACAATAAAAGAAAACTGCATTTGTGTGAAGTGTTTTATCCATACTGATATTGGAAGCTTTCGATGAACCGAATGTATTATATCCAGAGAATATTAATAGAAAATTTCCCAAGAAGTAAATAATGCTAGCCTCTCGTTTAATAAAAGGAAACTGTATATCAATGCAGTCTTGCTGTTGAAAAAGCAGCGACTAAGAAAATAATCTACAAATTGCGTGACTGCCGCTTTCTATCGATGTTATTTCTATTAAGTTATTGGGGCACACATTCAGTAGAAAGTTTAAAGAAGCACAATTAATCTCTAAAAGCTATTTGTGGACTATCTTGCATGATACAGTGAATTGTACACGAAAAACATTTCTCTGGAATCAAACATTCTTGTTCTTTGTATATATTATGTTAAACAATCACGGAGTGCCAGTGAATTTTTAATTTCATTAAGCGCAGTACATATGTTAGTAATATCCAGATGATTGTGTACTTCATCTATAAGTGACTTTATTTCCTGGATATATTCATAACTTCTACAAGTATGAATTTATTGGAAAGACGTGTCGGTTGCTCTCAAAAATATTATTCCCATATTTTGTTTTCCGTTAAGTAATTCGTCTATACCTAAACTTTATTTCCCAGAAATATTTACAATTGGTAAAATTATAAAGTTATTGGAAAGAAGCAAAGTATTGATTGCTTTTGAGGATCTTTAACTTTTTTCAATTAGTCTCGAAATGTGCTGCCTTTCTAATCTTTCATTAAAGTCTCCAGTGAGAAGTTTACATAAGTATTATATCGGTCATCTATACCTAACTTTATTTCCCAGAAATATTGACAATTCGTAAAAGTATTAAGTTATTGGAAAGAAGCAACGTATTGATTGATTACGAGGATCTCATTCTCATATTTCTATTCCAACAAACCTTTAAAATTCTGTATTTTTTAATTAGTCTCGAAATGTGCTTCCTTTCTAATCTTTCATTAAAGTCTCCAGTGAGAAGTTTACATATGTATTATATCGATCATCTATACCTAACTTTGTTTCCCAGTAATATTGATAATTCGTAAAAGTATAAAGTTATTGGAAAGAAGCAAAGTATTGATTGCTTTCGAGGATCTCAATCTCATATTTCTATTTCAACTTTTAAAATTCCGTATTTATCAATTAGCCTCGTAATGTGTTTCCTTTCTAATCTTTCATTAAAGTCTCCAGGGAGAAGTTTACATAAGTATGATATCGGTGCCTTAATAATTCTTCTAAATCATTTTAGAGATGATTTCGAGTGTGTGGTTTAGTAAGCAGATTTAATTATGTTGACTGGTAATGCAACGTGTTCGTTTTGTAGACCGTAACATCCTACAATATTGCTACAATATGTCCATAGAATAATTTGCTAATGTTTTAAAAATTCTACAAATGTTATTCAAACAAAAAAATTATGTAGATAAATTATCTAATCACGCACGTCTAACTGGAGACTTTAATGATAGATTAGAAAGGAAGCACACCTCGAAACCAAAATGAAATTATGAAAGTTTTAATGTTAATGGTAATAGATATATAGGAACAATATCATTGAAACCAATCAATACTTTGCATCTTATTAATAAATTCATATTTTTTTAAATTGTGAATATATCCAAGAAGTAAAGATATTTACAGATTAAATAGATAAGCAGCTATACATTACTAAAGTGGGTGTTTCGCTTAATGTAATTAAAAATGTAGTTGCATTCCATGATTTTTCAAGATAGAATACGCATATACATTCGTTTGAATAATACAAATTATAATATATTCGAAAGTAATAAAATATTTATATTAAATTAAAAATGATTACGGCGTTATACGTAGTTCTAAATAAAAACAAAACGCAGGGTCATATTAATGTTATAACAAGCACGAGCGTATAGAGCTGCATTTTTTGTTGGTTCTGTGTTAATTTATAACGTATTAATATATTAATAAATTGTATTTTTATTAACTTCTTCATTAGTTTCCATTTAATTTGTAAACACTGAATTAAAAATATGAACAATTATTTCCTTATAATGCAGTGTCATTTTATTATACAATAGTATGGCAATCTAGCTTTATGCTTTATACTTGTCCTATATATATATATATATATATATGTGTGTGTGTGTGTGTGTGTGTGTGTGTGTGTGTGTGTGTGTGTGAGAGTGAGTGAGTGAGTGAGTGTGTGTGTGTGTGTGTGTGTGTGTGTGTGTGTAAATATAATATACAACTACTTATAGATCCGAAAGCTGCTATATTAATATCAATTATTCCAACACTAGGAAAGTAGTCGCTACGGCTGACTCTCAACATCATCAAACATAGATGTTTTTGAATAACGACATTGTTATCATACTATTTTGAGACACATACATTATTGGATATGTCAGTGCTTAATTGTCACCTTATAATATTTAAAGTACATTATTTTGTCCTGTTATTAGATACTGATGTGTTAGACAAAAAAAACATTATTATGGTGTAGATTTTTCTATCACTTCCTCAGGCCAGCGCAGGGAAATATTTCATTCGACTCACATATTTATGGGTTTCAACTAGGACTGTCCGTTGCTGTTTCTGTGATACTATTATACATCACAAAACGGTAAATTAATACAATGTTTGTAATGCTTCGTGTATCCATTTAAACGATTATTACAAATATTATTAATATATGTATTTGCTTGTGCTTACTTATGCATTTAAATGCAGATGAAATTAGCTTGCTTTTAAATCGTGAATTCAGAAACTTTCTAACTTTTACTAATAACTTATTGTGAATTATTATTATAGGGTAGAAATCTCACACTTCCTGTTACTAACGCCCGAAAACTTTTCAATCAACCCACATGGGTTTGCGCTTGGATCCTGCGAGTCTGATATTGTTTTTTATCCGTCACAAGGTGCTACTTGCGACAGGGTTTATGATGTTTTCTAAAACCATTCGCTGGTGCTTATCATAGCTGCCATTGTGTTGATAGACTGACGGAATTAGTCAGGTTATGAGATCTTTTACTAATGATTGCGAAATTTATAACGACTGCTTTTTGTATGCTTATGTGTATTTGTGGACTTCTAGGGTTTCTGATGAAGAAACTGTTTCTTGTAATACCTGTTATTGATATTACAAGCGGTATTATTGTTATTGCTCTTCGTTTTCAAAGCTCTTTTAATTCGATTGCAAGTGATGTATCAAAATCCTGGCCTCTCTATATCGCGTTTTCCAAAGGTTGTGGCAACAGACAGATCCTCACAGTGAAGAAGTCTCATTTCAGAAGGTAAGTTTGAAATTATTTGATAATGTTAGATATTGCAAAATAAAAATTCAGTTTACCAATTAACTTCTTTTAACTACTTACAACAAATCGAAATGCATAGTCCCGAAATATACAATTGTTATTAATAATATTAGAAAAACATCTTCATCTAGTTAAATAAAATTTATTTATAGAATAAAAGAAGATTACAACCTTATACATGATTCTTCTTAAAAACATTTTCGTAAATTACTCATTCAAAATATTTCTTAAAACTGCATAGAACGATACCGATTTACGTACTAGCTAAAACAGCATATTGACTATATATCTAATACCAACGTGCTACACATTGCACTTACAGATCCAAATGTCTCTATGTTAATGCTAATGATGTTGCCCACAGACAAATATTTCGTACGTTGACATATGATCATTATCAACAACAACTGTTTCTGAATATCTGTACGATTGGTGTACCATTTGGACATATAGATGCCATTCACCACTTCCGAAAACTAAAATTAGAACTATAGTATAGAATACATTTTAATAAACATATTTGATCAATAAGGTTGATATATAACCCCTTTCCACATTAACTTTTGTAAATTCTGTATACGTGAGATTAACAAACCTTTGCATGTCCCAAAATTGTTTTCAATTCGAAGGGAAGTTCTATGAACAAAAACAGGGAACTGCAATGGGCAATTGTCTTTCTCCATTCACAGCGGACCTATTTATGAGTAACTTTGAAATAGAATTAAAAAATAAAGCTAAATATTTTCCAAGAATTTGGGTCAGGTATGTCGATGATATTTTCGCGGTTTTCAATACACAAAAATGCAACTTAAATGATTTCGTCAAACAGTTAAATTCAAAATTTCCGACAATTAAATTTACAGTAGAAAAAGAAAACAATGACAAGTTGCCTTTTTTGGACACCTTAGTTATTAGGAATGATCTCAAATTAGAAATTGATATTTTCCGAAAAGAAACCAATGTCAATAAATTCATCACGGCTGACTCAAATCACAGCATGCAACAAAAGATGGCTTCATTCAATTTTCTGATTAATCGTTTGATCAATTTCCCGCTAACAAAAGTAAGATATGAAAGAGAATTGAACCTCATTAAGAATATCGCGATATACAATGGTTTCGATTCGGAAATAATCAATGGATTAATTAGAAAGGCCAACATAAGAAAAACAATCCGTGACACCACATGTCTATCACCACAGAGCAATCGGGAAAAGCATTTTGTTTGTTTACCTTTCCATCGTATGACAAAAAATCTAAATAGTATTTTTAAAGAACGCGGGTTTCAAGTCTGTTCCCGCCCCAATAATTCCCTTAAAACGCTTTTAGGAAATGCAAAAGACAAAATCGAAGAAAATAAAAAATCGGGAATCTACAAAATTGAATGTTTAGAGTGCAATAGACAATACATCGGCCAAACTAAAAGATCGATCGAAACCAGGTATACAGAACACCTTTCGCACATAAAATTCAACCGACCGGAAAAATCGGGTATAGCGAGACATGTATTAGAAAATAACCACAGTATTAACATGGATTGTTTACATTTGATAAAAAACGTGTATAATTATCGCGAACTAGACACGTATGAAAGCATGCACATCTTAAAGAATTTAAACCATGTGGTGAACTATAATGACGCCGGTCCCTTACAATCGTCCCTTTTCTCTCTACTGAATGTCAGAGGAGGAACAATATCATAAATCACAGGCAGGCACTTGTCTTGACCGTAATAACCTTTTTCAATGTAGTGCATGTTAGTTTAAGTAAAAGTAATTGTTTAAAAAATCTTGTGAAACAAATACAGTGTACATCTTGGTTTTGAGCGGTGTGGATCGCGTACGGAGTTTGATTTTCGTACAGTTGTTTTTCGCCGTGTTTTACCAGGTGCGACACTTTGAAATTATCTGCTGATGATGACAACTTGGTTGTCGAAATGCGTATGCAGAATTTACAAAAGTTAATGTGGAAAGGGGTTATATATCAACCGTATTGATCAAGTCAATCAACCACAGGCTCCATCAAATTCAACTATAATAAACATACTTCAGGAAGGTGCAATAACCAGTAGTATCTAGGTTATCTAGGTATAAATATTCAATTTAATAAACTTCGAAGTCAACACAAAATCTTATCGGGCAATGAAGTGTTTAGGTGAGAAATATCTAACAGTAAGTCGACTCCAAATAATGGCTTCCTCAGAGACAAAATTTCGGCGGACTAGGGGCGTATTCTTCGTATTTGATAAAAATATACCGCAATTTTTTCTATATCAATTAATTGTATGTAAGAGGTAAAATGTTCTTCAACAAGGAAACAATTAACCAATTAAATGTACATGAAGGAATGTAGCACTCATCTTTAAAAAACGCTTGTACTACGACACCATAATGTAAAAAATACTTGGACATTTTTAGATAATTAGATCTTCTTCCGACAGATAGAGAGAGAATATACTTTTAACCCTTAATTTTTGAAAGATGTTAATGAGTAACCTAATATTTTTCAAAGAGTATTAAATACTTCATTTTAAAAGGTTGAACACCAATTAAAATAAAAAGTAAAGAAGAATGAACTTCTGACAATGATATTTTGGTTTCTAGTATAAATGTAAATGTCGTACGTTGATTAAAGTTTGATAGCAAGTTCTAAGGTTTGATCAATCCTGCAATATTTACTATTTCACTCAATTTAATTTTTAACGCCCTCACTTGGAAGTATCGACACAGAGGGATGAATAGAAAGCATAACAGCCAAACGTCATGAATATTAAATTAGTTATACTAAAGTATTAAGGTAACGCGTTCTAAAATATTTTCTCCGCATCTAGCTTCAGTAAAATAGGAAATTACAAATTAAGAACTTTACCAAACACGCTGGTATAATATATCGCCTAAAGAAGTTTAAACTCGCACGCCGTGCTACTGTATTAATCAAAAGTAACTGAAGCATTTGTATGGACTTGTTACTTTTTCTGCATGCCTAGTCGTAGGTTATAACAACCAAAATAACATTAGATTTCTTACCTCACAAGCAACTTTATCTGCAGGGTAGCAATAAAATCCAAATTCAGAAAATACCATGCAAATGTATAAAAATTGTACAATGGTATATGCAGTACTTCGCTTGCTGTAAATATAGAAATTCCTAAAGCTATTACGAACTAAAATAACTCTGTGAGTATAACTTGAATTACATCTCTTGTAAATATATTTTTAGACTATTTTAAATATACATATGTGCAATATACTTACATCAATATAAATTCATAAATTTCAACGCAGGCACCCATTAAAGTTGAAAAATAGTAAAAGAGTAACATCAGTGAATATATACGACTTAATCGATTATTTACCCTAAAATTTATAGATTAAAAAAATTACGTGAATTTTATGGTGTACATAATCGTCCATCTGAAAGCACTATTGATCGAATTATTAAAAAGTTTCAAGAGACTGGTTCCGTGGCAGATCAAAAAAAGTGCAAAATACAGTCGCAGTGGTCGTTCACAAGAAAATATTGGTTTGGTTAGTGAAAGTGTTGCTGAAGATCCTGAAATGTCCATTAAACGACGTTCACAACAACTTGGATTTAGTGGATCAATAACAAGGCGTAGTTTGTACAAGGATTTAGCTCTGAAGCCATATAAGGTTCAAATAACACAGAAATAAAAGCCATTATATCATTTAAGACGACGTACATTTATCAATTTCATCAATGAACAACCAGCAAAAAATAATGTTTTCCGACGAGACACATTTTGAACTTGATGGCTTTGTTAATAAACAAAATTGACGTATCTGGGGTGAGTAAAATTCACGAATTATTCATGAGAAACCTATGCATCCTAAACGGATTAGTGTTTGGTGTGCATTATAGTCAGGTGATGTAATTGGACCTTACTTCTTTAAAAAAGCTACTAGTGAAGCTGTAACTGTCAATGGTGATCGATATCGTCGGATGATAACCGAATTTTTGTCGTCTGAATTAATGAATTTTGATATGTGGTTTCAACAGGATGGCGCTACACCTCACTTTGCACACGAATCAATTGATTTATTGAGAGAAAAATTTCCTGGACGTGTAATCTCAAGAAACGGTGATATTAATTGGCCACCAAGATCATGTGATTTGACACCCTTAGACTAATTTCTTTGGTGTTATGGGAAAAGTCAAGTTTACAAAAACAATCCATAATCAATTTCTGCTTTGAACGATGAAATTATTCGTGTCATTGGTGAGATAGAGCATCAATTATGTCAAAATGTCATTGAAAATTTTTTTAATTTTAATTTTTTTTAATTTTAAGAGTGGACGTCTGTAGACCTGCAAGAGGAGGCAATTTGGCAGATATTATTTTTCGCATATAAATGTCGTAACTGATACTTCAATTACCAATAAAAAGTTTTTGAAAGTGAATGCAAATTATGTGTTTTATTTATTCTTTAAAAAAAACACAAAATTTGAAACACGCTTTATAAATACCTTACTTACATATCTGGTTCTATTACCCTATAAACGCACAGTAATAGACTTGTGTAAGCTCAGAAAATTAATTAAGGAAATTAAACATCTCTTTACTTACTTCAATAGAAATTGATGATGCTGAATACATTTGCGTAGTTCTTTTGCCTTATAAATTCCTGAATTAATTGTAATTTCATTCAATTTAATTTTTAGCAATCGTACTTGAACAACCATATCTATACAAAAAGATAAATATAGAGCATCATATCCAAACGTCATAGATAGCATGATTCCAAATAAATAGTATTGAAGCATTAAGATGATAGTTTCCGAGATGATAGAGTCATTAAATTTCCAAGTTTCCAAAATAAAGGTTACATCGCCGAAATACGGTCTTAACATGTACAAACAGACAGCGGCATAGCCTCCTGTGGCCATGCTTATTTGAACAGATCTCGTTAATTTGTATAATTTGTTATTGACTTTAATAATATTGCTATCAAATTCTTGATATTTCCAAAACATAGTTTCTTTATCTTCTAACACTTTTTCTATTTCATGTTTATAGTATATAAAAAGTGCGTATTTAAACAATGGCTACAACGAAACATTTAAACTTTCCCCATAATATTCTTGAAATAGAAACTTACATGTATAACAGCAATTGCAGATTCTGCAGTTTTTGTGTACATTGTACTGCTAACATGAAAAAAGTTTGCTATTATTAAAACCAGTAAGAAACACATAGTTGCGGTGTTAAAAATACGAAACAATATCAACACTTTAGATCTGTAATGCATATGTTCACCAATTAATTTCATAAGTAATATTCCAGCGTCGTATATTCTATCTTGAGGTAACTTCGACATGGTAACCGTATTCTTGTAAGGGCTGTGTAAAACTGGTTTAGCGACCAACATACCGCCTGACTTAGTCAATTTATTCGTTATTAAAGAGAGTATGTAATAATTATTATTAATGACGTACACGTGAGATCTCATTACGTATCAATATCGGGAAACTAGGAATTACTCTTCGAAATATTATTTCGACCTAAATATACGGAAATCTAGGGCTCTATAATTAAATAAATTTTAGGAATTGGGGGCAACAGTATGCATAAGGTACACTATTATTAGCTTTCTCTAAAATGTTTGGTCTTCAATTGACAATTATTAATTATTGAATGTATTGTGATAGAATGTATTTTGTGCGCACCCGTTCATTATTCGTAATTAATCAACTTAAACATAAGCACTTTATAATTTAATTTTAATACCGGGGGAAAAAGGTAACCTACAAAGGAAGAAAACAAAGGAAATGAATCTAAACTAAGACTTAAAGCGTAATTAAATATTAAATAATGCGTTGTGAAAAATTTTCTGAAAAAGAGATCATTGCTACTGAATGATCATCTGGAAAATGATTACTCGTTTTTCTTTCCATTTTATTGTGCTAGGAGAGATAACGTCATATTATTTCGTAATTATTTAAAAACATCGACCTAGAGGTGGACAAGATTTCTTAATTTATTAAAACTTAAGAAAAGTTAATACATTGCACGCAGTTATTTCACTTTTCGTTATACATCTGCTAATTTTTCGTTATGATTGAGAAATTGTCTATCTTTTACTTATAAAAAAAGTAGCATAGTAGCATGTTAAATATAGTATATATTTTTTACTTTAAGCTACTCAATCATCGGGTCGTTCGGAAAGTAATTGCGTTTTTTCCCAATAGATAACTTTCTTTTTCATACCAAATTTCAGACTGAAGCCAATTTTTTATTACATATTTTAATAGCTAACAAAGTAAGGATTATTTGTGAAAAAGTTTTTTAAATTCCGACTAATAGTTTTTGTGTGGTCCCTTTTAGATATGGAAAATCAAAAGCAGCATGTTCAGCATATTTTACTTTATTATAACCGAAAAGGTAAAGTGCTGTTCAAGTGAGGGAAAAGTTATGCGCTGTGTATGGAGAAGAATTTCGATCTTGAAGACGCACGGCGTTCTGGAGGGCCAGTCGAAGTTGATGAGGATAAAATAAAAGCTTTGATTGATGCAAATTGACGAATAACAATACGTGACCTCGCAAAGAAGTTAAATTTGTCAAATTCGACCATTATGGACGGTCGAATTTCACATCAAACGCCTAGGATTAATTTCAAAGCTGGAAATATGGGTTCCTCATATTCTTACAAAAAGAAATTTACGTATTATATTATTTAGAAGTAAGTGGGAGGGTTAAAATTTTGAAAAGTCGAAGAAAACTCTAAATTTTCTAAATCATTTTGAAAATAGATTTGTTATGGTTTAACACTTTAGCGTCCTTCCTAATTAATTTCGTAACCTTATGTTGTTAACTGCAGAACAAGTTGTGCATGTATGTGATAGACAAAGTAGTATAGTATGTACACGTGAGAGCTTGAGCAAATAATATTCATGTTTATTAATTTATGAAAGTGAATTATTCCTCTTTTGCTTTTGCTTAATTATAGTCCGATATTTGTTCAGAACTTTTAGATTTCATTTACTGAATTTAGACAATTCCAAGAGGCAACCTTTAGGTACATGAAAAAAAATTGCAATAATTTCTATCAAGTCTAATAATTACAAAACCATTACAACTTTATACACTTTATTTTATTTTGGACGTTTACAATACAGGAATTATTTATGCAGAAGATTTCTTAAGACTGCGTAGAAAGATACTGACCTGCGAGTTACCTAAAACAACGCTGAATTATTCATATATTCTTTATAAAATAATTTTACTCACAGCTCCAAACGTTTCTATATTAATTTTAATAATGCTGCCCACTGAGAAGTGTTCCTGACGTTGACACTTAGCCATCATCAACAGTAGTTTTTTCTGGACTGCTACGTGATGAGTGTGCCATTTCGACATATATATTTCATTCGAAATATCGGAAAACTGTAATTCAACCGTTTTTTTGTATTTAGAAATATTAATAACCTAATTTCTATTTAATATACTATGACGCTCTTAGAGTTTGCTGTTCCAACATAGTGAAAAAAGTATTTAGTTTCGATATTAAAATAGCCAATAGATTGCGTTTTGCTTGAAACTTCTACATTTTGAAGTTATTAAAATAAAATAATTTACTCTTAAAAAAATTAGGCGCATGTAAATTAGTCCTATATTTAGAGGTTTAGGGAGAGTAAATAGCAGACAACAATTATTTCTTTCAACTAAGGAAGAAATTTATGTTCTTTCTTGTACTTTATGATTAACACTATTTTAAAGGTACATGCTTGTCAGAAGCAGAGAGTACCCTTTGTATATTTTATTTAGAGAAAGTTTCAGTAAAACTTCAACCATTGTTTTTATGTAAAAATTATGGTTCACAATCTTAGATATTTCATAAACTGATGTTCAATATTAGCAAAAGGAAATGGTAGTAAGTACGAAACAGTAGCGATATTTAAATATACATATATTCTGAAAAGCTGAACGTCTGAACATAGGAAAAGAAATAGGCTTGCACTTTTGCAAAAGTCTAAGAACTGCCAGTAAACACTAGATAGTAGATGCATCTAATAACCAAATTGTTAACGTAGTGCATTAAGATAGAACTGTGGATAAAGTCAATGATTAAGCTAACTTGTAATTTGGATAAACATATACATAGATCATTTGGCAGGTGGAGTAGGTTATCAAACAAGAAAGTTAAGATGAGCACATATGGAGAAGGTTATCTACGAAGTTTGTCAGTTAATATAGGCTTTAACAAATACTACAAACTGTCAGAATTGTAGAGTACAAGCATTGAATGCAATTCGTATGTATTTTATTCTTCGCTACGTTTAACCCTTTAACTTACTGCGTAGTCATGAAGAGTCTTTTCGAATCGTTTAAAACGATTTTTACAAAATATTCATTGCCCTCTTCCAAAAGAGTCTCATTTGCATATCGACGAATACTAGCCTACAAGCAGGCAGTCTCTAAGTGTATTTAATGTGAATTTAAGTTATTATATCAAAGCACAATTAACCTTCTCCATAGGTTATCTACAAAGTTTGTCAGTTAACATAGGTTGTAACAAATACCACAAACTGTCAGAATTGTAGAGTTCTAGTATTTAATGCAATTTGTTTGTATTTCATTCTTCGTCGGATTTAACGCTTTATCGTACTATGTATTCATGAAGAAGCTTGATTATGAAATTTAGAATACTTCACAATCATTATTTTCATAATCCCTTTCTTCCTAGAATTACACTCTTTAAATATGTTGCAAAAATTATTGGTACATGATATTCTATTCGTTTAAATCGATTTTTACAAAATATGCATTACCCTCTTCTTAAAGAGTCTCATTTGAATATTGACGAATACTAGCCTACTGACAAGCAGCCTGCAGGTGTATTTAACGTAAATTTAAGTTATTATATCAAAGAACAGTTTCCAGTAGTGTTTTCACAACAAGTATAACATCCATTAGATACGCATCCGAGAGTTGCTTGGAATATTCCCGGAAGTAGAATAAAAAACAGGTTAGAAAATTTGATAAATTACTTTACAGTTTCTCAAAATAGTCGCTTTTAACATCAATACACGATTGCATACACTCGAACTAATTTGCTTAGTATTTTGTCCCACTCTGTGGATAAGAGTTCGGATACCAGTGTTGGGAGTTGTTCAACAGCTATTTCAGGCAATTAAAATCGCCCTCCGTGCTCCTTCTGTCTTGTTTGTATGTTTTATAGTAACAAGATAATAAATCAGGTGAATACGGAAAATGAGCCTTAGTTCTATATTTTTAGTACAAAATAGACTACTAGATATATCGAGTGAAAGATGGCATTACCATGAAGAATTCGTCGCTTTCCATTAATTTTGTCTTATTTCATCGACGACGTCTGGTATGCCAACCATTAATGACTTCTGGTGCACCAATTAACGTTCACGGTCCTTCGATTCCCTAAAGTTACAGTTGCAATATGTCCAGTAAGATAAAATAAACGAGCGACAATTTGTTTAGGAACAATGCGTCAGTGAACAACTTTGTTAGGTTTGGGCTAACAATGGAAAACTCAAACTATGAATTTTTGCTTAGTTTTGCGATCATAGAAATAAAGGTGTCATTACCAGTAGCAATATAGGTGACTACATTTAGTAATAATAATAATAATAATAATACATGCTTTTACATTTTCCAACGGCTTAACACCATTTACAGAAGATATTCGCAAACCATAAGTTATTATTTCACCTGTGTTCGTGATGTGAATTAAGATCTTTGGTAGCCAGCATATGCTTAAACGGGAAAGGGAAACCACGAAAGGTCTTCTCAGAGAGCGGCATGTTCGACTCGATGTCAGGATTTCCAGCGTGATAAGCTGCGCTATGCAACCCCTCACGCTTTTATTTATTATACTTATGCAGGGGCCATATTAATCCTCTCGGTAGTGTTTCAATTTTAGTACGTGAATCGCGAAAGTGATTATTGACTTTGGATAAATGTACTAAATTTAAATAACTTATTTATTATTTTTTATACCATTTCGCATTAACTTGCTTTTGAGTTTTTGTCAAATTCTGTGCTATTTGACGATTTTAATTAATTAATTTTAATGCCTTGCAGTCATGCCAATTGCTCGAAAATGCTTATATGGCGTGTCGATCTCAGTCAACTACTTTACGCAAAGAGTCAACATTAGTGATAATTACAAGAGTTTATGGTTGACCTTTATGAAGTTTGTCCCATCATCATCCACGCTGGATTTCGACAAACCAGCTGTTATTTCGACTCTTCGATAAAGTTTTAGTTCCAAAGGCTAAACAACCGACACATATGTACATTGCTTCTGTGTTACACTACATTTAACATCTTAAAAAATTATGTATAGAAAATTTTCATGAGACACTTTTATTTTACACAAAACCACTACTTTAAATGCTATGTAAACAAAACTGAACCGCTTGTATAAGAGTGTACAACTTAATCTTCTAAATTGCAGCTAAATTTAATGGGATTTGTGGTAGACTGAATTAATCAAAAAGGTAAATTTGATGGAGGCTATGGTTGATTAACTTAATCATTTCAAGTTGACATATAACCCCTTTCCACAATAATTTTCGTATTCTGTATGCGTATTTCGACAACTAAGTTGTCATCGTCAGCAGATACTTAAACGGTGTCACGCTTTGAAACCACGATAAAATCTGCACGAAACAAATTCCGTACACGATCCGTACCGTCGAAAGCGTTTCGTATGCGTTTTGGTTTTCGAAATTTTCGGAATTCTTTTCGTGAGGATTTTACCGTGGTTTGTTGTGGAAAAGGGTTATATATCAACCTTAAGTGTTAAGTTAAGTTAATCGAAAAGGTAAATAAAACCCCTTACCACATCAATGACCGTATTTCTTATTCGTAATTCTGCTGATGATGATAACTTAGTTGCCAGTTGTTATAATAAGCAGATAACTAATCAATCTGTTGCGTCTGAGTCCGTGGACAACTCGCATAAAATAATGGTCAACTTTTAAAGTCTTAGTGTGGATCCATTAGTTATCGAAATACATATACGGAATACGAACATTGACGTGGCCACGGATTCAATTTACCTTTTTTGATTACTAGATTGAAGGTACAAATATTCTCAACAGGCTTCTTAGGTACATAACACTTGTTTCCTGATATTTATATGGTCTTAAAAATCTGATTATTAAAATAAAACAAAACTATATCTTGGCCACTAATTTTTTTAAATTCTTTTAAATGATTTCAAATTACGGATTAATCAAGGATTACTGATAGAATTTATATCTTACCTCAGAAGCAAGCTGTTCTGCAGGATAACAGTAAAATCCAAATTCAGAGAAGATCATGCATATATAAAGAAATTGTACAATTGTGTATGCTGCGCTTCGTTTACTAAAAATAAAATTACAAATTGTAAAAGAAATATGGAATTTTAAACTATAGTAAGATGGGTAGGTTTATTAAATGCATTCTATGCTACTAATTGTTCTATCCAGGTATTAGCAAAGACCGTTCCATAATAAGTTAATCGACCATTTAATTTATATTTAGTACCATTGTAGATATTTGCGTATATTTAAAAATAATGTACTCAAAGTTTTAGTGTCACGAAATTAAAATTACAGAATATTCGCCCTAAATTTATAATCTATGTTGTACCTGAATGTTAATAAAGATTCGTTCTTTCAGTTCCAACAATTCCATTGCAGCAGATTATTAAATCATTGACGTTTTCTAATATCCCTTTGTGAATATAAAATAGCAATAAAAGTAATAATATGTAAATCTCTTGCGGAAGCAAGACTTCAATTTGAAATTTTTAATTTAACTGTTAAAGTAAAGGTATTTAATTCATTGGACTATATTATTCTGAGACTAAACTTGTTTGGGATTTCTACCCGGCTTGTTTAGAGATGTTATTCTTTCGAATTGAAAACTTAGTAAATTAACATCACTGTGTTACTTACGTCAATATAAATTCGTAAATTTCAACACATGCACCCATTTGCGTCGCACAATAGTAATAAAAAAGTAACGTAGAATATACACGATTCAATCGCCCATTTACCCTAAAACACATGCTATTAACCATTTGGCAAAATTAAAAATATTAAATACATAGGAGCAGTATTTGTTTCTACATATTGGAAAAACTGACATCAAGGTGATAGTCAGCTTCATGAGCAAATAGACTGAACAAGTACATATTTTACTCGAAGAATTGAGCACGTCTAATCTGTCGGTAATATAGAATCAAAAACTTGAAAAAGTGCGAACGTCGGTCAATAATTTGAAATGTTTATCCAAAACAATAGCAGTCGATGAAACCCGGACTTCAACATTGTGTTGAGTGTTATAAAATTCCAAAAACGTTCTCTGAATGGTGAATTAGTTTGAACTATACTTTCATAAGGTAATATTTGTTATGGATATCTTATAGTCTCCTAGAATTTATTGTACAGTATACATTATACATATATATCTATTTAATTTAATTTGAAGATAGATTGCTAGTCAAGTTTAAATTATCACTATCTTAAGATTTTAAGTATTTATTTCTGAAACTAATGTTCGATTTAGAATAAAATGTGTCACACAATTTCTATAATATTTTTCACCATATGGTAAAGTTTTGACTATCAAAAAAACTATTATAAATATCATAAAAGTTGGCCTTGTATAACTAAATATACACAGCAACATCTATAAACAATATCTAGACTCACCACTTTTATTAATAAACTGAAATAATTATTGAAGAATATATTTTACAAACAAGCTTTTAATATATAGACTTATCTTCATGAGATGTAACTCTGGAAGTTTGCCAAAAAATATCGGTCGCATCCAGTGGAATCAAGTATATTATAAGAAGAATAGGAAGAAAAATAGAATTGATTGTTTTACTATAAATAATAGTCTTTTCTTTTGCTAACTTCTCAATAATTTTTTCTTCTCTCTCGGTTTCAGTAACAATATTAAATTAGCCATTAGTTGAATTTGAATTTGATGGAGCCTGTGGTTGATTAACTTAATCACTAAGGTTGATATATAACCCCTTTCCACATTAACTTTTGTAATTCTGAATACGCATTTCGACAACCAAGACACTTTGCGGTTATCTGCTGATGATGACCAGCAGACAACCGCAAAGTGTCGCTCCTGCTGTGTACATTTAGGTTCTCAACGGTGTGTATCGCGTACGGAGTTTGTTTTCGTACAGGTATTTTTCGCCGTGGTTTACCAGGTGCGACACTTTGCGGTTATCTGCTGATGATGACAACTTGGTTGTCGAAATGCGTATACAGAATTACAAAAGTGAATGTGGAAAGGGGTTATATATCAATCTTAGTGATTTAGCCATTAGTTACTTTTAGCTGGTTTACACCAGTTTATTCCTTTTCGTCTGTTCTTTCTACACTATTCTCTCTTCTTACATTTCTATCCCCGTTAAGCTGATTTAAATCTATTAGAGAAAAAACAAATACTTCTTGGAAAGTTTTCAAAAGTACGTATTGAAATTAATGAATAGCCTGCTAGACTAGTTTGATTACTATGAAAGCATTATGCATTCATAAGAAAAACTTTTATCTGAATATGGAAATTAAATAACAGAAAGGATTTTATATTTTTTTATTAATAGTAGTAAGTCATAGAAGAACGCTGATGCAATCTAATAAAGAAGTATTTGGTTTAAATTAAAAGTTAAATAACATAAACTGTATTAGTTACACTTACCGTAACAAAAGCTGGTGATGTTGTATACATTCATTCAACTTATGATGGAAATTAGCAAAACAATTGCCAGACAAATTTCGTAATCTGCTCTTCAATAATCTTACTTGAATTATGATTTCAAAGCAAAATGCTAAATATAAAGTGTCGTGACCATAAAGAACTGTAATAGGCATAATGCCAATTATATAATATTGTAGTATCAAAACTGCAGAGTCCAACGTTATGGATTCATTAAATTTCCAAACTTCCAACGCAAATACGACATTTTTGTTAAAGATAGGTCGTAATAAAAATAATGTACCGCATATATAGCCAGAAATAACAATAATTAATTGAACGTATTTTATTTTTTTAAGAAGGTTGTCGTTAATAGACGAACTATTTCCTTGACAATCCGAATTTTTCCAAAATTTCCTCTTTCTCACATCTAATATTTTTTCAATGTCTGCTTTGTAGTAAATAAATGTTATATACTTCAGTGAAAACTAAAATACAAACTCGAGATTGTAAAGTAGGCATGTTTGTGAATATTTCTTGCACTTACGTTTAGTATAATTACACCCGATTCTATAATTCTCACATACATTCCGTCTTCGCAGTAAAATATATATAAAACAGTTAGCATTAGCAAAAACATTAACGCAGCACAATTAAATGAGCGGAACAGTAATAATTTTTTGGATTTGTAATTCATTTTTTCGCCTAGAATTTCTAGTAGGGATAATCCAATTTGAAATGTATCTTTCGGTAATATTTTCATGTTTATGCGTGAATTATACAATCATAAATGTGGGTATAGAAAACAATAAGAAAATGACTACATCTATTGATCTTTCCTAATAGCCTCTACTTGTTAGGAACTTTCAGAAAATTTGAGACAGTAATTAACATGATTATACTGTTGCAGTAAATATACAAGGCTACATTCATTAAACTCACATATTTTCTACAACATTTAGGCTGTGTCGTTACTATTGTTACTAATGTTTCAATTTTAATATTTAGTAAAATTGAATATTTAATATATTCGCAGCTAATTAATCCATTACTAAAATTGTTTCGAGTATTATTATCATGTGCTTTTTGTGATTACATTATAACATATAGTGACAATAAAATTAAATTTTCAAATAAATAATAACAATATACATACTTATGATACATAGTCAAATTATAAATTAAATAATGTTAAAATATAAAAATATAATAACTTGTAAGGTAAATTATGATTTATAGTAAACCTCGATATATTGGGTTGGCAACTAAGTTCTTTCGGTTTTGTAGTATAAAATAAAACACTTTTTTTTAAACAAAGAATAGTTTTTAATCAATTATATATTTTCCATTTTGCTCAATGACCTTTTGCCATCTTTCTTTCAATTGCATGATTCCGCGCTCATAAAATGTCTGCTCCTTATCAGCAAAAAACTGAACCAGGTGCGAGTGAAGGTCATCGTTATTTGTGAAAGTTTTACCATTTGCAAACTTCGAAATAAATGGTAATCAGATGGTGCTAGATCAGGGCTGTACGGGGGATGTGGCATCACTTCCCAGCCAAGCTCCAGTAGTTTTCCACGAGTTGCCAAAGATGTGTGAGGCCTTGCATTATCTTGGTGGAAAACTACACCTTTCCGATTTGTCAATTCTGGCCGTTTTTCTTTGATTGCTTCATCCAGTTTTATTAATTGTTGACGGTAAACATCGGAATTGATAGCTTGGTTCCTTGGAAGCAGCTCAAAAATCACAACACCTTTGTAATCCCACCAAACTGACAGCATGATCCTTTTTGGATGCAATTCAGCTTTCGATGTGGTTTGAGCTGGTTTATCGTGTTTGCTCCATGATCGTTTTCGAACTATGTTACTGTACAGGACCCATTTTTCATCACCAGTGATGATTCTTTTTAAGAAAGGGTCGGTTTCATTTCGTCTAAGGTTCCTATCGCAAAAGTTGATTTTTTGTATTAAATGAATTTCTTTCAATTCGTGAGGTACCCAAATATCAAATTTTTTAATTAGCCCAAGACATTTTAAATGTTTTTCAATTGTCGTGTGCGATACATGTAGCCTCTCCGCAATATCTCGAATAGTTGTATGACGATCGTCTTCAATTATGACTTTGATTTGGTCATCATCAACTTCAGTAGGCCGACTAGGACGTTGTTCATCTTTAAGGGAAAAATCTCCAGAACGGAATTTTTTATACCAATTCTGACACGTGCGCTCTGTTAAGCAATTAGCACCATAAACTTCACATATCTTTTTGTGAGCCGCAGCAGCTTTCTTTCCTTTACGGAAATAAAATAGTAAAATATGTCGAAAATGTTCGTTTCTGCACTCCATTTAAAATTAACCCACAACTAATAGCTTTAATAAAAATCACGCACTACTTGCTTCTGAAGTTACGTCAATGTAATCACGTAGTAGTATCACGCGACAAACGGTAAAGTACAGCACTAACATACGTTATACAAAAAATAAAGCAACGCTCTCTATCAGTAAAAACCGAAAGTACTTAGTTGCCAACCCAATATTTACAATATAATCCCATCTCAGAATGTTGTATCCAAGTCATTAATGTCTATCAAATTTTCTCTATTAAACATTGCTTTACTTTTGTTTTAAATTGGGTTTGCGATTGTTTTGTGTTTCTTGTAACAGGTCATTAAAAAATCTGCATCGATTAAAATATTCTATTTCTGATAAGTAGCTATATGTTTTTGCGATTTAATATTAATTTTATGTATCGTTTCATGTTTATGTTTCAGACAGCTACTTCTATTTTATTACGTAAAACAAAGCGTCCATTATTCTCCTAGTTTATTTTCATTTTAAAAATGTATATTAAGAACAAATGATGAAATACACAAAATATATACACACCGAAGTTTAATCAAATGAGACCAAATATATTTAATATAAAGAAAAGTTCATTATTCAGTTTAAGCCTTCTTAACTTTCATGCCATTTCTGTAGTATACAAATATTATATACTAAAGTTGTTCTATAAGGTACAATAAAAAACAAATTAATTTATATAAATGGATTTATTGTCTAAAAGTAGTAGCTTTTGGATATATTCACTTCTGTGTATAGTGGAAAAAATTTTGAAAACATATTCTTCCCTCAATTGTGGGTATCGTATATGTAACTTGCTTTGTAATATAATTCGGAATATTTTCGAAAAAGCGTAATATCCGTTTTTTCATGCATACTATTAGCAGGTTACTTTAATTGATCTATTTGCAATGAACCTACTTTTACACTTCTTCTTCATAATGTTATGTAGAATATTCTTAATTCTAAATCGTTTCTACATTTCAAATGTAAGGCTAACGACGTTAGGTTCTGCATTTTTTTCTCCATTGTTTTCCATCTCTTGTTAGCTTTCGTATATTATCCCATGTCATGTCATTTCTTTTTGGCCTGCCGTTCTGGTAGTTCTATTCCTCGATACTCGACATACATAGACGATCTAAGTTGTCTCTATATGATTTCTTCGCTGATAAGTTCTATTTGTAGGTTTTATCTGTACATTTCATTTCTTATTTTGTACGTCCTGTTTTTGTTTTCTATTCTATTTAATTAGTTAATTAGAGATTATTGTGTTTCTTCTAGCGTCTATGAATCGCTTCTAGATAAAATTGTTGGTCTAACTAGTTTTTTCGCCTCTTCGATTTTAATCTTATTTTAATCTCGATATTTCTATTTTTACTAGGAATGTTGTCTTCATCATATTGTACAAACTTCTTTCTCTCCCCAATCTCTCATTGATTTCTCTGTCTAATTTCCTGTTTTTTTTTCATAATTGGTCCCAAATATTTTAAATGTTCAATATATTTTCCGTCCAAGCTTATTTCATGTTTCTTCTTCGTGTTTGAAACAATCATTGAATTTGCTTTGCCTTTGTTAAGATCCGTGATTATGTTCCTCAATTTTTCCTCTAATATGGTAAGGTTATGTTTTAAATTCACTTTATCTTGGTCTTGGCTTTTTTTACTCACCGCGCAACCAATGGTGTCTTGAATAATCAATTAATTGTTAAAGGGAATTTTCTGAACTCGATTTCCTAAGTACAATCTGAATAAGACTAAGACCTAAGCAGGCCCGCGCAGATCATACGAACCCTGCTTGTTTAATACGTTACGTGGTACACGATAGAAGAAAGTCTTTGGAAGATAATGAAACAGTAGGCCTAATTTCCGTAATCCCAAGAAGGTTCCATTAGCTTTAGCGTTTTGAGTGTCCTTAGTCTTATACTAACGGCAGGATATGTTATATGTAGTAGATCAAGTAATATACGTGATAGGTTAAGTAAAGTACAAGAGAATTTATTGCAAGTTATTTACATCGTCATTAATTCATAAAAGTTAATTATTCTGCTCTTGTTTCCTCCGCCTAAATGTAATTCGAAAATTTACCGCATTTTATCATTTATCTAACTAAATTTATGCCTATCGTAACGGAAACATTTGGTAGACAAGACATTTATGTATATAAAATCAAACAATTAATTCCAAGAAAATTACAGTTTTTATACATTTTTCTATTTCGAACGTTTACAGTGTAAGATTTATTTATGTAACAGATTTCTTAAGACTGCGTAGAAAGATACTGACTTACGAATTACCTAAAACAACTCTGGATTATTTACAGAGATTTGACAAGATAATTTAAGAAATTTTTGCTTACAGATCCAAAGGTTTCTATTTTAATGTCGATAATGCTGCCCGCTGAGAAGTATTGGTTACATTGAGACGTATTCATCATCAATAGTAGTTTCTTCTGAAGAGATACATGATAGGTGTACCACTTTGACGTGTAGATAGCATTCGAAATATCAGCAAACTGTAATTGAATTTAATAATTATCTTTAAATTTGCTGACACTTTTAATGTATAGTTTCTTGTTATATTTTATTGCGACAGTACATAAATTTTGTTTTTAAATTGTCATTTATTTCGAGCAGGGCTTAAAACTCATGCATTCCATATTGTAGTGGGTGATATGTATATAAATATATATATCATCCCTTCTATTTCACACTCTCTTTCTTTTCTTCAAGCTATAAAGATGCTAGAATAAATACAAAAAATTATGAAACCGATAAAATGCTGTTTTATGGGAATACAAATTATTAACGAAAAATTATAAAATCGGATTATTACATCCATAAAAAAAAATACTCCTGTGGTCTTCTTTATTATTCTATTCGAATAAATGACGGGTTGACTATACTACGTCATATGAATATAAAAAAAGTAATAGTTTTTTTGACTCTTAATAAAGTTCCTCATTAACTTCATTGCGAGCACTTATTTCACTAAAATCAATCAGATTTGGTGGCGTTCGAGTTTTTTCTTTTTATTTAGAAATTTGAAAAAGCATCTCTGAAGAAGTTATTCTGTAAAAATCATTCTTTTCTAATAGACTAAAGCGGTTGTAGCATAATCAAATTGTTTAACAATTTCACTTTCAGTGAAAAAGATATACCATTTAAAAAGACAGAAGAAATATGTAGGATTTAGTTGACGCAGATCTGTCATTTGTATTGTCTGTACGCAGGCAAGGCGTTTTATTACCTAAAGAATTGCTGTACATACATATACATATGTACATACAAAGAAAGTTTTCTCGCATTAAGTATATGGCTTTCATCGTAAATTTTAATAGACTGTGGTTAATTGAATTGACCCAAAACGATAAATAAAGCCTTTTATGACATCAGTGTTCGTGTTCTGTATACGTGTTTCAACAACTAAATTATTATCATCAGCAGATTATTAATCACAGTATCGCACCTGTATTCGTGGTAATGCTTACACAGAAAAATTTTGTGCACTCATCCAACAAGAAACCTAAATACACACTGTGCATATATGGGTTCTGCGTTTATATTAACCGCGAATTTAGGTTCGACCGCGTGATTAAAAATCTGCCGATGACAAGTTAATACGTATATAGAATACAAACACTGATATGGTAAGCGGTTTTATTTACCTTTCTTGATCAAGGATTTTAATAAATAAAAAAGGGCAAGTAAAAACCCTTACCGCATCAATGTTTGAAGAGGGTGATGATGATACGCGTTTTACCATGCTGAACTAAAAATTTCTAATTTTAACCGCTTTATAGGTCGTATAAGTAATGCAGACATTTTCAAAAATTTATGGATTACGTATACGATGTATGAAGCGGCTAAGTTAGAATCGTTCAGTTAGTATCGTAAAAGCATATATTATACAACTCTATATATGATCTTTTACAATATTCAAGCCATCATAGCAAATACAACTAACTTGGACATTGCAAGCCCATATTCTCTTGATTCTCCAATTTCTCACTGCCTAATAAATCGGACCTCTCAACAGCTTTTTCAAAACGTATCTTTAATAATAGATAACATGAACCAAATTTTCCGGTATATGTTCTTTCAATATTTTTAACTGTAATTGAAAATGGAATAAGACTTCTGCTTTTGTAAAAATAAAACATTGACTAAACAGTAAACTTCATACCTTCTAACTGGGATGATAAAATATTATTCTTACCTCGAAAGCAACCTGCTCTGCAGGATAACAATAAAATCCAAATTCGAAAAGCTCCATGAATATGTACAAAAATTGTACGATGGTGTACGCGGCACTTCGTTTACTGAAAATACAGAACTGTGACTTTAATGAAGAATATGCATGTAAGTATGTTCTATTTTGTGGTAAGCTAATCCAGTATTTAATTTATTTAATATTATTGCTACAAATATTTATTATCAAAAGCAATATATTTCGATGTTAGTATGACTGCAGCTTAAAGTTTTAATAATGTTCTCCATATATTATTGCAGTTTTAGATTTATCTTGAGATTAATAATGTTTGCAAAGTTCATTTCTTGACATAGTCTGAACTTTGCTGACTAATAATGCCGAATTATATATAGTTAATGCTTCAATTTTTTTTTAATTTAGCGCCTAAATTTACAGGTTTTTCTGTTTAAGAATTGACTTATTTAATACAGTTTACAGATATGTACCTAATGTTTAGTTTTTTTCCAATTATAACTTGTATCACTTACACTAATATAAACTCGTAAATTTCAACACATGCACCCATTAAAGTTAAAAAATAATAGAATAGAAGCAGCGTCGAATATATGACATTTAGTCGTCCATTTATCCTGAAAAATACATTGAATTAATTTAAGGTATTTTTTGAAGGATAGGTTATGAGAAGTTCGCATAGTTTAGAGTTCTTTTCTTAATAAACATAAATGTTATCAGAACTTCAAGTTAAAAATAAAAATTGTTATTTTTGCTATCAATAAATAAGGTAGGTTTTTGTTTTTGACTTTGACAACTTACGATATATTGAAGGTTGTCATTTCTTTTGTCTGAGACACGACAAAATCATAAAAATATGTAACCAATAATTAAGCGTTATTTTAGATTGCCAGATTTGAAAGTTTTAGCACATCTAAAATATTCTTCTACATGTACATATACGCATATAGCTTAGTTTTCGTTAAAAGTAAGTGATGGAAAGAAATTGTCCTGAGATCAGAGATGCTGTAGAAAATGTAGAAATTTCCAGAAAAAACAAAAATTTTATTCGAAAAGCATATAATCTCTTTGTAACATAGTTTAAATCGAATAAAATTTTAAAATATTATATGTTAAACTTGTTAGATAGAGAGAAAGTCAAGCTACCGAAATCATCATTGTATCAACCGCATTGTTGACGACGAATGATACCAACGTAAGTCAATTTAAAAAATTTACATTTTTTTTGTGAAAAAACTGGTAATTCAATACAAAGCAAAGCCAATAACCTCACAAGGCGAAATATGCGGATACTTCTACGAAGCTCCTGATGCTATAGATTTACAAATGAAGGTAAATTCTTTATACTAGTTATCATATATCTGTAATTTAATACATTCTTTTGTACAATAAGTTGTTCTAATTATTGGAATTGCTGGTGCCGACGACGTAACGAATTGGCGAAAATGAATGTAGATATCGAAGGCCAAAGTTCTCTTTTAAAAGTTCTTGATTAAATAGCAAAAAGAATTGAATTTTCACCGTAACGAACAAAAGCTCATTATACATCGTCCTATAGAAAATGCGTTACATTAAGGCTTACCAACTAAACTATGTCCCAGGATAATTACCAAAATATAAACAAAGCAAGTTTTAGACTTAGTTTAGTTATGCGAATAAGTACTATTATTAAAATACCTTTCGAAATAATAATCTATTAAACTACCACATATAAGTCGGACACAGCTTCCGCCGATTATTGTTGATCTAGCTGTAATGGTAAACATTTTTGAAGACTGTGGTTAATTGATTTAATCAAGAAAAGGCAAAAAATAATGTTCGTGGCATGTATTGATTGATACCGTGAATGTTCCTGTCATGATTTTGATATCTAAAAGGCAGCTTGATGTACAAATAATCCAGCTTTTCTGTTAAAATTATATTTCTATACGGAAGGGTACTGTGCAATAAGATTCTGTTAGCCATGTTAAGAGAGCCTGTATTTATTAGCATCTGTGTAATTCCAATTATTATTATTATTAAAAACTGTAGTGATAGTACTTTCAATTTCTAGATTACAAACACTACCAGCTATTAAATTAATTGCGAATATTTTTATTATTTAAAATCCTATTTTATTATTTAATATCCTATCCTATTGTCAAAAAGTTGATTAAAAAAAGCATGCTTTACGACTCAAAAACAATATTGTTCTCTAGTAATTAATTCTCAATCTAGAGCAATAATATATTGCTTTTTAAACATTTAATCTAGTCCAAAATAAATATTCATGTTAGCTTTTATCTAATCAAAGAATTAACGCTTTGAAATAAACTTGAAAGCTTTCTAAAACTTGATAGTATAATCAAGACATATACAGTTAAAGTTAAAGTTAATATTCACATTTTCTTTCTTATCAGTTCAATTACACTTACCACAATAAAAGCTGGTGATGCTTTATACATTTACGCAAATTTTGATGAAAATCAGCAAAAGAATTCCCTGACAAGTTTCGTAGTCTACTCTTCAGTAATCTTACTTGAACTATGATGTCAAAACAAAATGCTAAATATAATGTGTCGTGACCATAGAGGACTGTAGCTGGCATAATACCAATTATATAATATTGTAGCATTAAAACTGCAGTGTCCAAGATTATGGACTCATTAAATTTCCAAACTTCAAACGCGAATATGATATTTCTATTGAACATTGGTCGTAATAGAAATAATGTGCCACATATATACCCAGAAACAACAATAATTAATTGTACGTATTTTATTCTTTTAAGAAGATTGGCGTTAATGGAAGAAATATTATCCTTGCAATCTTCATTTTTCCAAAACTTTGCCTTTCTCACGTTCAATATTTCTTCAATGTCGCCTTTGTAATAAATAAAAGTAGTATACTTCAATGAAATCTAAAATACGGTCTTAATATAATATCTACGTGTGGGTATGTTCGCAAATATTTCTTGTACTTACGCTAAGCAAAATTACACTCGATTCAATAATTCTCACATACATTCCCTTTTCGCAGTGAAATATATATAAAAACGTTAACGTCAGCATAAATAATAATGTGAGGCAGTTAAATAAACGAAACAATAACAACTTTGTGGATCTGTAATGCATTTTTTCGCCTAGTACTTCTAGTAGGGATAATCCAATTTGGAATGTATCCTTCGGTAATATTTTCATGTTTACGCTAGGAATTGTACAATTACAAATGTGGGTACGGAACACAAAGAGACGTTTCTTCCTGCAGGAAACGACTATAGCTATTGATTTCTCCTAATAGTCTCTAATTACTAGAAACTTTCAGGGAATTTGAGATACTAATTAATGTGGTTATATTATTGCAGTCGATATACAAGGTTACATTCATTAAACGCACACATTTTCTACATGTTCTATGCAAAGCGCTGTTATTATTATTTGGTTTTAATATTTTTAAAATTGACTATCTAAAATATTTTCCTGTAATTACTCCATTACACGAGTCTTAATATGGATTTTTATGACTAGAAAGGGGCATCTAGTGGCAATAAGATTAAATTTGATAGTTAAAAATTAAAATTAAGATTAAACGATGAAATAGACGACATAAAATACATAAAGAGTAAAACTTTATGGTGTGAGATCAAATATATTTAGTACAGAAGAAAGTTTGTTATTCATGTTAAATCTTAACTTTATATGTCGAGACTAAATTCGGTACATCGATATTATATACAAGGGTTGCCACAAAAAGCTTTTAACACAACAAAATAAGAAAACAATTAATTGGTATAAATGGCTTTATTGTTTTCCAAAGAAATTGCTTTTTGACATCTATACGCTATTGCATGCGGTCGAAAGAATTTTGGAAACATGTTTTTCACTCAGAAGTGGATATGATATAACCTGCCTTGTAATATAATTCGAAATATTTTCGAAAAAAACCTAATAACCATGCATTTTATGCAGACTAATATTGAAGTCACTTAACTATATCTATTTGTTTGTTTTTTTAACAATTGCCACTCACCTTGTACGGTAAAACGTTAAAATTAATGATACATAACAGGGGTCCTGGCATAAATCACCACCCACAACCAATGATCTCTTGAGTATTTAGTTCTTTGTTCAAGTGAACTCTCTGAACTCGATTCGACAATGACGATTTGAATAAGAGGATGACCAAGGCTGCCTTGCATAATTTATAAGAACTCTTCTTGTTTAATAATAAATTATTTGATACGTAATAGAACGCATTTAGAAGATGACAAAACAAACTTAATTTTAAACCAAAAGTCCTCCAACAAGCATTTTAGCATTTCACCTGTTTAGTTTCCTTAACCTTATATAACTGTCACATATAACGATAAGAAATTATATATGTAACCGGTAAAGAAATATAGGCCAATGTCTAAGCAAAGTACAGGAGAATTTATCTTAAATAATCCACTGTTATTAATTCATGAAATTAATTTTTCTGATTTTACTGCCTCCGTCTAAATATAATTTGAAATTTGTACAGCATTTTCTTATTACTGTAATTAAATTTATGCAAACCAAAACGTAACTTTTGGAAGACAGGACACTTACAGGTTGGTAGAAAAGTTTTGAAAGCAAAAATGAAATATGTGAATTTTTAAATGAAATTAGTTTTTTATTCAATGTAATCTCCCTCAACTTCAATACATTTATTCCAATAATCCTCCACTAATTTTATACCATCTCTGTAATGATTTTCTAGAAGCTCTGCAAAATACTGTTCCACGGCTGAAATAGCTTCTTCATTAGATGAAAAACGCTTTCCACGAATGAATTGTTTCAAGTTTCTGAAGAGGTAGTAATCACTCCGAGCTAAATCTGGTGAATACAGTGGTTGTTCAAGCAATTCATACCATCCTCAGAACACTTTTGTGTGAAAGCGCATTGTCTTGATAAAAAATTATCTTTTTTTCGCCAAACCAGGTCTTTTTCACAATTTTTTGCATCCAGTTGATCTAAAAGGTTACAATAATACTCTGAGTTAATTGTTTTACCTTTATCCAGATAATCAATCAATAAAATTCCTTTTGCATCCCAAAACACTGATGCCATAACCTTTTTTGCCGATCGTCCTGACTTCACCTCTTTTGGAGTTAAACAACTAACCGTAGTCCACTGTAATCGATCTTCAATTTAGGATCATGGTGGTAGATCCAAGTCTTATCCATAGTTATAAAACGACGCAAGAAATCGGTTTTATTCCGCTTGAAACACATCAAGTTGCTCTGAGAAATTTGTTTTCGATCCAGTTTTTGTTGAATTGTTAACAAATGCGGCACTAACTTTCCAAACAGCTTTTTCATATGTAATTCTTCATGTAAAATATGAAGTACTCATTCGTCTGAGATGCCTATGGTATTAGCAACTTCACTCTTAGTCAAATTCGGATCTTCATTAACCATATTATGTACTTGCTCAATGATTTCTGCTATTGTCGCAGTTTTTGGTTGTCCACTACGTGGTTTAACTCTAACGCTTGCACGACCACGTTTAAACTTTAAAACTCATCGATGTACTGTTGGACATGATGGAGCACATTCTTTTAACACGTTCACCATTTTTGTATGAATCTTTGTTGCTGATAAACCTTCCAAAACAAAGAATTTTATCACAGCGCAATATTCAGTTTTTTCCACTGTTGAAAAATACATCGACACGTCTAATTCAAATGGATTGCTAACAATGAATGAATTGACAGATCGAGATAAAATCTTTAGTGTGTTCATATGACACATGAAATATTAAAATGGCGTATGAATTTTGATTCCTCTACTGCTTAATAGGTGTCGCTTTCAAAACTTTTCTACCAACCTGTATTTATATAAACTCAAACAACTATATGTAAGGAAATTGCTACATTTATACACTATTTTATTGCGAGGTCTACTTTATACATTTTCATTTATTTAAGACATTTACAATATAAGAATTATTTGTGTAAAAGATTTCTTAAGAGCGCGTAGAAAGATACTGACTTACGAACTACCTGAAACAACACTGGATTACTTACATAGCTTATCATAAGGTAATTTAAAAAAATTGCTTACGGATCCAAAGGTTTCTATTTTAATGTCGATAATGCCGCCCGCTGAAAAATATTGGTTACGTTGAGACCTATTCATCATCAATAATAGTTTTTTTTGAACAGATGCTTGACGAGTGTACCATTTTGACATATATATTACCTTCGAAATATCAGCAAACTGTAATTCAAATTAATAATTATCTTTGAATTTACTCATATTTTTAATGTCTAGTTTCTTATTGCTCTAGTAACATACGTAAATGTTATTTTTAGTTAATTACTTTGAGCAAGTTAAAATTCATTTACCGTGGAGTATTGGAAGAAGGTCTACCCAGTTATGGTATAAATAAGTAATTGTACGATGCTAAGTCGCTTGCAATAAAGACAACATTTTTCTTGTCTATGTATCAAATTCCGTTTTAATTCGTTCATGTGCTTTACATGCGTTCCGCATCAAACAAATGTTTGTAAATAAAGAATATCTTCGAAAGCTATTCATGAACGATTGCAGTATATAGGGGACGAGACTGCGTCCTTTAGGGCAGAACAGAAGTTATTCTAGTTAAATACGTGCCATAGGGAACTATGGTAATAGGTTAGTTTTTTTTGTTTACAAAGTTTAATTTGTAAATGCTTGTTTTGAAACTGTTTCATCGCAGTCTTTAGACGTTTCAAATTGTTAAACGTTTTTGTGTGCACTGTCATATACACAATCTGTCGCAGAGAAAATCGAGCTTTTTTAAAATAAAAACAAAAGCTCACTATTTTGGCAAAATTCATTCATTTTATTCGAAGTAGTCGCTTTCGGCTTCAATATAACATTTTGCACGATCAATTAACATATCGAATGAATTCTTAAGTTCATCTATAGAGATATCCTTCAAGATCGCTGTCGACGCCTTTTTCACGGGGTCGATGTCGGCATAACGCTGTCCTTTCATTGACAGATGTAGTTTGGAGAATAGATAGAAACCACAAGGTGCCAAATCTGGTGAATACGGTGAAGAGTTGATGACTAAAATGCCACTTGTAGTTAGAAAATCAGTGATAAGCATCGAGCGATGAGATGGTGTATTACCACGTAACAAACTCCAGTTACCATTTTCACGATATTGAGGGCGCACACGACGAATATGCGCCAAATGGCGCTTCATAGCACTGAGGTAATATACAGCGTTGACTATTGTTTTACCTACAGTAATACGTTAACAAAATTACCATTGACCAAAAGCGCTCAGATTCGCATAAAAAAGAATCCGTCTTCCTTAATGATGATGCACAAGTTCGCAGAGTAACCAAAGTTCAACAATTACTCTGCGAGTGTAACTTCCTTGAACAGAGGCACACATATAGTCAGAATTTGGCTACATTCTAATTCATTTTATTTCTAAATTTGAGAAAACATTTCTACGGACGTCATTTTGCAGATAATTACTTAAAAGGGGAGATTGATACCCAGTACTCTGATGGATTAAAGTTGTTGCAGGAAAAGTGATTTAGAGTTAACGGAGATTAGATTTAAAGAAAGAAATTGCCAAAAAATCGTTGTCCTTTGATTCATTGTTAAAACTCTTCTAGTTTGTCTCGTAAATTAAGTTCACGTTCAGAAGAAGAAAATATACCATTCAAAAAGATCGAAAAGGCGTGGGCCTAAGCTTGTCATAGATTTGCAACGTGTATTGTTTGTTCTCAAGCAGGGATTACTGTACCTACGTGTGTATATATAGGTACATATATACAAAGAAGTTCCTTTCGCATTATTTACATGATTTCATTTTATGATATAAATACCATATCCTCCAATAAGGCATTGGTGTAAGTAGAAACAGGGGCCAATAGCGAATATTTTCGCTTTGTTATCTCTTAGAAGTCTAACTTAATACATCCTAATATCGGCTTAATTCAGACAGTATTTTATTTTTGATTTTGAAGACATTAATTTTTTTTAAAAATACCTATTTTTATTTTTATTTTATGTATTATTTTCTACGATTTTGCAAAGTTTGAGCTGAAATAAGTAATCATTAATTACTTGTAGCTACATTTTCATATTGTTTTTTCCTATTTACTTCACATTATACTTAAAAATTAAATGCTTGTATAAATAGTTTTATATAAGAAGAAATAACACATACAGAACTACTTATATTTAGTTAATGTGTAACATTCATCGTGTATGAATAGAACTGGTTCGAACATGGTTGGTCCATAGACTCATAATTTCCCTATTTTTCACTTCTTAATCCCAATCCATAATTTTTTCTACATGTACTGTTAGTAATAGATAAAACAAATTCTAAAAAATTACGTTTCTTTTAGTAATATTATTAGCTGTCAGTGATAGAGTAATAAGCTGAAATACATATACATATATTTACAAAACATATTTACTACTAAGTCTTGAAACTTTCTTTTACTTTAGACATTTAAATGCTGTAAAAATAAGAGAATTGGTTAACCAATAAACTTTGAAATTTCCAACTGTGTACTGATTCATGAGTAAAGGTTAAATATGTTTAATAAATTTCTTACCTCAAAAGCAACCTGCTCCGCAGGATAACAATAAAATCCGAATTCGAAGAATATCATGAAAATGTACAAAAACTGGACGATTGTGTATGTGGCACTTCGTTTACTGAAAGTACAATGCTGTGAATTTAATAAATAATATACATATTATGTATGTACTATTTTGTTGTTAGCTAATCGAGTATTTAATTTATTTTGCAGTAACACTATTGACATTTATTAATAAAAGCAATAGGTATCAATGTGATTATTATTAAAGCCTACAGTTATAAGGCAAGCTAATTTCGAGCTGCTCTTGACTAGCATAACAGGTCAATGCTCAGCCTTCTTCCTCCCGATCTGCAGTTTCAACAATTTCGTTTGAGATATTACATATTAGTATGTATATTGACAACGACGTGTATTTGTTTTGCAGCAGACTGTTATGAAGGGTTTTCCAATAGGCACTTGACAACTTTTAATTCAATTTGTGAACGCACCCTTTCACTAATCATCGAACTGTCACTGTCAATTTATTCAGTAAACTAAACATTTTCATCATGGTAAAGTACACGAACGAACAACGTCTGCAAATTATAAAAATTTACTACAGAAATTCGGAGTCGGTGACCGCTACTTTAAGAGCGTTAACTCCGATTTTCGGTCGTAATTCTCGCCCTAGTAGACAGGCAGTAACAAGTTTACATATTCCTTGTGTGATACTGCCGTGCCAGTGAGACAACGGGTTGGTCGAAGTGTCGAAAATATCGCTGCCGTTGAAACGTCCGTAGCAAATGGTCCAAATCGGTCAATTCCACGGCGTTCTCAAGAGTTGGGTATCGCCCAGACCACTCTATGGCGAATTTTGCATAACGATCTTGGTTTATACCAATACAAGATCAAGCTGACTGAAGAATTGAAGCCGATGGACCATTTGAAGCGACGTACGCTCTCCGACTGGGTTCTGGAAAAGATGCGCCAAGATGATCAATTTGATCGCAAAATCATTTTCAGTGAAGAAGCTCATTTTTGGCTCAATGGGTTGGTCAATAAGCAAAATATGCGGTATTGGTCAGGTGAAAATCCACATGTGCTTCACGAAACACCACTTCACCCAAAAAATAACTGTTTGATGCGGTTTGCATGCCGGCGGCGTCATAGGGGCATGTTTTTTCGTCGACGATAATGATCGTCACGTTACTGTGAATGGTAATCGTTATCGCGCCATGATTACCGATTATTTTTGGCCCGAATTGGAAGATATGGACTTGGACAACATGTAGTTTCAGCAGGACGGTGCCAGAAGCCACACAGCACACGTTACAATCGATTTATTGAAGAGTAAGTTTGATGAGCGTGTTATCTCAAGAAATGGACCAGTCGATTGGCCGCCTCGTTCGTGCGATTTAACGCCTCTAGACTTTTTTCTTTGGGGCTACGTCAAGTCATTGGTCTATGCCAACAAGCCGACAACGTTGGAAGAGCTCAAAGACAACATTGAACGCAAAATAGCAGCCGTTTCGGCCGAATTGTGTGGCCGAGTCATCGAAAATTGGGTCCAACGAATCGACCGCTGCAAAAGTGCGTGCGGTGGCCATATGAACGAAGTTCCATTCATAAATGTTTTGATTGTACTTCAACCTGATAATAAAGTTTTTGAAATATCTCAAATGGTCTGCATTTTATTTTGAAAAAAATTTGTCAAGTCCTTATTCGAAAACCCTTTATATAATAATAATAAAAATGTCACTGAATTGAGACCATTGTCTAACCATTGTGCAACTAAACGAACAAGTTAAAAAGTGGATATCCTGATTTAATTTATAATGTCAAAAAAAAATAAATGTACAGTGGGCAGTATGTTTCTAATATGCTGGAAGAAAAGCCGCTGCGAATGACATGTGAAGAGTGTAAAGCAAAAAAAACTGACGTAAAGTCGAATGGGGATTTTCATTTCATTTATCTGTAACAACAATGTACGTAATCGACCAGTTACTTTATTATCCCTTGAATCATTATGTTTATTCTGGAATAAATATGCGAAATATCAAAATAACAGGATTAATAGAAGAATTTAAAAATAAAAAACTATGTTATGTGTGTTGTTAATGTTGTTGTACGTACAATGGAAACACTTCAATCGTCATCTTCGATTTTACTAGCTTCCAGAAGAATGTAATAATGTGCTGCCGAAGTAATTTCAAATTTGTGTTAAATACATTGGAAAATTTTGAACTTTTAACAAACCAACTGTCAATGTTTGTGACTGATGATGCGACAAACATCTTTTCTACACATTGCGCTAATTTGTTACATATTACTTCTAATATTTATGCTTTTTATGATAAAAGCTCTTTTACTATGTTATCCTGAGGTTGACACTTTAATATCGTACAGAAAGTAGTTTTGCAAATATCCAAAACGTGTTTTTGAACTTCACAGTTTCCCGGTATTCCTGAATCACCCAAGACGATTCTTGCACGTTGGGAACATTGTTACAGGCAGCGTTTTACTATTATAAATATTGTGAAGATATAAAGAACGTGGTTTTAAAATTCGGTCCGAAAGAAGCTGTAGCTTTCAAGCGAAACCAGTAAAAATTTCAAGACAATAAGGTTAAAACAGATTTTTAATATTATTAGATACATTTACTTCCAACTAGGGGAGGCAAAAGAGAAATTAGAAAGTCCTTTACTGTCGTCAGCGGAATATGTCAAAATAGTGAAAGACGTTCAAGCACAGCTATGCGCCATAGAAGAATTATTGTTTTTATACGGAAGTTTGAAATTGTTTTAGGCACCTCAATTTGGTTTTCCTAGTTATAATAATAATCCCTGTAAATTATTGCAACCTTTGATTTATCTTGATGTTAATTGCTTTTCAATTTCATTTCTAGACTTACTCTGAACATGGAGATAATAATTTTATGCTTCTATTTCAGTTTGATATTTACGGATATCTATTGTACTTTGTGTGTATTACTTACGTTAAAATAAACTCGTAAATTTCAACACATGCGCCCATTAGAGTTAAAAAGTAATAGAAAAGGAGCATCGTCGAGTAAATGAGGTTCAATTGTCCATTTACCCTAAAAAACACAGAATAATTTAAAATATTTTTATGAGGAATAAATTGCGACAAGTTTACATATTGTAGAATTCTATTCTTAGGTGTATTAAGGTGTATTAAAGACTTATCATTATATTGTTTGAGGCACAATGAAATCATGGAAATATATAACCAGGAAATAAGCGTTCTTTTAAATTTTTTTCAAAGTTTTAACATATCTAAAATATTCGTCTCCATGTTAAAAAGGAATCATTCTATTATTAATAACACCCTATCAACTACATATGTTTCATCGAATTCACGAATCTTCAGGTTGATTTGTGTTATTAATGAACGATTCCTTCAGAGTGCTTATCATATCTTTTCGATACAGAAAATAATGAATAATATCATATCTCCCTCTCTCGACCAATACATAAATGTATTGACCGACAAAGCAAGAACGCTTCTATCTCACAGATCGGAGACCATGCCTCCAGTGTGTAATAGACAGAAACTTACATCTAGGCTTTGTGCCAATTAAAGAATGTTAAAAAGGAATCATTCTATTATTAATAACACCCTATCAACGACATATGTTTCATCGAATTCACGAATCTTCAGGTTGATTTGTGTTATTAATGAACGATTCCTTCAGAGTGCTTATCATATCTTTTCGATACAGAAAATAATGAATAATATCATATCTCCCTCTCTCGACCAATACATAAATGTATTGACCGACAAAGCAAGAACGCTTCTATCTCACAGATCGGAGACCATGCCTCCAGTGTGTAATAGACAGAAACTTACATCTAGGCTTTATGCCAATTAAAGAATGTTAAAAAGGAATCATTCTATTATTAATAACACCCTATCAACTACATATGTTTCATCGAATTCACGAATCTTCAGGTTGATTTGTGTTATTAATGAACGATTCCTTCAGAGTCCTTATCATATCTTTTCGATACACAAAATAATGAATAATATCATATCTCCCTCTCTCGACCAATACATAAATGTATTGACCGACAAAGCAAGAACGCTTCTATCTCACAGATCGGAGACCATGCCTCCAGTGTGTAATAGACAGAAACTTACATCTAGGATTTATGCCAATTAAAGAATGTTAAAAAGGAATCATTCTATTATTAATAACACCCTATCAACTACATATGTTTCATCGAATTCACGAATCTTCAGGTTGATTTGTGTTATTAATGAACGATTCCTTCAGAGTGCTTATCATATCTTTTCGATACACAAAATAATGAATAATATCATATCTCCCTCTCTCGACCAATACATAAATGTATTGACCGACAAAGCAAGAACGCTTCTATCTCACAGATCGGAGACCATGCCTCCAGTGTGTAATAGACAGAAACTTACATCTAGGCTTTATGCCAATTAAAGAATGTTAAAAAGGAATCATTCTATTATTAATAACACCCTATCAACTACAGATATGATATTATTCATTTTTTTTTGTATCGAAATGATATGATAAGCACTCTGAAGGAATCGTTCATTAATAACACAAATCAACCTGAAGATTCGTGAATTCGATGAAACATATGTAGTTGATAGGGTGTTATTAATAATAGAATGATTCCTTTTTAACATTCTTTAATTGGCATAAAGCCTAGATGTAAGTTTCTGTCTATTACACACTGGAGGCATGGTCTCCGATCTGTGACATAGAAGCGTTCTTGCTTTGTCGGTCAATACATTTATGTATTGGTCGAGAGAGGGAGATATGATATTATTCATTCGTCTCCATATTTACGGATACTATTTAGTTTTAATTGAACGTAAGTGACGGAAGGAAATGATACCGCAATACATCTCCAGAGATCAGAGGTGATGGAGAAAATTTAGAAAGTTATTGGCCAGAAAACTCGAAGGTGCTATACGAAAAGAATGTGATTTCTTTGTAACATTGTTTAAGTCGAAGCAAATCTTAAAATGTTATGAGAAAATGTACATGTTGCTTATTTCTATGAGAAGGCTAAGGTAGGGATATCATCACTGTTGTAAAGTTACTTGATATTGAAAACTACATTTTCTACGAAAACTGATACTAACATATCATTTTAAAGATACTGCATTTTTATAACAACAAAGAATTGAAAGTAAATCTAAAAGTTCAAACAATTTCTAACAGAGAGAAATGTGCGCAGCCCTGATGTCACAGACTTACTAAACATGGTAAATTCTTCACATAAGTTATTGTAAATTCTGAAATTTTACTACACTCCCTTGTACACTACGTTTTGTTTTTGGATTTGCGGACACTGATAAAGGTGGCCAATTGGCAAAAATTAATATAGAAGTTATCGAAGGCAAATATTTCTCTTAAAGATAGTTTTCTTGATTTACAGATAAAAAAATATATAGAAATATCGAAAACAATTTTGTTGGAGACATATAATGAATACGGCAATCTGAGTAATCAAATGCTTATCATACCTGAATATAACATACGTATGCTTATGATATCAGGAATTATTATTAAAGACTGTAGAATCCACAATTTCAGTTTCCAAATTACACACACTACTAGTAATCAAAATCATCAATCTATTGTATTTTGCCTATGAGCTATAATAACGCCGATTAAAAAAAAGTTTGCATATATTTCATTATTCAATCAATGAGACAGTAATGTATTACTATTCATACATAAATAACTATTAAACATCATCTAGTAAAAGATAATATTATATATATTCCTGTTAATCTTCATCTAATGAAAACATAAATGCAATCTCACAAAAGAAATAAATGTGGAAATGATTTAACCTTACGAAATGAATTTGAAAGCCTTTTAATAATTGATACTGATAGCAGAAGCGAATAAGTAGGACCTCTACCTAAATATGGAAAAGAATTAAATACCTGAAATTATTTCTTTTAATAACAGGTAATAATAGAATGCTGCTGCAATCAAATAAAGAAGCGTTTATTTTAAACTAAAAGCTAAATAACATAAACATTATTAGTTAGACTTACCATATTAAAAGCTGGTGATGTTGAATACAATTATTCAACTTCTGATGGAAATCAGTAAAACAATTTCCTGACAAATTTTGTAGTCTGCTCTTCAATAACCGTACTTGAACAATGATGTCAAAGCAAAATGCTAAATATAATACGTCATAACAATACAGAACTGTAACTGGCATAAAACCAATTATATAATATTGTAGCGCTAAAACTGTAGTGTCCAAGATTATGGACTCTTTAAATTTCCAAACTTCGAACGCGAACACGACATTTTTATTAAACATGGGTCGTAACAGAAATAATGTACCGCATATGTAACCAGAAACAACAATAATTAATTGTATGTATTTTATATTTTTAAGGAGGTTTGCGTTAATGGAAGGAGTATTGTCTTTGCAATCTCCGTTTTTCCAAAATTTTATCTTTCTCACGTTCAATATTTTTTCAATATCATCCTTGTAATAGATAAAAGTAGTATACTTCAATGAAATCTAAAATACGATATTAAAATAGTATCGACGAGAAGGCATGTTTCTATTGCTTGTACTTACGCTAAGTATAATTACATTCGATTCAATAATTCTCACATATATTCCTTCTTCGCAGTAAAAAATATATAAAAACGCCAACGTCAGCAAAAATAATAATGTCATGCAGTTAAACAAACGAAATAATAATAACTTTTTGGATTTATAATACATTTTTTCATGTAATATTTCTAGTAAAGACAATCCAAGTTGAAATACGTCTTTCGGTAATATTTTCATGTTTATGGTACGAATTACGCAATCACAAATGTGTGTATGAAAAACATCACGACTTTGCTGCAGAAAACGACTATAGCTATTGATTTTTCCTAATAACTTCTACTTGTTAGGAACTTTCAGAAAATTCGAGATATTAATTAACTTGATTATATTATTGCGGTATATACAAGGTTATTTTAATAAAGAGCCAGAATTTTGCATGTTTTATACAAAATGTTTATATTTGTATTAGTGCTAATATTAGAGTGCCTTTCCTAAATTTAATATCTGAAATATTTCCAGTTAATTACCTAAATACTTGTAGTACATATGAAATAATTACAAGAAAGCCAATAAAATTAAATTTTCAAGTAAAAATTTAAGATTAAACTGTGAAATATGTGAGATAAAATATATAAATATGAAAATTCATTTGAATGAGACAATAAATATTTAATCTATATATAGTATATAAAAATGAATGTTTGTCTGTATGTCCTTTATAGAGTCGTAAACTATGCATCTGATCATGTGATGATCTTTAGCAAAGTTGTTGTGCATGAGCCCGCGAAGGTTTCTAAGTTGGTACGACCAATTTTCGACAGATGGCGCCACTGCAATTCCAATGAATTCCATATATTGCCGTTACAGTTCGTGCTGATTTGAAATGAAACGAAAACAGCGAACGAATGATGGCGTTTCGAGTTGTGGCACCAACACGCAACATCGGCAAAAACTCTGGAATGGGCAAAGTACTCCAAACATATCAAATTATCATATGGCACGAATGTACAATGTCTCACAACAAAGCATTGGAAGCGCTTGATCGTACACTGCGAGATTTGAGAGGAAACGCACGGATCTTCGGTGGCGCACTCATTTTATTGTCTGGTGATTTTCGACAAACACTGCCGGTTATACCATGTTCAACACCCGCTGATGAACTTAATGCATGTCTCAAATCATCAGTTTTATGGCGTCATTTACAGAAATTAATTTCGGAAATCGACATGCGTGTACAACTACAAGAGGATGCATCCGCTAGAAATTTTGCAAATCAATTAATGGATATTAGAAATCGACGAATGCAAATTGATGAATCTACGCAATGTATCACCTTGCCAGCAAACTTCTGTAAGATCTCAGAAAGCATAGACGAATTGGTGCAAAAAGTTTTACCAAACATTGCACAGAACTACAAAATTCATCAGTGGTTCAGTACGCGTGCTATATTAGCGGCCAAAAACATCGATGTCAATATCATCAACTTCACCATTCAGAATGGAATACCCGGCGAAACGACAACATCCATCGATACTGTAGTGAATCAAGACGAAGTTGTCAACTATCCAACTGAATTCTTACATTCGCTTGATTTGCTAGGCATGCCACCGCACGTTCTTACATTGAAAATTGGCGTACCCATCATTCTTCTTCGAAACGTAAATCCACCACGACTTTGCAACGGAACCAGACTCTCAGTCAAGAAAATGATGAATAATGTTATCGAGGCAACAATTTTGACTGGAAAATTCATAGGTGAAGTCGTACTGTTGCCATGTATACCAATGATCCCGACAGATATGCCATTCGAATTCAAACCTTTGCAGTTCCTGGTACGACTCGCTTTCACAATGACTATCAACAAAGCACAAGGACAATCGTTGCTAGTGTGTGGATTAAATTTGGAGAATCCATGCTTCTCACATGGGCAGCTCTATGTGGCCTGCTCACGCGTCAGAAAACCTTCTGATTTATTCGTTTGCGCACCAGATGGAAAATTAAGAAATATTGTGAATCCCACAGCACTTCAATAAATATCGAATTGAAACGAAACGCTGCACTGTCACAATTTTTTCAAAATGAACAAAATCAATAAAATGACTCAAAATGAATTGAATATTTGTGTAATGTCTTTCCTTCAAATTTATTTTAGTTGATATTATTATGTAGAAGTATTTAGTCTTCAGGAAAGTGTAAAACTTAAAGTTTCTATTCTTAAACACCTAGAAAACTTATTAAATCTGATTGCCGATGGCTTTTACAAACATGAAACTTTTACTATTAGTGTTGCTGGGAAAGATTCTAGAAAAAGTAAATATATAGAACACGAATTAATTAGAATAACAGCTCTATTTTTTTTAATTGGGTGCCTTTAAAATCTATACACTTTTGTATGCTTCTAAATAAATATTTATTTCATTCTGATGCGAATGTTAACGTTCGTTGTAAACACGTAAATTGCATATTTCGATGTTTGAAGACATTCTTCATTCACACCTAATTTCTAAAAAACGAGAATAAAAAGAAAGCACAAAGCGATAGATTTGGATTATATGAGCAGCGAGACAACACAGAGGCAGAGGAGTACACAGAGATGAGATTCCTGAGAAAAATAGAGGGGAAAACTACTTCCACGTTTTCGAGTATCTGATTGTTAGCGTTTATTCGTAATGATAAAGAACTAGACGTCGAGTTCAGTTTGTTTCTCACAATTCTGTTAAACCAATTGACTTAGGATTTGTTTTTAACACATAGTTTATTGGTCTAGACTTTTATTTACTGCACATTCTGCATTACTGGCTAAATAAAGAAAAGTTACTATTTTAGTAAATTTCTCAAAATTGCGTAGAAAGACATTGATTTTTGCACCACCTAAAATAAAATTCCTGAACAAAATTTATTATTAAATTCGATTACTTACAGATCCAAGTGTTTCTACGTTTATATCGATAATGCCACCCGCCGAAAGATTTTCATGCCTTTGACATTGTACCATTATTGTTAGTAACAGTTTCTGAATATTTGCATTGTTTTCATACCAATTCGACATGTATATTTGATTCGAAATATCATAAAACTGCAATAATAAAGACTTTTTTAACTCCTATAGGTTTTTATAGAAACAAATACGAATTAAATGTTTTAATTGCACTACTATCTGCATCACTACATTAAATTATACTTAATGTTATACTGTAACATGCTTCCTAGAGTACAAATAATGTGTCTCAATAATAAAAAGAAGGCAAAAAATCCCTTACAACATCAATGTTCGTATTTTGTATACGTATTTCGACAACAAAGTGTTCGCCATCAGCAGATTTTTAATCACAGTATCGCATCTGGATGCCTAGTGGTGTTTACACAGACAAAATTCAGCACACTTATGAACTGGAAAGAAGTAACCAGAAGCAGAAACAAGTAGCACAGAATAGTTTAAGAACTCGAAGCCAAGGGCACCTACATCTATAAGAATATATCGAACATTTTCGCCGATTAGAAATGTAAATGTATTTACTAAAAATTACTAAAATCTTTAGTGTTCAATAACAATTAATAGTTTCATATTCAAATTCCTACATTGATAGAAAAATTTTATTAATACGGATGCTTTATGCTTAGGTTTTTGGTGCTGCGTCATTTATCTGATAGAGAAATAACCGATAATGTTCTTGACTACGATATTTTGTTGTAAATGGTTTTCGTGAGTAAGTTCCCGGTGTCTTTTAACATTTTATTATGAATAAAGAAAGAGTATATTAATTTCTTCTCTTCAACATGTGTTTTGAATTAGGTGAAGTCGCCAAAAGCAGAAATGGCATTACACGAAACTACTTAACTATAAAAGCTGACCGATTTGAAATGTGTGGATGACATATGTATGTCTAACGTCAGACAACAGCAAAGACATGAAATTAATGACCGGAAAATAAAAAAAGCAGTGAAAGTTGCAGGACTGGTACTTAACACAAATAAAATAAAATAAAGGTGAGTGAAAGTCGTGGACATAAATGATAAAGTTGTATGTCGGCCAAACTGTGATAGAGTCAACCGACAAGTTCTGCTATCTGGGGAGTATGCTTGCAAGGAGAAAATATTCATTGATATGGATATTTTGAAAGACAAAAAAGTTGGTCGAGCTTTTGGAGCCTTTCGAAATTATAGTTACCCACAAATTCTATGGCAGGACCAAAATACGACGCTTTAATACCAACTTTAAATAGCTTACACTCTATGGATGCAAAGGCTGCTCACTGCCTAAACAAAAATGATGAATACCCAGACCATTTTCAAGAAATGTCTAAGAAGAATCTTCAAAATTTTCTGGCGCAATGTATTCTCCAAAGTTGCAACCAAGCAAAATCCAGTCGAACTGAAGACACAGAAGAGAAAATGTACGTCGACGTAACATACATTAAGGAAAGATTATTGAAAGGAGAATTATAGGACGCCCTCTGAAGGCCTACAGAAAATCATCAAAGGAGGAAATAAAGGAGACTGGAAAGAGCTAGAGAGAAGTAATTGCCCTGGCAAGAGAAAAGAACATTTATAGTAGCTTTGTGGGTATCTTATGCTCTAAAGATTGAAAAGGAAGTATACTCGTAACACCTTAATTAAGCTACATTTTCAGAGTCATTAATTTTGATTACATTAATCTCGGCCCTAACTTTTCTTTAACTAATATTTTTAATTGTCTCCTAATTAATTTCCCATTTGTATTAATTATTTCTAGGTCGGTAAAAGCCGCAACAGAGGAAATGCGAACATGAGATTGCCACGTTCGCATTTATCAGTAGCTTTTTTTACTAGTTTCTTTTCCGTGTCAGCTTAATAAATTCTGTAATTAAGCTCACTTCTAGCCTAAATCACTATTTTGTACATCAATTAGTAATTTTATTTGCCAGATTTCAATCGTAGTAAAAACTGTAACACTTACCTTTGCCGTTCTACATATACAAATTGGATATTTTATTCGTTTAAATATTTTTCGTAATTAATGAATTAGTATTGCACACTGTGACAAATTTAATTATTACCTTTTTGTGAATCTAATGTACGTACATCAGGGGTTGATATTTAATTTATTTATGATTACATTTATGTATTTTCAAATTATTTCTTTTTCTGTTTGTTGTCAATAATAATGCTCTAGTTCGTCGAACAAAACTCGTCTGACTTGTACAGATAATTTGATAGCGCATTGGATGTACTATTATTACTCAATATTCGATTTTCTTCCCTTGTAGTGTTAAATTTCTATTTCCTCTATATGCTTTGCTCTGAAGGTTTTCTTGTTTTATAATAAACTAATAGAGACTAGTAAGTATTTTTTCTGTGTCATTAATTGCGCCTGCTATCCGCAAATATATTAATGCTCGTTTTTAGTATTGGACGGCATTTGAGAATCCTTTAATATTGTGGGGTCCCCTGAATGCCTTCATTATTCACCCCCTTCTGAAGCAACAGTCTCAAGCTGGATGGAATTCTCAAGCACGGTAACAGGTAAATTCGGCAGGGATAGAAACGTTAATTTTGTTTTAATTACCAATTTTCTTCTGTATAGAATGACGTCGAAATATAATTAAATTCTAATTAAAATTTTCTTACCTCGAAAGCAATTTGCTCCGCTGGATATGCATAGAATGCAAATTCGAAAAAAACCATACATATATAAAAGGATTGTACAATACTATAGGGCAAATTTCCTTTTCTGGAAAACAAAATGGTTAAAATTTTCATAATTAATTAAATTACAAGAAATTCTAAATTAAAAGCTGATTTAGCTCCTACAAGCATTAACTAAGATCTTCCATTTTGTAGTAGATTTAAGGAATAGCTTCCGTCGTGTCTTCAGACAATGTCAACAGCATTGAGAGACAGTTGTTGCATCAGAAAATGCTTTATTAAACTTGATTGTATTGTTTTAAGACTAATACGTTGAATAACACGAGGATCATCGGTGATTAACACTAAATTAGTTTATGTTAGCAAGCAAATCGCTCGGAGGAGCGACGCCAGAAACAAAATTTTAGTAAATTTCAGTGGATTAAAATTTTTCAATATTGTGATGTAATTAGTGTAATATGGAATATATAAAAAGCAATTTGTTTTTATATGTATGACATTGCAGCACTGTAAACAAAAGAACCGTGAGCCAGTACGATGTTACATTTTGTTTTTGTATGTATGACATTGTAGCACTCTAAATAAAAGAACAGTGAGCCAGTACGATGTTACATTTTGTTTTTGTATGTATGACATTGTAGCACTCTAAATAAAAGTACAGTGAGCCAGTACGATGTCCGCAGTATGTCACAATTTCCTTGATCCGGCTTTTTTTACATTTGTGCCTTACAAAATCAAATGAACAAGTGAAATAACCAACGACGTAGGTAAACAATATTAGAAAAATAATGCAGAAGCAAAATAAAGACGCAATAACGGAAGGATGTAAAACAATTAAAATGTCATTCGGAAATAAAAAAAAATGCACTTCGCCGCAGCGGGGATTATCGGTGAGCCCAAGTAAGATGTGTTATATATGATTATATGCTTCCACCTTTATTTTTTAAATAGTATTCCAACATAATCGGCAACACATAACAACAAATTCATGTTCTCGCTACGAGGAACCTATGTAGAATTAATGCGGTAGTCAACATGTTAATAAATAAACTTTGATACCTCTAATTTTGACGAGAAATAGAAAATCCCTCATAAGTTTTCGCAAAACATTTATGTTTGTAATAGACTATTAGTTTAACAAAAGCGAATGAAAAAAGTACTTACATAAGTATTAATTTGTACATCTCAATACAAGACGCAAACAAAGTAACAAAGTAATGGAAAAGTAGTGTCATGGAATATATAGGTTTCAACTGACCGAGTATCCTAAAATATAAATAAGAATATGTCAGATAAAATACGTCGAATAGTTGAAAGATAAGTACAACTTTCCCGATGAAAATAAGTAATTATAACAGCGAATTTGTGTATGCTCTTTGAATACTCTAGAGACATTTACATTCGATACAAACTTACAAAAAGTAACGAATTTTAATGATAGATATGAAACATATTTTAGATTACTTCATGTTGTGAATTTTAAAAACAAAGTTATATGATAATACTGCTTAATGAAATACATTGACATATTATCAAACTTACCATAATAAAAGCTGATGGTGCTTAATACATTCAGTAACATCCTTAAAAATAGACTTAACACCACCACTGGATAAGTGTAATAACTTATATTTTAAAAGCCTTATTTGGACAATGACGTTAATACTAAACGTTAAATACAAAATATCATAACCAAAAATAGCACCGAATAGAATGTACCACATATAATGCTCTAACATTAAAACTGTAGAATCTAAAATAATCGAATCCTTGAATGCCCAATAGTCGAATGGAAAGACCGTATTTTGTGTGAAAAACGGTCGCAAGAGAAAAAACAAAACGCTCAAATATCCCCCAACGATTATAAATAATTGAACAAATTTTATTTTATTGTATACACTATTATAGGTATTAAAAACATGTCGACCGAAACTTTGGTACTGCCAAAATCTCCTTCGCTCTACACCAAGTATTCTTTCTATGCAAGATTTGTAATAAATAAATGAAACGTACTTAAGTAATGTCTAAAAGTAATTCAAACATTTTAATATATTGTATTTCACAACTCCTGACTAATTCACTTACATGAATTATAGCAATGTTAGATTCTGCAAGTTGTATAAACTTCTCCTTTTCTGCGTAGAAAAAGTTAAGAAAAACTAATATTAACAAAAATATCATAATAAGGCAGTTAATTAAACGAAAAATATATAATTTCTTTGACTTCGAATGCATATCTTCACCTAGTATATTTACTAATAATAGCCATTTTTTATATGCTTCTTTCTGAGGTAATGTCACCATGATAACTACACGGCATTAAATAATAAAATGGTTCGACAAGATGTTGTAGTTGGGAAAGTTACAAACAAAAACAAGGAATCAATAGTTTCTTTCTTTAATTAGCGTCTTAATGAACAGTACTTCATACTTCGCACAAAGTTTCGAAATTGATTCCTATTTGATGTAATTAGCGTACGGTGGAGTGTATATACACCGGTTCTAAAAAGTAAATATACTTTATAACCAAATTCTCTTTTAAATGTATGCATATGGAATGATGCTTCCCCCCTACAGAAATATTGAATAATATTGTGTGTATAATACAAAAAAATTGATAAAAACCTTAATTATTATATTTTTATGCTGAATTTTAAATGGAAACATCTATTTCGTTCGATTGTTTATTAGTAATACTAAATGAAAACTAATAAAATGTGGTACTAATTGAAGATGTAAGATTAGCATGAGCATAATTTGTGTGATGCTATACTTTCTCTTGTTTAACATATTTTGATTTTCTTAATATATTATATTATTTCTGAGGAAATAGATGAGACGTTTATTATATATTGTATTATATTTATTTTTTTTAGTTCAAGTTATTTTAGAGCTTGTCTTGCAAATGCAACTCTGCTTGAATAGTTTATCTTTCATTTTCATATGTATGTATATTTAAAATATATTTTGCAACGCACGTGTCAATTTGAAATTCTTCGAGTTTTTCAGTGAAAACATGTATAGAAGAATGCGTTGTATGAAAAGAAGAATTCCATTTAAAATTAAATGAATCGCAAGTGTTCGTGGTTCGGGTAACAGACGCGTTTTTATTTGCTTCTAACAAATAATTAGTGTATTTCTCAAGAACATAATTATCTGGTTTACAAGACATTAAGTCAAAAGAGAAACAGAAACTTCAATTGAGTTTAAAAAAGTCAATCCAAATGGGTTTTAAAGCCACTTTCCTACTTTAGAATTATTGATGTATTCTGAAACTAGTACAAATTACAAAATTGTTCTAAATCGTATTTTTGCAAGTGAAAACGGCAATTGTTAATGGACGTGCCTTTTCATCATCAAGTAAAATCTTGCATGGATTGAAAGATATGTCACATGTTTCTAAAATTTTAATACGGTTTTACAACATATCAGTTGTTTGCCTTGGCAATAAACAAAAGAGTAGGCGAATGTATTGCCCATTATGATACTCATACAAATAGCTTGTGTGTGAAAAATTCCGCATAATACAAAAACGTTCTTTCCATATACAAAACAGTCATTTTACATAATCTTCGAATATTAGTTTCACAAGCAAATACAGTTTATCTTCTCAACTATATTTGTAATTAAAAGGTCTTCATTCTTACGTGTTCGATGTGTTTTGCCATATATACATATATCTACTGCATCGTGTACTGCAGTTTATTGGTAAACAAAGTATTTTCTTACGATAGTTATATATATTTTTTCTTATATAACTGATATTAGTTGTGGCGAATCTGATACGTCATTAGACAGATAAGTATCTACGAATAATCTTAAAAAGTTTTTCAGATATATCATCGACCGCTTTTCACTTTAATTTGATATAGCTTTTTTATTATTTTCCTGTTCATTTGATTTATGGTTATGAATTAAAAAAAAAATTTTTGTGTGTGCCTCCAGGATTCTCCTTCACTTGTAGGATCTGTCTTCGCAGAACAAGACCGCCCAAAACAAATAAAGGGGGATTGTAGTAAACCCTTGCTAAAGCACGTACAAATGGCATTCTTGCACTTGACTTACCATCGCCGCTATTGTATACGTGTAATGTTCATTCTAAAAATGCCATTGCACAGATAGTAGATATATAGGTATTAGTCGACAATTTCAATTTACTGAAAAAACATCCAAATCTAGCTAATAATTTGCAAACATTTGATATATTAAGCATAATTTAATACAAATCAAGTTTCGCCATTATACATAAATTCGAAAAAGTGTCCACTTATCCGATCGATTTTCTCAGAGTAGCGAGCTAGATTATATGCGTTTTCTTCGTATTAATAAAACATAATCCGCAACCTTTCCTCGATGGACGCATGATAAGAAATTGATCTATTCAACATCGTTTCAAAGATTAAACAAATACACACCTCCAAATAACACCTTCCACTTCATCACCAGAAAGTTTTAGTGAAACATGCACAGTTTTTATTAAAAACGTAATTAAATAAGTATATCCACCACATTAACCAAATCTATCCCCAAGATATTATCACTTCTTCAAACATCTGTGCGCCTTCTCAAAAAGAAATGGATTATTTACAATGGTAGAGGTTATCCAGAAAATCAGATCTTGTTCTTACAGATATTGTTATAAAATTGTAATTCATATCAGTTAAAATTCATTTTGTATTAATTTTGACTATGTATTAATATTACAGCTATTTATGTCATTACTTCGTTTCGAAATAAAATAAGTAAATAATAAAATAAAAATTCAAATATCCATTATGATTTCCAAATTTAAACATTTATTATAAAATCATCATTTTGTGACTGAGTGAGTATTATTATCCCAATGGTCAAATTACCCAATAAAACAGAATAAAATTCATAGTACTTCTATATATATTTAGACTATAGGTTTAATGAAATGTGACCGAACTGTAGGTGTATGTTTGTATTATTAATCACATTACTACCCTAGTGTACCGTACGGCTCAAGTCATAATATACATATATACCAGACCTCTTACAGAGAAGTATTAATACTATTTTGTATTTTTACGACCATTTAAGCCAGGTATGGGCAACCTTTGAAATGTTGTGGGCCAAACTTTAAGGTGCAAATACGTTCGCGTGCCGTGTTTAAAAGTAGTGTTCATAATTTTTAGCGATAGATATCAGACATGAAATAATACAATGTCTCACGGGCCGGATCAAATCTTACAGCGAGCTGGTTGTTGCCCACATATGATTTAAGCCATTACTTTTATACAGAAAATGACAATTTTGAATACTTTACTTGGAAATGTATTTTTTGCCTTTATTATCTGATAAAATTTCTTTTTTTATTTTGAAAGAATTTGAAACTTAAATTTAATATTTTACAATTCTGTCTACTGTTTCATTTTTTTTTCACATAATTTTAAGTTTGATTACATAATCGCTGTCAGAAAAATAATTTCCCGTGAATAAAGTTTCTTCAACCTAAATCAGATGGAACATATACGCAGTATCCTTCTAGAGTTGAAGTAAACAAGTCTTATACACTGCAAAATAACCACTCAGTTTCTACAATAGCTATGAATCGACGACGCTAAATAATTGTAAAAAAATCTTCTGTTTGAACAAAGAGAAACAGAAAGAGCTTTGATGAAATTTCTCAGAGTTTGTCTAGTCAATATAAATTACTTTTGAATACACGAAGGCAATATAACTTTAAATAAATTTATAAAATAATAAGATATTAACTTGGACCGAGAAATTAGTATTCATTACAACCAAAATTATTAACAAGTACAAACAATGAAGCATAAAAAACTTCAAAAAAAGCATAAATTATACCGAATTTTTGATGAACCCTAAACCGAACCGATTAGTAGTATGTCAAATACTTGTCATTGATTCTAAAATCATATGACATTGTTAAATAATATTATAGAAATTCTTTAAATGTTCCTGTATTAACTTAATAAAAAAAATTCTGTACAGTTATAAAGTTTTTATTACATTTTTGTCCAATCACCATTTTACATGTAAGTTACAATTTGTTAAAGTTTAATATCCCAAAAACCTACTATATATAATAATAATAATAGCCTTTATTGTCCTACAGACTAGATCCACTGACAAGACAAAGCATTCAAAGTGAATAGATGAATATAATATAAAACAAAAAGTAATTCTAAATGTGAAACAAATTAAAAGGAAATACTAACTTTTGCACCTAAAACTATAATATACAAAATTAAATATCAAAGTCATATGACATTGTTAAATAATATTATAGAAGTTCTTTAAATGTTCCTGTATTACCTTAATAAAAAAGTTCTGTACAATTATAAAGTTTTTATTGGTATTTTTGTCCAATCACCATTTTACACATGAGTTACAATTTGCTAAAATTGAATACTGCACTGAAACTGTTTCAGTGCAGTAGTTCAGCCCTGAAGATGTCCCATACAAATTACGAAACGTCGGCAGATAATATAATATAAAACAAAAAGTAATTCAAATGGAAACCCAGAAGCAGATAGCATGGACCACGACCGCGGAAGTCTACGTACCAAATTAAATATCACTCAAATGTTCGTTGAAGGTTTTCGCCATCTGGTACAGCGGGCCCTTGACCATAAAGTTGGTTCTAGCTCTTGGGACGCGAGTACATTCCCAGATCTGGTCCCGCAGGAGGGTATAAGAAACTAAATTTGAGACGGTACTGATGGAGAGTCAATAGTATTATTTATTAAATTAAAAGTGAATCTGCCACTCGAAATGTCACGTCGCAAAGATAATGTTTGAAAACTATGTCTCTCAAGCAAGGTATTATAATCTAAACCGCGAACAATTCTCCGTCCTGTCTAAAAGACAAAAATTTTAAAATTCTTTTTTGTACTTGCTCAATAAGAAGCCCCTGGTAAACATAATAGGGCGTCCAAACATCGGGCGCATATTCTAGTTTGGTTCGAACCAATGTATGGTATAAAGTTACTGTTTTCGTATTATTAAAATCCCTAGAGGATCGTATGATAAATCCAATTACCTTTGAAGCGGAAGAGCATAAAGAGAGTATGTGACTAGTAAATGTAAGTTTGGAATCAAAAAGTACTCCCAAATCAAGTATTTGTGATACTCTAGAGATTGGCCGAGTTTCCACAAAATAGTCGAACGCCACCACACCATTACAACGCGTGTATGAGACAATTGCACACTTATTAACGTTTGAGTGTACGTATATGTAATATATTCATCTACAAAATGAAAAAATTTTCGTATAATCTCTAATTCTTTTGCAATTATATGTATATTCTGAATATCTTACAAAACAATCACGAGTATATATGTGGATTTTAGGATCTTCTACGCTAAGATTAATATGTAGCTAAACTATTTGTTCAGGAGATTCCTTAGAATTGCGTAGAATGATACTGATTTCCGAACCACCTAAAATTGAAGCTCATAGAAACAGTTTGAACATAAAAGTTACTTCACCTACAGATCCAAGCGTTTCCATATTTATATCGATGATACCGCCCGCTGAAAGATTTGCATTCTTTTGGCCTTGTATCATTATTACTAATAATAATTTCTGAATATTCACATTGTTATTGTACCATTTGGACATGTATATTTTATTTGAAATATCGGAGAACTGGAATCATAAATATAATTGATTTATTGTGGCAATAAAGCAATGGAAAATCACGAATTATCGTTCTAACGTAAGAGGAAGTAGCTAAGACAACAATTTATCTGCATAATCTTCCAAAAGGTTAATAAGTTCAACTTATTAACTAGATTCAAAAAGTGTTTATTTTTTGTGATTCTTGGTCTAACAAACTTGTTCTTTCTCTTTTCCGTGTCAGTTTTGTTCAATTATAGCGTGTGTCTACTGATTTATTAAACGAAGCATCCGTGGTTCCTTACGCTACACGATTTCGAGTCTATGTGACTCGTACAAAAAATACAATCGCTTAGTCATATTAAATGTGCGTTTTTATAATAAATGTATACAGTGTATAAGATGGTAATAATTGTTAACTTTTTAATTCTACATTTACGTATTGCGCAAGCAAAAATTAATTTAGTCACATATTAATTAAGTTTAAAAAAAAGTAAATATAAGCTTTTAAATATCCACAGGTTTAAACAAATTTATGAATGTTTTATGTAAAGCTTTTCTGTATTCGAACCACCCATACCTTTAATAAAAAGATTAAAATGAAAAGATTACAATTAAAAATTGTTATCTTTAATAACTGGCGACATATTTTTGAATGCATCTATTAACAAATATGATTGAACGAATATTATTGAATGAACATTATATATTTTATTAAGATTGTAGCATTGATATTGACTTAAGTAAATTTCTTACCTCGAAAGCAACTAATTCCGCAGGATATGCGTAAAAGGTAAATTGGAAGAAGACCATACCGACGTAAAAACATTGTGCAATGAAGTACGATATATTTCCTTTTCTGAAAACATAAACGTATAAAACTAATTAGTATTTGCTATTGCTAAAAGACTACGACTCAAAGTTATTGCAAAGGAACTAATTTTAATGGATAATGTTTATAACTTTCACTTGTTGTCTTTACTTCTGAGACTAAAAGGGGAATTAAAAATGATTAGAAAATTATTTAGATTTGACTGAAAAATGGACGTGTAAACAAAAAATAATCACGCAGTCTACAAGGTCCAATCAGTAATTTCTATACGTGATTCCTAATCTTGCAGCTAATGAAATAAAGAAAGAGAAATAAATAAAATTCCTGAAAGAAAAATGAACCAAATTAGAAAATATTTAGAATATTTTTCGAAAATATCTGCAGAAGGTGTAAACAGAGAGTTATCATTAGATATGCAATGAATAAGATGGGGATAATCAATGAAACCGAAGAAAAACTAAATGCGTTGGAAGGGAAAGTAAGGCGAATAATTCTAGAAGGCAAAACAAAAAGCAAGTGTGAAATACGTAGAATCGGAGGTGGGAAGAGAAATGATGATCCGATATATGTACAAAGGTCTAATGTCTAGATTAGGTGGGACATAAAACGAGAAGAGCGGCAACTGGAATTATCAGAAAAATAATAAACTTACGAGTGAGCGTTTTTATATTCGCGGAATGGAGGACAAGGGGTGGAAATAAAACACCAAATTATTTTTCTTTTTCAATATATCCACCTGCAAGACGGATACATTTTTCACATCTTTCAATTAATTGAAGGGTGGGTGATTCTCTTTAATGGCTTCTTTGAGTCGCTCTAATATTGAAGCGTATTATTCTCCGGTTATAGAAACACCTTTATATATAATCAACAATATTCCTTCCGAGTCCCAAAATACCGTTGCCATGAGTTTCCCAGCTGATTGTGACACTTAAATTTCTTGGGAACTGTGCCCTTTTTATGCCACTGCATGGAAAGGTTCATAATGATGAACCCAGGTTTCGTCTCCAGTAACAATTCCACTCAATACACCATCCTTGTCCTCATTACAGAGGTCCAAAAATGCACGCGAACACTCTACGCGCTGGTGTTTTTGCGGCGGCGTGATTACCCATCTTGCGCTGACCTTAGACATGCCGAGATGATCGTGTAGGATTTTAAAAATTGTTGTATCGGATACTCCAACCATTTCTGCGAGTTGTTTCTTCTTTAGTCGAGCATATTCGACTACAATCTATCCAACTTTTTGGATAAGTGCTGGCGTGGTCACCTCAATGCTCCTGCCCGGCCTCGGGTCGTCTTCAAGGGATTCCCTTCCTTGTTTAAATAAACTATGCCACTTGTACACCATGGTTTTTCCTGAACAAGAGTCGCCGTAAACCAATGACATCTCATTCATTATGGTCGCAACTGATTTTCCTTGCCTGGTAAGGAACATTATAACGGCACGATATTCGATTTTTTCCATATTTCACTTTTCACTTCTGATTATGTTACTTGGTTGACGATAGCTCAAAGAAACTATCTAATAACAATGAAACTTCGTATTTATACTAATCATGAGTCGCTGCACAGGCCACGCCCCCAATGCGCCTACTCACCCCTCTACAACCCGCTCATTCCACGAATATAAAAACGCTCCCTCGTAACATCAGTAGAGTCAAAAAAAAACTTGGTGGTGCAGAAGAATATATATGTACATATCAGATGTAGCTAACAGAAAAATAAACTGTAGAGATGGAAAAAACTGTGCCAAGATATAAAACATTGTAATAGCTAATAAAAATGTCCATTAATGGATTTAAATAAACACTTATAAAGCCATAATTCTCAAAATTAAACTGCAATGATCATGATGATGATGCAATAGGTTGCAATAAGACAGTTGATTAGAGGTTGGTAATTCTGTTTAATTTTTATTCCCTTCTATATTTATATAGAAATAATATGAAAAAAATATTAATAGAATTGATCTTATGGTATACGCGTGTTGTCTTAATGGTGATGAATCTGTGTCCTTAAATATAGACATAAGGAAAAAGAAACTTAAATTTTTTCCGCAGCCTGTCAATATGAAAAGAATATCCAGCCAAATATAATAAATTTGAAATAAGGAAAGAAAATAACAGAAATGTAACATATATATATATATATATATATATATATATATATATAGAAGAATTAAGTTATATATAAGGTGTTTTTAGAAAATGCTTTAAAAGCAAATCAAGCGAGTTGAAAGGTACACGATCTTCTGAACAAGGAATTGTATATTTGATGTATTTAACCTAAATTGCTTATATTATTTCGCAGGCTCTTACAACTTATTTTAATAGTTTATAAAGTGCAGGAAATGCAGAAATTGTAAAGAAAAAGAAAAGGGAAGCACAAATGTAAACAAAACTGTATAATTCCGAATACTGAAAATTTGGAAATTATTCACAGGCACTAGTAACATCTTATGAAACATACTGTCTCGTACTTTAGAAAGTATCAACCTTAATTAAGGACTAAGGTTGAAATATTTTAAAGTATGAAGATGTAGCGATGACAAACTATTTTTGACCAAACACAAACGATATTTTTTAAGCCGTTTTGGCTGTTTCGCGAATAAATTTTGAATACCTATAGATTTCGAAGCAAAAATCGGATATGAATAAATATTTGGCAAATAATGGAAGAATGCTTTTAGTTGAATCTCAGGTTATCTATAAATCCAAAGATAATATTAAAGAAAAAATTCTAATAGTACCATAAAAACATTGCTATGGGGATACTTTGTAAAGAATAAATAATGCAAAAATAATTTAAAAGTACTGTACAGGTAATTGAATTATGAATTTAACTATAAAAATGAAATAATCAACTTATAGTTTTATCTAATTAAGAAATAAACCAATAGAAATAAAGATAAACGAATAGAGTCCCTTAAAATGATTTAACCTATGCAATTAACAGTATAAGTATCTGCAATCTAGAACAAGAAGGAAAAACAGCATTCGAGAATAACACAAGTAATAATTCTACGAAGAACTGGTGTGAAAATGAAGAAGAAAGTCTTTTTCTTTTAGGTCTAAACAAAATTACTACAAGGTTTGAATGAATAAATATTAATACATTAATAATAAAATGATATATTGTTTTTTATCTAATTTATCGAGGCCAGAAAATAATTACTAAAACATTAATGGATTGCATGTTCAGAGAAGCGAAGAAAATTTTAAAAATTTTGGAAATTTTGTCACTCTATGGTGAAAGTTTTTAATTTTTTTGTCTGTCTAACAGTCCTGTTTATCAATAATTTAGAACATTTTGATGATATTTTTTCTATAATTATTTAAAAAATACAAACCAACTGTACTTACATAAGTACTAATTTGTACATTTCTACACAGGAACCAAACAACGTTACAAAGTAATGAAATAGTAATGTAATTGAGTATACAGATTTCAATTGTTTTAATACCCTGAAATAGAAAGAAAAATAAACGCTTATAGGCAATTAAACTTGTGGTTATACAGAAATATTACACATAACATTTAAAAACCGATCTGCTTCTTTCGTTGGATCGTTTTTGGTGACAGTTTGCTCGGTAATTACTCTTTCAAACATAGTACAAATAAATTCGAATCATTAAATTCAGTAAATTATAAGAAAAACATTCCTGAATCTATTAACGAAGTTGCAATTTTAGTTCACATCTCATATAAAAATAATAATTGCCTCACCACAGTAGAATCTGATGTTGTTTAATACATTTAATGACTTCCTCGATTGTGTAGCTTCCGCAGTTACTAGATACGTTTAATAACTTGTACTTGAGGAGTTTCATTTGAACAACAACATTAACACTAAATGTTAAATAAAATATGTCGTAACCAAAAATCGCTGCAAATAGGACGAACCACATGTAATGTTCCAGCATCAAAACAGTTGAATCTAAAATAATGGAATCCTTAAATGCCCAAAAGTCAAATGGAAAAATCGTATTTTGTGTAAAGAGCGGTCTTAGAAGAAAAAACAAAATGCACATATATCCTCCAAACATTATGCCCAGTTGTACAAATTTTATCTGGTCGTACAAACTATTGTAGGTGTTAATAATATATGGATTGAAGTTTTGATATTTCCAGAAATTACTCCGTTCAACATTGAGTATCTTTTCTACAGATGATTTATAGTATATAAAAGAAACATATTTAAGAAAAGTCTGAAATGAATAACTATTTTAAAATGTTTTATAAACTTCACATTCACTTACATGAGTGACAACGATGCTAGACTCAGCAAGCTGTATGTATATTTCCTTTTCTGCATGAAAAAAGTCTATCAAAACTATAAACATCAAATATAAAACAATAACGCAGTTAATTAATCGAAACAGGTATAATTTTTTCGATTTGTAGTGCATACGTTCACCCAATATACTTATTACTAACAGCGATCTTTTGTATATTTCCTCCTGCGGAAACGATGCCATGGCTTTGACATGCAATGATATAATACGAAACTGTATATTAATTGAATGTTTTACTTATAAATATATTTGAGGGAAACAAGAAAGAAATTATAATTAGCAAGTGAGCGACGTTTTGTACGTCACACAAAGTTTCTGGTGTAATTAGATGTATTAAGTGCAATTAACTACCATAGCTCATATACATCGATTTTCAAAAGTATACGCCTGAATTTTGTATTTGTTTGGGAACATGTGTGCATAAAGTTTAAGAAAAATTTTTCGCTTTGTATTTCTTTTACTTATTTCTTTTATTATAATTATATGCATTATAATAGTTTTACTTTGAAAAAAGTTTAGCTATCTTCTCACGAAGTGATTTTAGATATTATTACTTTAATAAAAATATATTTACACCGAGTGCATTTTTTTATAATTTAAACAATTGAGTACTAGTTAGCTACAAGTAATATTTGCTTAAATGTATATATATAATTAAGCAAAATGGACCCTTATTTTTATTACAATGTAACTTTTGCGATATTTATTAATAAAGTGGCACACTTTTTTCACAATACTGGACGAATTGTAAGGATATCCATCACTAACAAACATTAACAGTTGCTCTGTTGAAAGTTCCAATTATGCTAATGTATCTTAAACAAGTATCATAATTATATCTTCATTAAACAGTTTTAGTATTTACGCGTGAATAACATTGGAAGTGGCAATTTAAGAAATTCAAATATGCGCACTATAACATTAACAATAGCATATTTTTTATATCAGTTGTTTCGTTCACACAAAATCATAGTTTTTTCATTTTGTTTTTAAATTCTTTGCACACAGTTGATACAATTCTCTGCAACGTTTGTCGACTTGGTAATTTAAGATTAGCATTATATTTATTCCAGAATTGTTGAAATAGTTCTTAGTCGAGTAAATTAAGTGGTAAATTGCAAGTAAACAACATGCACGTTCGATCATATCTAAAGTCAGCATGTGATAGCACGGCCGTTCTTTTATTTCTAATATATGCTCCAGTATTTATGCGTTTTCTGCAGTTCCGTTATTCCCAAACATTATATCCTTTTCTGCAATATTTTTTCTGCAATGCATTATAATTTAATTCAAAATGCTTCCTATAAATTTGTTTATTTCGTCGGTCAAAGGCCGCCCCCTACCACGTTGTCCGTTCGACGTTACTACACTGTCTAATACATATGTATGTGGGCAACAACCGGCTCGCGGGCCGCATCCGGCCCGCTGTAAGATTTCATCCGGCCCGCGAAACATTGTCGTATTATTTCATGTCTGATATCTATCGCTAAAAATTATGAACACTACTTTAAAATGCACTACATTTAAACGTGGCCCGCGAACATATTTGAACATTAAAGTTTGGCCCACAACATGTCAAAGATTGTCCATACCTGGTCAAATACATTCGTCTACACTGTTGAATACATCTAGTCTGACTGTCGTTCACTAACAGCTGTCAACAACAGTCTGTTATTCACTTCGGCCGGCTGTGCCATAATATAATCCCAGCATTATGGGTCATAGTATAGCTTAAATAATTTTTATATTTATCGCTTAACAGTTAGAGTTCTGTGAAATGTACATTCACATAGTACTATAACTCGGGTTTAATTACACTCACTGTTGCTATTCGTGTCAGGGGGCTGTCCTCACAATACACAACTGCATTCCGGACAAAGTGCGCAACTCTATTTATTAAGATTAAATAAAGTATTTTTGTACATAACAGCACAAAGCGTTAAATGAACTACAGTCCATTTTGTCGCTACTAGAGAATCTAGAAAAAGTGAGAAAGAACTGGAGAACTAGAATCTAAAAAAAATGAAAAATTGCATGACCTGGGTAATTAGCAGCTGAGAAGATTGAAATTAACATTAAACTTCTTAGATTTAATTAAAAAGGAATCTATTGAATAGTCTTATATACATATATTGTATCCTTACATACGAGGGAGCGTTTTTATATTCGCGGAATGAGCGGGTTGTAGAGGGGTGAGTAGGCGCATTGGGGGCGTGGCCTGTGCAGCGACTCATGATTAGTATAAATACGAAGCTTCATTGTTATTAGACAGTTAGTCTTTGAGCTATCGTCAACCAAGTAACATAATCAGGAGTGAAAAGTGAAAAATGGAAAAAATCGAATATCGTGCCGTTATAAAGTTCCTTACCAGGCAAGGAAAATCAGTCGCGACCATAATGAATGAGATGTCATTGGTTTACGGCGACTCTTGTCCAGGAAAAACCATGGTGTACAAGTGGCATAGTTTATTTAAACAAGGAAGGGAATCCCTTGAAGACGACCCGAGGCCGGGCAGGAGCATTGAGGTGACCACGCCAGCACTTATCCAAAAAATGGAACAAATTGTACTCGAAGATGCTCGACTAAGAAACAACTCGCAGAAATGATTGGAGTATCCGATACAATAATTTTTAAAATCCTACACTATCATCTCGACATGTCTAAGGTCAGCGCAAGATGGGTGCCGAGAATGCTCACGCCGCCGCAAAAACAACAGCGCGTAGAGTGTTCGCGTGCATTTTTGGACCTCTGTAATGAAGACAAGGATGGTGTATTGAGTGGAATTGTTACTGGAGACGAAACTTGGGTTCATCATTATGAACCTGAGTCAAAACAAGACTCCATGCAGTGGCACAAAAAGGGCACAGCACCTCCCAAGAAATTTAAAGTGTCACAATCAGCTGGGAAACTCATGGTAACGGTATTTTGGGACTCGGAAGGAATATTATTGATTGATTATAAAGATAAAGGTGTTTCTATAACCGGAGAATATTACGCTTCAATATTAGAGCGACTAAAAGAAGCCATTAAAGAGAAAAGACGGGGAAAATTGACGAAAGGTGTTCGGCTTTTGCACGACAACGCGCCCGTCCACCAGAGCCGCGTTGCGTTAGCTGCCCTGCATAAGGCGGACTTCGAAATTGTGAATCACCCACCCTACAGCCCAGACCTGGCCCCGAGTGATTATTACCTGTTTCCGAAAATGAAAAAAGAGCTGCGGGGTAAAAAATTTACTGCCGATGATGAAGTCAAGGAGGCAGTTTCGGCGTATTTTGCAGATAAAGACAAATCATTTTTTTATGAGGGTATAAATAAATTAATTGAAAGATGTGAAAAATGTATCCGTCTTGCAGGTGAATATATTGAAAAAGAAAAATAATTTGGTTTTTTTATTTCCACCCCTTGTCTCCCATTCCGCGAATATAAAAACGCTCCCTCGTACTTTATGGTATTCCTTTTTTTCTAACTACACATACAATGATAGTGTTTTATAGTTTTTTTCATTTGTCCTTCATCAATTTCTTTAGAGTAATCACTTAATTAATTACATAGCAATATTTTTCTGTCGTACTTTTTAATAATTTCACTATTATACGTGGTATTAACCAAAATTTATTAATGTACAATATCAAACAAAGAAATTATGTCGAAAGTTCCAACGGCCTTAAATAAGCTTCATATAACATGAATGAATATTCTAAAATTAAATATATAGATATTTAATCAAATATGGTTTCAAAATTCATCCAATTTGGAAGATAAAACTCATTGCTTTTTCAAGCATGAATATTTCTCGTTTTGTTGTTGATGCTCTTTCTAGGTTTTTGAATCATTTTAGAAAAATAAATACGTATTTGTATTACTAATTTCCTCGGCCAAAGCGTATATGTTCAAACTACTTGTTCAATAAATTTCTCAAAATTGCGTAAAAAGATACCGATTTCTGAATCATCTAAAACAGAATTTCTAAGAACTTCATTTATTTTCAACGTACATTAATTACCGTTCCAAGAGTTTTTACGTTTATGTCGATAACACCACCCGCTGAAAGATTTACATGTCGTTGACATTGTATCATTATGACCAATAGCAGTTTCTGAACATCTATGCTGTTCTCATACCAATTCGACATATATATTGCATTAGAAATATCAGAGAACTAGAATCATAAAGATAAAAAACATTGGACATAATTGTTACCAAAATTACGTTTTGTGCTTGTTTTCAAGAAAGTATAATTATAAATTGCATGAAATCAATGCATAGAATATTATTAGGGCTAAATATTGTAAAGCATTAAATTGGATTTCACTCAGGAAGCAGGTTTAGCTGGTTTGCATGCATATCCATGCAAACCAGCTAAACATGATATTGTTTGGTGTTGAATCTATTTGCAAAGTTGTGTAGTGAAGAATTCTTAAATGAACGATAAGATGGAATATTTACAAAATCTTGGAATCACCCATAATAATAAGTACATATCCCATATACTATACCAACAATAAATTTGAATGAATTAATAAGACACTGACAAAGAGCTATATCAATAAGCGAGATTAAACTGCCTATATGAGAAATATCAAGCAAATGTAAACGTTATGCTTTCTATTCTGCATTAAACTGGGGATGTAATACGCAAACAATTTTAATAAGGTAATAATAGTCTTATGAATTGTAAGAAATTTCTTACCTCAAAAGCAATTTGTTCTGCGGGATACACATAAATGGTAAATTCCGAGAATGATATGCATACACTAACGGATTGTATGATGTTATATAGCAAATTTTCTTTTCTGGAAACAACAAAGTACATAGAATTATCATTGCTTTAGTTGATTTTATGCTCTTAACCGAGAAATCCAATAATAAGGAGCTCAAGCAATAGTTCTTAACTACTACATTTTTATTATTATTTAAATGGGGATTAATATCACGCTTATACTCTTACAAAATGGAGGCTTCTTCTTTTCTAAACATTAATGTAATATTACTTTTTCTTGAATGAAATCGCACCTGGCCTCAGTTACATACGCTGTAGAGAACGCATAAATTCCTAATCTGGATACGAACGGATGGTTGAAACATAAAATTACGGCCTTACACTATATGCACTTTTCGCATCCATATATTTAAATTGTGGCTTAGTTAACATTTGTATACTCCCATAAGTAATCAAGATTGTCGTTTTCAAAGCTGATGCCGATCATGTATCACCCGGTTTTCTTTCTTAGACTTTATCGGTAAATATGGCTCAAATAGTTGAAATCCATAAAAACCGTCTTAGAAACTTCATCTTAAAAACTTATTCCCATTCAAAATTTAATTTTGGATATCTGTGGCATTATAATTGTTATACCTATTGATACAAGCCCGAAATTTTTACGTCGCAGATCGCATGATAACATGCAACAGCGTAATTCTATTCAAACTGTGCAACTATAGAGAGAGATTTCATTGCCTTTATAACGTGTGACAATATAATCTGAGAAATTTTTTATCATTTTTGTTTTGGACTTACTAGACACATCAAATGATGAAGTATTAAGTCTATATTTAACAACTGCTAAAATAGTACGAAGCAAAAACTTAAAAACGTTACTTACATAAGAATCAATTTGTACATTTCGATACAAGAAATGAACAATGTGATAAAATAATGGAAGAGTAGTGTGATTGAATATATAGATCTCAGTTGCTTGTGTACCCTGAAATATTGAATAAAATCAGAAACCGATACTTAGATACGGGATGTTTAGATACGATATGCAGTAGTGTGCATAAGTAAATAACTATTTGCGAAAAAATCAATTGTTTAACAATATCATTTCTATATTTAATATTATTATACTTTTCTTCTCATAATAAAGTTCTTGGAATTTAGAAAGTATTGTTAAATGAACGAGAAAGCAGTTTCTGGGAAAATATTCTTAGTTCATCTCGAGTAATCTACTTCTTATCGATAGTTACTTCGTCAATGTGGATTAGTATATCACTGGATTTCGAAGCGTTTAGTTGTTGTTATGTTTTAAATTACAAAGGACTTGTTCCCTTTAGTACAAATTTTGGTTAAATTAATACCCTCAAAGGGATGTGAAATGCCTAGGATATCTGGCAAAAATCACCACAACAGAGCTTAAGTCAGCGACAACTTGCAGAAAGAACGCAATGTTCTTCGGTTCTTAAAATTATCCAAAAGCATGGAGCAACCGGTTTGATGACTATAAGAAAACGACGGGAAGGCCAAGAATTGTAAAAGAAGTTTATGATCAATATTTACGATTGACATTCTTACGAAACAGCTCGAAATCATCTAAAGAATTAACAGAAAATCTTCGTGGATTGGCAGGAGATTCTGTGTCCTTCTAACATTCACAGCCATTTAATTAAACAGAGGTTTAGAGTTCGTGTTGTAAAAACGAAGCCATTAGCGCGAAAAGGTGATAAACTGAAACGGCTGGAATTTTGGTGAATTTATGCCTATTGGTCATTGAACGATTGGCGATGTGTACTTTGGACAGAATTTGAAATACTCGGATAAAAAGGAAACAGTGTATTCGCAAAAGTGTTGGAAAAGTGTATAACCTATCATGTATACAAACAACAAGAACATGTGAAGCTGGGTCTGTACAAATATGGGACTGTATATCCCCCTAAGGAATTGACCCACTAATTAAAATTACCAGAAAATGAATATCAGCGAAATATTTGGAAATACTAAACATACTATAACAGCAGCAACACAATTAATTAGAAATAATTACATTTTTCAGCAGGATAACCATCCGAAACATGCTGCTAGCGAAGATCGTTAAAATTATGTCTTCACCAACTTTGGTCTGGTCACAACACTGTCCAGACTTAAATGTTATCGAACATGTGCCGGACATTTATATCGTGCGATGAAGGAATGATTATCAACTAATGCCAATCAACTTTTTGATATCCATTTGGAAGAAAGGAAGAACATTTCACAAGAACTTCTGACAAAATATTTCGATAGTTTACCCAAAGGTGTGAAAAGTTAATCTGGCGAAAGTCGTCATATTAATATTATTACATATCCTTACTATTAATATTTTTCGGTTATATACTGTAATTTTTGATGCATTATTTATATTAAAAAAAATTATTATGTGGAAGAAAGTTTCTTTTAGTTATTTTTCTGAAAATGCAGGACGGTATATTTTCTATGGCCATCACTTACTTATGCACAATACTTTATGTAATAATGTTATAAGTAAATAATAACATAGTCCTAGTTGTAGTGTTTAGTATAATCTCTTCTTTTAGACAACTTTTGAAAAAAAATTTAGACTTTTCAAAATTTTTAAAACAATCAAACCTAAGCTTTGTGTTTTAACAAGAAATAGTTCATTATTTAATCGCACGGACTAAGTAAATATTTTGTGAGAAGAGATTGCTAATCGAAGTTTTATACTAAAGTTCCATTACACTTACCATAGCAGAACCTGGTGATGTTTAATACATTTAACTACTTCTTCAAAAGTTTGTTTCGCATTATCATTCGACAGGTTTAATAATTTATGCTTCAATAGTTTCAATTGGATAACAAGATTAATACTGAGCGTTAAATAAATAATATCATAACCAAAAATTGCGCCGAATAAAATAAACCACATGTAATGTTGGAGGAATAAAACAATAGTATCTAAAGTAATTGAATCTTTAAAAGCCCAAAATTCTAGTGGAAAAACTATGGTTTGAGTAAAGAGGGGCCGCAGAAGAAAAACTAAAATGCAAGCATATCCTCCAAACATGACACATAACTGTACAAATTTTACGTAATTGTACAACTTATTACACGAAGTAATAATGTGTCGATCGAAATTTTAATATTTCCAAAACATCTTTCTTTCAACTTTGAGTATTCTTTCGAAAGAGGTTTTGTAATATATAAATGAAACGTATTTAAGTAGAGTCTGAAATAAGAATCAAATAAATTAAATATTTTGAAATAATCGCCCCACACACTTACATGAACAACAACAATATTAGACTCTACAAGTTGTATATATATTTCCTTTCTCGCATGGAATAATTTCATAAAAATTACAACCAGTAGATACAATATAATGATACAGTTGATTAATCTATAGAAATACAGTTTCTTCGATTTGTAATACATCCGTTCGCCTAATATGTTTACTAATAACAGCGACCTATTGACCACGTCCTGTTGTGACGGTGCCACCATGATAACTGTGTGTAAGAAAATAACACACTAGTTGAGTTGAATAATTTAACTGCAGAAGTAATCGAAAAAAACCAGAATACAATTATATGTTTGGCTTAATTGATAAATAATGTTTTCAATCCAGCGAAAGGTTTGAGAAATAATAGACTATTCATTAATTTGTAACATAGTACATATACATACACTGGTATTCAGGAACGTTCGCAAAAGTTACCTTTAAAGATATCCAATATGAAATTATTTATGCTGTTTTCGACTAAATTATCTGTCTCCGTATTATATTATTCGTACTTTGAATTGCTATTTTTTGTTTCCGTGAAAAATAACTTGTTAAGTGCCCATATATGTACCTATGCAGCAACTTACAAGTTAACTTAGATGTTTATATTTTGAAAGTACCAATCGCTATAATTTGATAATGTATGTGCAAATTGTCAATACTACAACAGTTCTTAATCCTGATCTTACCAGTTTTTATTATTTATAGATATATGACGTAACAAGAAAGAAAACGAATCACCTAGTAAAGGAAAATATTTTAAATCAAATTTTGCACAAGCATTGACTGTATTGAGAATATTTAAGAATGCTAAGAATTCTAATTGAAAAATTCATATTCTTTATAGAGAAAATTTAATAATGAGTTGTCGTCTCATGTAGACGAATCCATTTTACTAACTTTTGTAGACTTTAGAGAGCGTTTGTGGTGTCTGGTTTAGTCTTCACTTCCATGAAACATCTTCAGGGCTTAACTGCTGCCACTGTTATCATCTCAGTGTGAAAATAACAGTGGTAAAAGTAGCTAAGCCCTAAGCTGAGCAGCTAATCCATGGAGGTAAGTACGAAACGTCGGTAGCTAAGTACCGAACCCCGAAAGTCAAACTGAACACCACTTTACTATTCGGCCTGGCATATTCTATGCATACCTATCAAAGCTTACTGTATGTAACTTGTAGGACGTCATGTGGTTATTCTAAGATAGTTAAAGGGTTAGGAAGATAACTAAGCTTTCAACTAATCATATCCCAGATACCTAGTGATAGATCTAACGACTGTGCAAGCTAATTGGGAATATTGATGTTGGCCTTCTGCAGAAATCGTAATGTACAAGTTGTAACATGAGGAGAGACATTGCCTTGCTGTAATCTAGCACTCTTTTGTCTCTATATATATCCTAAAATGAATGATTCCGAGACTGCCTAGATATACGATACAAAGATTTATTGCTTTTTTGCTACTTGCCTTCGTCATTTATTAAAACATTTGTACAAAATTTAGTTGAATAACATGTATTTTTACTAGATGATTCCTTTCTTTTCGTTACATACATATGTTCATTTATTATAAAGTTCAAGTGATTAAAACGGAAAATGAACGAAACGGTAAAAGAGAAACAAAATGTATTAAAAATAGTGTATTTATTGTTTTATAACAAACACTGTTCAAAATTAGATTTATGATAAAAAGAGTACAATTGAACTTTGCCTAGCAAATATATTTTGTGACAGAGGATATACTTATTTACCACTAGTTATCATGTTTGAATTGCTATTTTATATTAGTACGTTCAAGTTAATTGTTCATCAAGTTTCTCAAAACTGCATAAAACGACACAGATTTTCGAATCACCTGAAAATACATACACCATTATTTAGCATACCAGGTCGGCTGAAAAGTCCCCGGTCTGACACATAGATGGCGTTACTGTTATTAAATCCATATGTTTTTTAGATAGTACTAACCTTCAGACGAAACGTGTCAAAATTTGACAGCAATCCGACTATTAGTTACTGAGATATTGCGTTACGAGTGAAGCTACTTTTGTTATTTAAAAAAATGGAAAAAAAAGGATTTCGTGTGCTGATAAAGTACTGCTTTTTGAAGGGAAAAAATACCGTTGAAGCCAAAGCATGGCTTGACGAAGAGTTTCCGGACTCTGCGCCAGGAAAATCAACCATAATTGATTGGTATGCTAAGTTTAAACGTGGTGAAATGAGCACCGAAGACGACGAACGCAGTGGACGACCAAAAGAGGCTGTCACCGACGAAAACATCACAAAAGTTCGCAAAATCATTTTAAATGACCGTGAAGTAAAGCTGATCGAGATAGCTGACATCCTAAAAATATCAAATGAATGTGTTGGACACATCGTGCATGAATATTTTGGCATGCGGAAGCTCTGTGCAAAATGGGTGTCGCGCGAGCTCACATTCGATCAAAAACAACGAGTTGATGATTCTGAGCTGTGTTTGAAGCTGTTAAATCGTAATAAAACCGAGTTTTTGCGTCGATATGTGACAATGGATGAAACATGGATTCATCACTACACTCCAGAGTCTAATCGACAGTCAGCCGAGTGGACTGCACGCGATGAACCGGCTCTAAAGCGTGGAAAAACGCAACAGTCAGCTGAAAAAGTTATGGCGTCAGTTTTTTAGGATGCGCATGGAATAATTTTAATAGATTATCTTAAAAAGGGCCAGTCCATCAACAGCGACTATTATACAGCGTTATTGGACCGTTTGAAGAACGAAATCGCAAAAAACCGGCCCCATATGAAGAAGAAGAAAGTGCTGTTTCACCAAGACATTGCACCGTGTCACAAATCAATGAAAACAATGGCCAAATTAAGTGAATTGGGTTTCGAATTACTTCCCCATCCACCGTACTCTCCAGATGTGGCCCCCAGCGACTATTTCCTGTTTGCAGACCTCAAGAGAATGCTCGCCGGGAAGAAATTTAGCAGGTATGAGGAGGTGATCGCCGAAACTGAGGCCTATTTCGAGGCTAAAGACATTTCGTACTACAAAAATGGTATCGAAAAATTGGAAGAACGCTATAATCGGTGTATCGCCCTCGAAGGCAACTATGTTGAATAATAAAATCGAATTTTGCCAAAAAACTCTGTTTTACTATGGTAGACCGGGGACTTTTCAGTTCGACTGTTAAGTATTAGCAAATACACACCGATCCAAGTGTTTCTATGTTTATAGTAATAATACCATATGCCGTTAGATACTTTTGATGATAGCATCGAATCATTATCGTTAGTAAACATTTTTGAATATCGGTATTGTGATTGTACCAATTGGACATGTATATACTATTCGAGATATCTGAAAACTTCGATAAAAATATTAGTAAAAACCAAGACAAAGACTGTGAATTGTATATGTAATGCCAGAAGAATGTGGAAGATGAGTTTAGCTTTATAGTTGTTCGTCATGACTTAAGCATTTTACAAACTTAGAAGAAATATAATTTTTATCATGAATATTATAAGCCAAATATAATACCAGCGTTTATGGACGTTAGGGCTTTTAATAAAAATGTGTAAAATACACTTGAACGTGATTATAATCTTGACAAATAAGAGCAGCTTTAGTATACTATTTCTTAAACACGTTAGAAACAGACGAATATATAATTTTACAATTATTTAATAATAACAAATTTAAATAATATAAATTTAGTCGCATTCCGAATTAAATACTTTTTTCGAAAATATTTTGAAAAAACAAAAAACTTCCAGATTAGAAGAATTATCAATAAAAATTCGGCTGCATTTGTTAATAAATATATTTAATGCTGAAATACCAATTTACTGTTTCAGACGAACAAATAAAATCGATCGAATATATGTAATGAAAGCAGTAAATTAAACTAATCTCAAGAATAAACTTACTTCAGAAGCCAGTAACTCGGCTGGTATGGAATAAAAAGAAAACTGGAGAAAGGTCATGCACATATAAAAGAACTGTATTAGGGTGTATGAAATGTTTCCTTCCCTAAAATCAGAAATTTATTCACAGTTTAATCCTTATATTATTTTAGAATATAAGTTTTCACATATGCAAAAAAGAAGTCTATAGAAAGCATTTACAAATAGAATCAAGAATGATTTGCGAGTAAATACAGCATAGTATACGCTTTTGTGCAGTGTACCCCTTGCACCACCATATGCATGTTCTTCACTAATAATTAAAAGTTCAGCTTAACAACATCGATTACACTATGCTTATATTGTTAATTAAACTTTCTTTCTTTCATTTTAATATGAAAATAAATTTTTCCCATTGCAATTCATTACTAATTTCTTAATATGCATTTGTCCTGCTGCTTTTCGGATTGGCACCCGTTTTAAATTACTATGAAAATAACATCTAGAATAAATAACACAAGAAGAATAATTAAATTTCTGAAGGAATATTATGTAGTAAAGATATGCGATAACGGAGAAAGATCAAAATATAAGACAGAATGGAACATTTAAAAATAAAAATAGACGCTATGAAAATGGATACACTCCTTAACATTATTAACCATAACAGAATCATTGTTTCGCTGCATCCAAGTGTTTCTGCTTACATGTACGTGAGATTATAATAGTCTATGTTTTTTAGTGTCTTTAGATATTGGGAGGTCCTAATTTTATTATATTAAAAAAAGTTAAAATAGTTAAAGAACAATCTGCTAAACAGAAAATTGACTTAAAGAAAACAGAATTACAAACAAGAATCTTTTTGGGCTAACGAATAAAAGGTCTATTCAAACTACTATCAAGCAGAAGGAGTTAAAATACATTAATTGGGCGGATCGCTAGTATAAAAATAGCCGATTAGTAAACGTATTTAAAGCAAGATGGATAGAAAAGTAAAAGACAAGGAACTACGAAGAACTATAAAGAAGGGTTACAAAACGTTGATAATATAGTACGTTTGAGAGACACCAGGAAAAATTAACAAAAGGAGGTCAACTATAATAGTACAGTTTTCTTGCTGCTCGCTCTTTTTCCAGCCTAGACTTGCCTCTGAGTTGTGCATTTCTAATTGATAATCAAGAGAATGTTAGGATAAGAATCCGCTGTACAAGAAGCTATAGAAGAGGTTTTTAATTATATTAATTCAGCAACTTAGAACTGTTGTTTAAGCATGCGATAAATTAACAAAAAAAATAATTATATTATGAAACGAAGCAAAATATTTTCATATTCCTATTCCTTCATAGTTAGACCGATTAACTTTGATGCGCTCTAAACACAAATTTTTAATAAATTTGAAAATACAAATTATTACTGTATCATGAATATTTTTCGAATAAATTTCAAAATCTATAAAACATTCGTATTGTTTTAAGCTCTTCTTTTGTCGGACATGAAGTTACAAATAATTCATAGAAGAAATATATAGGATAAGGGCTGGAGTTTTAGTAGTAGTTCTTCGTATAAATATAACTTAGGGTTACACGTTCATGTGATTTGCACAAAGTCCTTGTTTGCATAACCAATAAATATTCTGTTCTTTTTTTTAAGATAATAAGATAGCTTCTACCTGAGAGATGCACATATTGTTTTCTCTTATTACTTTCTATTATTGTTTCGATAATATCTAGTAGGTACATAGAACTGTGAACACAGGCAAAGCCAGATAACTTGATCAACTCTGAAATTGAGACAAGCAATCGCCGTAGTCAGTGGACTGTTTGGTAGAGAGTTATTTCGATAACTACCTTTACTTTTACTAACATTAATTACTTCTTGTACTGCATTTAAAATTACAAAGCAGGAAGTAAAGTTCTAGAAAAATATCATACGTCCTATAGTGGAAGTACGAGGGAGCGTTTTTATATTCGCGGAATGGGGGACAAGGGGTGGAAAAAAAAAATAAATTATTTTTCTTTTTCAATATATTCACCTGCAAGACGGATACATTTTTCACATCTTTCAATTAATTTATTTATACCCTCATAAAAAAATGATTTCTCTTTATCTGCAAAATACGCCGAAACTGCCTCCTTGACTTCATCATCGGCAGTAAATTTTTTACCCCGCAGCTCTTTTTTCATTTTCGGAAACAGGTAATAATCACTCGGGGCCAGGTCTGGGCTGTAGGGTGGGTGATTCACAACTTCGAAGCCCACCTTATGCAGGGCAGCTAAGGCAACGCGGCTCTTGTGGACGGGCGCGTTGTCGTGCAAAAGCAGAACACCTTTTGTCAATTTTCCCCGTCTTTTCTCTTTAATGGCTTCTTTTAGTCGCTCTAATATTGAAGCGTAATATTCTCCGGTTATAGAAACACCTTTATCTTTATAATCAATCAACAATATTCCTTCCGAGTCCCAAAATACCGTTGCCATGTGTTTCCCAGCTGATTGTGACACTTTAAATTTCTTGGGAGGTGCTGTGCCCTTTTTATGCCACTGCATGGAGTCTTGTTTGGACTCAGGTTCATAATGATGAACCCAAGTTTCGTCTCCAGTAACAATTCCACGTAATACACCATCCCTGTCTTCATTACAGAGGTCCAAAAATGCACGCGAACACTCTACGCGCTGTTGTTTTTGCGGCGGCGTGAGCATTCTCGGCACCCATCTTGCGCTGACCTTAGACATGCCGAGATGATCGTGTAGGATTTTAAAAATTGTTGTATCGGATACTCCAACCATTTCTGCGAGTTGTTTCTTCTTTAGTCGAGCATCTTCGAGTACAATTTGTTCAACTTTTTGGATAAGTGCTGGCATGGTCACCTCAATGCTCCTGCCCGGCCTCGGGTCGTCTTCAAGGGATTCCCTTCCTTGTTTAAATAAACTATGCCACTTATACAGCATGGTTTTTCCTGGACAAGAGTCGCCGTAAACCAATGACATCTCATTCATTATGGTCGCGACTGATTTTCCTTGCCTGGTAAGGAACTTTATAACGGCACGATATTCGATTTTTTCCATATTTCACTTTTCACTCCTGATTATGTTACTTGGTTGACGATAGCTCAAAGACTAACTGTCTAATAACAATGAAACTTCGTATTTATACTAATCATGAGTCGCTGCACAGGCCACGCCCCCAATGCGCCTACTCACCCCTCTACAACCCGCTCATTCCGTGAATATAAAAACGCTCCCTCGTAACAGAACATTCCAAATGAAAACCCACTTACACAAGTATGAATTTATATATTTCGACGCAAGCTGCAAGTAGTGTTTCAATGTAATGAAAAAGCCATGTTATCGAGTATATACATTGTATTTGTTTCACTGTCCTGAAATAAGAGAAAAATAAATACAATTACTTTAGCGTTTAATCTATATCTTGAGATGTACATATTAATGGCTTGGCTTAATTTTGTTTTTGACAATTCGTAATTTACTAAATATAGTCGATGTAACCTGTTTACTGCCGGATAAAATGTTTCATAATTACATGGGAAGCTTCTACTGGATTAGTGCGTATTTTTAGAACAAGAAAAGAATAATGAGATGTATGTATGGACATATGTTGAAAGATTGTGCAAATACCCCATTTCGTCACTTATTTCAGACTTTTGGTATTCTTTCTTTGCAATCTGCGTACTTGCATGAATATCAAAACATGTACATTCTAAACAGGAACTATATATTTTGTAATGTATTATTCGGAAAAAGATATGAATACTAAGCAACAAAGTTATATAATAATATTTGTAGTGATATAAAAATTTTTAAGTTTCAATAATTATAATTTATTCAATAAAATATTATATACATATATTGGATAAACGCTCTCATTTGAATCAAGAATTTTGTATGACTTTCTTGTTCATAATGTTGTATATGTACATATGTAGCTGTAAATGTGTAGATATTTTAATATATACATATATGTAGTTGTAAGTGTGTAAAAAACATATGATATCCTTGCTGCTCTGGCAACCATGTATGTGACACCACGTGTAAAAGAAACGGATGAGTTGTAATTAGGTAGAATAACAGAGGTATTGTGAGAATTTTACATGTTTAAGTAACAAAAATTTGTTAACCAAACAAATTATATTTTTGTAAGCAATGAAAGGTACACAATCAAATATTGATACATTTCGAGGTGAATAAAGAAAGTGTGAACGGTAAATACTTAGTGAAATCAACAAAACGGTCGAAATGGTATTGCATCAGTGGATTGAATACGGTGTCCATTGATAACCGAAATACAATGAAGACAGAAACGCGACAGTCATTGAATTCTTTATCACTATACGTACACAGATGTAACGAATTTAAAATGACTGAGAATAGTACAGAAAATGAAATGGCATCCATGAGCAAACTCAAGCATAAGCACCGTCTTTCAAAATTTCAACTGACGCGTTTTGCGAAATATTGTATTTAAATAGTATTAAGGAAAAGGAAGGAAAGAGAAGTTATAAAGCTTGATGAAATTTCCGTACGATTTGATAAAATAGCGTCTAATTTGGGGAGTTACAATTATATTTAAACGGAAATAAAATGAGGACCGCCACTGATGAAATAGAAAGGAGTGAATTCGGATCAAAGTTTTATCAAACAGCACGGAAAATAAAGATTTAGCTTAAAGACGTTTTGTTTCAGTTACGATTTATTATTATTCTAAACTTACCATAGCAAAATCTGGTGATGTTTTATACATTTTCTTAACTCTTCAAATCCACTACTTGTAATATTGCAGGAAATACGCTGCAATTTATATTTTACAAATCTCACTTGAATCAGGATGTCAATACAAAATGTTAAGTATAAAATATCGTAGCCCCAAATAACGGCAAATATAATGTACCAGGCGTAATGTTCGACGAACAAAATGAGAGAATCGGAGATCAAGGTGTTTCTGTTTATCCAGAAATCAAAAGGAAATTCATTGTGACTAAAAAGTGGTCGTAGTAGAAAAAATGCAAGAATCATATATGCACTAACTATTGTAATGTACTGTATAATGTTTAGTCTTCTAGATATGATTCTGTGTTCGTCAACTGCTTGTTTGCCGAGATCTCGACATGGCCAAAATTTATTTTGTTTAATATCGAAAACTCTCTCGATAAGAGGTTTATAATAAATGAATGCTACGTACTTAAATAACGTCTAAAATCCATAAACAATTTTATCTATAACACAGCAGTAGAATAGAGAAAATACTTACATGAAAGATTACAATGTTTGATTCAGCCAATTGTATATACATCTCTTTTTTAGCGTGAAAAAAATTAGTAAAGACTATATCTAATAAATACAATAAAATGAGGCAATTGAATAGACGAAACATCCATAAAAACTTGGACGTATGATATAAATCTTCATGCATTAATTTCATTAATAATAATTCAGGTCGATATATGTTCTTCTGTGACAACGTCTTCATGATAACTGTAAAATTTCACTGAAGACTGGAGCTTCACGAGTATTTTTAAGAAACAAAAGTTAGTTAATAATTGATCGTATCCCTAATACAGCGCCAACACTAGCTTTCGCATTTCCATCGAAGTTCGAAGTTTTACTATAATATATTCAATGTGCTTCGGCATTAAGCAATTTGGAATTGTAAAAGAACATAATTTCATCATTTAAATACATAATTTACATAGATACTTGTCTTATTATTACATTATTTATTTAAATTATAAACTAATATGAATAATGAAATATAAATGAAATATTTGCATTTTACTTATTTATTTTTAATATATTTTATAATCGACAAAATAAGTATCTTTTCGCAATAGAAATATCTGGAATTGCGTTCGTTTTCGGGAAAAAGAAGTAGATAAATAGTTACGTGAATGTCAATTTTTGAAATATATTAACTCCACAATCAAATACATCTATTTCTTAAATAGTGTCTACTATTTGATATTTTTGAGAAATAACCACCAACCCAAAAACTTTGACAATAAATTTATAATAACGTGTTTAAAATTTGTAATAAAGTAAAATATTTTACTACACTTAGTTAGTTGAATTTGATGGAGCCTGTGGTTGATTGACTTGATCAATAAGGTTGATATATAACCCCTTTCCACAATTAACTATTTGTAAATTCTGTATACGCATTTCGACAACCAAGTTGTCATCATCAGCAGATAATTTCAAAGTGTCGCACCTGGTAAAACACGGCGAAAAAATTGTACGAAAAATACACTCCGTACGCGATCCGCACCGTTGAAAACCAAGATGTGCACTGTGTCTGTTTCACAAGATTTTTAAAAAATACTTTTACTTAAACTAACATGCACTACATCGAAAAAGGTTATTATGGTCAAAAAGTGTCTGTGTGATTTATGTGTGTTTTATGATATTGCTCCTCTTGTCTTTCAGCAGAGAGAAGAGAGGCGTTTGCAGAGGGCCGGCCTCATAAACGTTAACCAGATGGCCTGAATTCTTTACGATGTACATGCTTTCATACGCGTCCAGTTCGCGATAATTGTACACGTTCTTTATCAAATGTAAACAATCCATATTAACACTGTGGTTATTTTCTAATACATGTCTCGCTATACCCGATTTTTCCGGTCGGTTGAATTTTATGTGCGAAAGGTGTTCTTTATACCTGGTTTCGATCGATCTTTTGGTTTGGCCGATGTATTGTTTATTGCACTCTAAACATTCAATTCGGTAGATTCCCGATTTTTTAATCTCTTCAATTTTGTCTTTTGCATTTCCTAACAGCATTTTCAGGGTATTATTAGGGCGTGAACATACTTTAAACCCGTGATCTTTAAAAATACTATTCAGATTTTTTGTCACACGATGGAAAGGTAAACAAACAAAATACTTTTCCCGATTGCTCTGTGGTGAAAGACATGTGGTGTCACGGATTGTTTTTCTTATGTTGGCCTTTCTAATTAATCCATTGATTATTTCCGAATCGAAACCGTTGTATACCGCGATATTCTTAATGAGGTTCAATTCTCTTTCATATCTTACTTTTGTTAATGGGAAATTGATCAAACGATTAATCAGAAAATTGAATGAAGCCATCTTCTGTTGCATGCTGTGATTTGAGTCAGCCGTAATGAATCTATTGACATTGGTTTCTTTTCGGAAAATATCAATTTCTATTTTGAGATCTTTCTTAATAACTAAGGTGTCCAAAAAAGGCAACTTGTTAGTGTGCACTGTAGTCGGGGCTATGAAAACGAAGGAGTCACAATATTAATTTCTTTATTATTTTTCAATATACCGCCTTCAACTTCAATGCACTTGAACTGAAATGCGCGTTTTCTTAATTAAAGAGAACATTTTATTTGTACAGGAGCCTCATTGTTGTTTGTCAGAAATTCAAAATTAATTTACTTAGTGTGGGGGAGTAATGCGGTTCGCTAACGACTTGTCTTTTACAAAATAGATTTCAGATGTGCTTTGGTCCTTTAAAAGACAAGTATTGGAATACACCACGAATTGCAAACTTATGCAATATTTATCATATAAGCACTTTATTCACACTGCTTCAACTTTCAAATTAAATGTTCATGAATAAATAAATCAAATAGAAATTAGATTAAAGTGGTATGTTTTTCCATCCAAAGGGTACAATAATTCCAGTTCAAATTATTCTCGTATACATATAAATATGTCGATTACAAAGCAAGACATACTGGACAAATTAAAGAACTCGAACGGTTGAAAATAGTAGTTACCTATAGAATACTGTTTAAATTCAACATCATAATTGAGAAAAATGATATGTAGTATATAATATGATGTCTGCACAAAAACTGATTCACAAAATCATTAAAAAAAATATGTGTATTTAAGATCATTTTTTTATTTTATTCCAATAAGAAAGACGAGAAATAAAAATTTATCATTTTTCTTCATACACTAAAGAAAATAATTTGGAATTTGAACCTCTGTGATTTATATAATATATGTATATGTACAAGATTCTAACGATAATGTAAATGAGACTCAGGTACGTTGAACCGTTATTGTGCAGGGATGCATTTTGTAAAAATATGTACATTTATTCATTTTATATTTCTACGTTTATGTACTCCTATATATATATATATATATATATATATATATATATATATATATACATAATATCGAAAGAAAATAGAAAACAATTATATGTTTGACTTAATTGATAAATAACGTTTTCTGCCTGCATTTTGGTGCCTGCGATTTTTGACTGTTCCTGGGTAATTTTTGGATGCAGAATGTAAAAAAGTTCTCAGATTTGGTCTATCAGATCTAGTTTTTGAGATTTTTTTTTAAAAAATTGTGTATATATTTTACGTTATAACTGTTATAATATATAATATTAATATTGACAGTTAAAAAAACAAAGACACATGGATTTAAGTATTTATTGCAAAAACTTAATTTACATAATTACATTAGTCACTAATCACATAAAAATTTTCTTTTATACGACTTTCTAGAATGAAGTTTACTAAGGCAGTCTCGCTGAAGGCTCCAGCAGTAGTCCGCCATCATGTGACTATCCCATCGTCCTTGATAACGATCTTCCATAGTTTTAATATCCTGATGGAATCTTTTCCCCTGTTCTTCACTACAATCACCTAAGTTTTCTGGAAAACGATCTAGGTGGCTGTGGAGGAAGTGAACTTTTATACTCATGTTACAGCCGAGAATATTAAAATTTGAAAGCATAGTTTCCACTAATTCTACGTAATTCTCTGCCTTATGATTGCCAAGAAAATTTTGTACTACTTGAGCAAATGAACACCAAGCGTTAGATTCAGTCTCGTTCATTGATGTGGTGAATTGTGGATCTTTAACAAGTTGCCTTATTTGAGGACCATCAAATATACCAGCTTTTAGTTTTTCCGTGCTAATGCCAGGAAGTTTACGTGATAAATACCCAAAACAATTTCCATCTCGATTTAAAGCCTTCACAAATTGCTTCATTAAGCCTAGCTTGATATGCAAGGGCGGAAGTAAGATTTTTTCTCTTGCAACCAAAGGTTCGTTGATCACGTTTTGTTTTCCTTGAATCATGACATCTCTTGAAGGCCATTTTTTTTAACCCAGTGCTCATTTTTATCTCTGCTGTCCCAAAGGCACAAAAAACAAGGATATTTTCTATTTTGACGATTAAGTACATATTTATCTCTTTATTTGTTGTCCTTTATCAAAAAAAAATGTCAATTAACCTGTAACCTGTATCTCAAAAACTAGAGCTGATAGAAAAAATCTGGTGGCATTTTTTGGAATCAGCACATTAAAAACATTTAAAATCAGATGTTAGATTTCCGGCACCAAATTTTTTTTTTCATTTTGTTACCCTGTGCTATTCATTAATCTGTAACATAATACATATACACTGGTACTTAGGATTGTTCGTAAAAGTTACCTTCAGAGATATCTAATATGAAATTATTGATGCTGTTTGTGACTAAATTGTCTGTCTGCGTGTTACAGTATTCGTACTTTGAATTGTGATTTTTGGTTTGCGTGCAATATAATTTGTTGTACTAAATAATTAAATTCTCATTGAAAAATTTATATCCTTTAGAGAGAAAAATTAATAATGAATTGTCGTCTCACGTAGAAATTGTCGTCTCACATAGACGAATACATTCAGATAATCTTTGTAAACTTCAGCAATTATTCTTGGTTTCCGGTTTATAATCGCGTCCTCGGTACTTGTGCTGTCAACGCTTCTTCACTTTTTCATTGTTTTTCAGTGTTTAAGTGATGTTACTGTTATCATCTCAATACGACATTGACAATAGTAGTAGCAGCTATACCCTAAAGGTGTGTCATGTACCGAACCCTGAAAATCATACTGAAAACCACTTTACTATTCGTCCTAGCATGCTTCTAATAGGATGTTCTATGCACATCTATGAAAGCTTCCTGTATGCAACTTGTAGGACATCATGTAGTTGTTGCAAGGACGTTAAAGGATTAGTAAGATATTTAAACCTTCAACTAATCATATCCGAGATACATACGTTCTCTGGATAATAGGCCTGGCGACTGTGCAAGCCAATTGAGAATATTGTAATGTACAAGCTGCAACATGAGGAGAGCCATTGCCTTGACGGAATGTAGCACTCTTTGATCCCTAGCTATGTATGTATATGGTGAAGCGAATGATTCCGGAACTGCCTAGATATACGATAAAAAAGATTTATTGTTTTTTTTGCTACTTGTTTTTGTCATTTGTTATTAACGCAGAAAAAATTTGTAAAAACTTTAGTTGAAAAATATATATTTTAATAGATGATTCGTTTTTTTTTATTATATACATATATACTTATGTTCATCCATTATAAAGTTTGAGTGAGTAAAACGAAAAATGAACGAAACGGTAAAAGTAAAAGGGAAATATGTTAAAAATATATATATTTATTGTATTATAACAAACACATTTCAAAATTAGATCTGAAAGGAGTACTTTTGAACTTTGTTTAATTAATATATTTTATGACATAAGATAAATTTAATTACTACTAGTTGTCATGCTTGAATTGCTGTTTCATATTAGTATATAGTAGAAAGTCAATTATTCATCAAGTTTCTCAAAACTGCATAAAATGACACAGATTTTCGAATCACCTGAAAATACGCACATCATTATTTAGTCTAAGTATTAGCAAATACACACCGATCCAAGTGTTTCTATATTTATAGTAATAATGCCATATGCTGTTAGATACTTTTGATGGCAGCATTGAGTCATTATCGTTAGTAAACATTTTTGAATATCCGTATTGTAATTGTACCAATTAGACATGTATATACTATTCGAGATATCTGAAAACTGTGATTAAAAATATTAGCAAAATATAATACAAAGATTGTTCATTTTATATGCAATGCAAGAAGAAAGTGGAGGACGAGTTTTGCCTTATAGCTGTTCTTCATGGCTTACACATTTCTCAAACTAAGTAGGAATATAATTTTTACCATGACTATTATGAGCCAAATATAATACAAGCGTTGATCGTGATTATAATCTTGCCGAATAAGGGCAACTTTATTGTACTATTTCTTCAAAAATATTAGAAATAAACGAATATATAATTTTAAAATTCAAACTTAAATAATATGAATTTAGACACCAATGCGTTGTGCGCTTCGAATTAAACTCTCTTTTTGAAAATATTCTGAAAACCCGATACAGAAAACCTTTCAGATCAGGAAAATTATAAATAACAATTGTGCTGTATATTTTCAATGCTGAAATACCAATTTACTGCTTCTAGACGATTAAAACAAGTCGATTGAATATATACGAGGTCTGATCAAAAAATAACCGTTATTTTCAATTTTTTCAAAAAGTATTTATTTATTCATTAATAACTATCTTGCCCCCTTCAAAGTAATCCCTTTCAGATATAATACACTTATGCCAGCGTTTTTTCCAATCCTCGAAACACTTCTGAAACGCACTTTTTGGTATCGCCAACAGTTATTGTTTCGATTTTTCTTTTATCTCCTCAATCGTAGCAAAACGCTTTCCTTTCATCGGTGTCTTCAGTTTTGGGAAGAAGAAAAAGTCAGCGTGAGCCAAGTCTGGTGAATACGGTGGTTGAGGCATGATAACGGTTTTGTTTTTGGCCAAAAACTCACGCACAAGCATCGATGTGTGAGCTGGTGCGTTATCATGGTGATTGTTTTTTCCACAATTCCTATCGTTTGAGCCGTATTGCTTCACGCAAACGTTGCATAACTTCCTTGTAGTATTCCCTATTAACCGTACGACCTATTGGCAAGAACTCATGATGCACCACGCCATTATAATCGAAGAAAATAGTGAGTAAAACCTTCACATTTGATCGAACTTGGCGTGAATTTTCTCGGCCTTCTCTAAAGCGCTTGTACCACTTATAAACACTTTTTTGAGACAAAGTGGACTCGCCGAATGCCACAGTCAACATTTCAAGTGTCTTGGAGCACTTTATTCCGTTTTTAACGCAAAATTTAATACATACTCTTTGATCCTTTTTTTCGAATAGTAAAAAATTAAAGAGCACACTAAAACACGACTAACCTTTTTATCTGTCAAAAACAAACTGACAATCCAAAATGGCTGATATTGCCAACATATATAACAGACATGTGTACCAACATAACAGAAAAAAATGCGAAAATCGAACATACGTAACTCACGAAATTTGAAAATAACGGTTATTTTTTGATATAATGAAAGAAATAAATTAAAATAATCACAAGAATAAACTTACTTCGGAAGCCACTAACTCGGCTGGTATGGAATAAAAAGAAAACTGGTAAAAAGTCATGCACACATAAAAGAACTGTACTAAAGTGTATGAAATGTTTCCTTCCCTAAAATCAGAAATTTATTTACAGTTTAATTCTTATATTATCTTAGAATATAAATTTTCACAAATGGAAAAAAAGTCAATAGAAAGCATTTGCAAATAGAATCAAGATTGATTTGCGAGTAAACATGGCATAATCTACACCTTTGTGCACTGTGGCCCCCTTGTACCACCATATGCATGTTCTTCACTAATAATTAAAGTTTCGGTTTAACAAGGCTATGCATATATTGTTAATTAAACTAACACAAATTAGTAAATAAATGTATATGTTATTTATACACATATATTTCTTTCATTTTAATATGACAATAAATTTTGTTCATTGAAGTTCATTACTAATTTATTAATACGAGTACGCATTTGTTCTTTTCTTGCTTTATTTTGGATTCGCACTCGTTTTAAAATACTTAGGTGTAAATTTCGATAAGAAACGAACATTCGATAAGGAAATAATATCTAGAATAAGTAACACAAGAAGAATAATTAAATCTCCAAACCGTATAATATGTAGTCAAGATATTTAAAAACTGAGAAAGATTAAAGTATGACAGGTGATACATAATAGAACGGATAAAAAGAATAATAGACGAAATGAAAATGGACTACCTTTGCATTATTAGTTATAATAGAATCATATTTTCGCTGCATCCAGATGTTTCTGTTTACATCCACGTGAGATTAAATTCTATGCTTTTTAATGCCTTTAGATATTATGATATTCTAATTTTAAAAAGTATAACAGAAAAATGTAAAAAAGATAAAGAATAATCTGCTAAATAGAAGATTTCCTTAAAGAAAAAAAATAGAGTTACAAAAAGAAGCTCGTACGAATGAAAATAATCCACACCAATGGAAAGATGTAGAAAAGCAGAATAATTACAGACTGACTTTTTACGAGCTAGCGACTTCAAACTACAATCAAGCATGAGCAGTTAAAATATATGCAGGTGAATCGCGAAGTTAAAGAAGAGCCGATTAGTAAACGTATTTAAAGCAAGAGAGATAGAAATTTAAAGGCAAGGAACTGCAAAGAACTATAAAGAAAGCAACCAAAAGAGGTATTACAAAACATTTCTGCCAACTCACAAAACTCTACAGGCCTGCTGTAAGATAACAATATAGTACTTGTGAGAGACACCAGGAAAAATTAACAAAAGGATCTCAACTAGTGTAGTTTTCTTGGACTGCCCTTTACACAGTCCAGACTTGTTTTGTTCTATGATTGATAATCATAGACGCAAGAAGCTATAAAAAAGCCTTGCAATTATATTAGTTCATCAACTTAGAACTGTTATTTAAGCAATGTTAGCAATATAACAAATTTTTAAAAAAAATTAATTATATTATAAAACGAAGTAAACTATTTTCATATACCTATTCTTCCATAGTTAGAACGATTAACTTTGAGGCTTTCTAAACACAAATTTTAAGTACTTTTGAAACAGAAATAATTTTTAAAAATTAGTCTTTTTTTAAATAGTTTTTGAAATCTATAATATATTCTTAGTGTTTTAAGCTTCTTTCTTTGTGGAATAAAGACCGGAACTTTTGCAGAAGCTCTTCAAAAAAATTTAACTTTGGTTTATGATCGTTAATATGCACAAAGTCTTTTTTAGCACGGCCAATAGATATTCTGTCCTTTGCTTTTTAAAATAATATGATCGCTTTTGCTTTTATCTGAGAGACGCCCATATAGTTCTTTCTCATTAGTTTATATTATCGTTTTCGCTAATATCCGGTAGTTACATAGAACTGCCAACGCTGGCAAAGACAGATGACTTGAACCACTCTGGAATTGAGAGTAAAAGATCGCCGTAGTCAGTGCCTTATTTGGTAGTGAACTACTTCGATAATTACCTTTATTTTTATTAACGTTAATTACTGATCCCACTATATTTAAAACTACAAAGTCGGCAATTCCTGTTACATCCACCTTATGGTGGATCCAACAGGACATTCCAAATGAAAACACACTTACACAAGTATGAATTTATAGATTTCGACGCAAGCTGCAAGTAGAGTTTCTATATAATGAAAAAACCATGTTATCGAATATATACGTTGTATTTGTTTCACTGTCCTGAAATAAGAGAAAAATAAATACAGTAATTTTAGCGTTTAATGTATATTTTGAAATGTACATATTAATTCCTTTGCTTAATTTTGTTTGTCGTAATTCTTATTAAACAAAATATAGTCGACATGGCGTATTATTTTGACTATGTTCACTGCCGGATAAAATATTTCATCATTGCATGGGGAATTTCTACCAGATTCGTTAGTATCTTTAGAGCAAAAAAAGAATAATGGGATGTATGTATATTGAAATATTGCGCAAAAACGCCATTCTATCTCTCATTTCCGACTTTGGGTATTCTTTCTTTGTCACTTGAATGTACTTGGGGTTTGGGCATGTGAAAATATGCACATCCTAGATAGGAACTACACATTTAGTAATAATATATCACAAGAGATGCGAATAATTTTTCTATATCACATCATAAATCCGTATTATTCAAAAAAAAAAACATCTGAATATCAAGTTATATAATGGTATTTATTTGTGATGATATAAAAGTACTTTCAAGATTCAATAATTATAAAAGAGCTTCAATTTATCCAATAAAATATTATATGTATTGGATAAATGTTCTTATTTGTATCAAGAATTTGATATGATTTTCATATTTATAATATTGTATATATACATATGTGGTTGCAAATGTGTATACATTTTGATGTATATATGCATCTAGTTGTAAATGTGTAGATAGGATATGGTATCCCAGCTGCTCTGGCAACCATGTATTTGACACCACGTGCAAAAGAAAGAGATGAGATGTAATTAGGCAGAGTTAGTGAGAGAGAATTATACATATTTAAGGTAAATACTATCTTCGTAAGCAAAAAAAATACATAATCATAGACTGATCCATTTGGAGAATAAGGAAAGTGTGAATAGTAATAAATATCACATAAATTTTCAATGTGAGAAAATTCTTAATATAACAGTCGAACTGAAAAGTCCCCGGTCTACCATAGTAAAATACAGTTTTTTGGCAAACTTCGATTTTATTATTCAACATAGTTGCCTTCGAGGGCGATACAGCGATTATAGTGTTCTTCCAACTTTTCGATACCATTTTTGTAGTACGAATTGTCTTTAGCCTCGAAATAGGCCTCAGTTTCGGCGATCACCTCCTCATCCCTGCTAAATTTCTTCCCGGCGAGCATTCTCTTGAGGTCTACAAACAGGAAATAGTCGCTGGGGGCCACATCTGGAGAGTACAGTGGATGGGGAAGTAATTCGAAACCCAATTTACTTAATTTGGCCATTGTTTTCATTGATTTGTGACACGGTGCATTGTCTTGGTGAAACAGCACTTTCTTCTTCTTCATATGGGGCCGTTTTTTTGCGATTTCGTTCTTCAAACGGTCCAATAACGCTGTATAATAGTCGCTGTTGATGGATTGGCCCTTTTTAAAATAATCTATGAAAATTATTCCATGTGCATCCCAAAAAACTGACGCCATAACTTTTCCAGCTGACTGTTGCGTCTTTCCACGCTTTGGAGCCGGTTCATCGCGTGCAGTCCACTCGGCTGACTGATCCATTTGGAGAATAAGGAAAGTGTGAATAGTAATAAATATCACATAAATTTTCAATGTGAGAAAATTCTTAATATAACAGTCGAACTGAAAAGTCCCCGGTCTACCATAGTAAAATACAGTTTTTTGGCAAACTTCGATTTTATTATTCAACATAGTTGCCTTCGAGGGCGATACAGCGATTATAGTGTTCTTCCAACTTTTCGATACCATTTTTGTAGTACGAATTGTCTTTAGCCTCGAAAAAGGCCTCAGTTTCGGCGATCACCTCCTCATCCCTGCTAAATTTCTTCCCGGCGAGCATTCTCTTGAGGTCTACAAACAGGAAATAGTCGCTGGGGGCCACATCTGGAGAGTACAGTGGATGGGGAAGTAATTCGAAACCCAATTTACTTAATTTGGCCATTGTTTTCATTGATTTGTGACACGGTGCATTGTCTTGGTGAAACAGCACTTTCTTCTTCTTCATATGGGGCCGTTTTTTTGCGATTTCGTTCTTCAAACGGTCCAATAACGCTATATAATAGCCGCTGTTGATGGACTGGCCCTTTTTAAGATAATCTATGAAAATTATTCCATGCGCATCCCAAAAAACTGACGCCATAACTTTCCCAGCTGATTGTTGAGTCTTTCCACGCTTTGGAGCCGGTTCATCGCAGTCCACTCGGCTGACTGTCGATTGGACTCTGGAGTGTAGTGATGAATCCATGTTTCATCCATTGTCACATATCGACGCAGAAACTCGGTTTTATTACGATTTAACAGCTTCAAACACAGCTCAGAATCATCAACTCGTTGTTGTTTTTGATCGAATGTGAGCTCGCGCGGCACCCATTTTGCACAGAGCTTCCGCATGCCCAAATATTCATGCGCGATGTGTCCAACACGATCCTTTGATATCTTTAGGATGTCAGCTATCTCGATCAACTTTACTTAACGGTCATTTAAAATCATTTTGCGAACTTTTTTGATGTTTTCGTCGGTGACAGCCTCTTTTGGCCGTCCACTGTGTTCGCCGTCTTCGGTGCTCATTTCACCACGTTTAAACTTACCAATCAATTATGGTTGATTTTCCTGGCGCAGAGTCCGGAAACTCCTCATCAAGCCATGCTTTTGCTTCAACGGTATTTTTTCCCTTCAAAAAGCAGTACTTTATCAGCACACGAAATTCTTTTTTTTCCATTTTTTTAAATAACTAAAGTAGCTTCACTCTTAACGCAATATCTCAGTAACTAATGGTCGGATTGCTGTCAAATTTTGACACGTTTCGTTTGAAGGTTAGTACTATCTAAAAAACATATGGATTTAATAACAGTAACACCATCTATGTGTCAGACCGGGGACTTTTCAGCCGACCTGGTAGCAAAAGATTTATACTCTGTAATATGAAAACACAAATTGCTTCCGTCCCAACCATGACGATAATTCTAGTGCTTCGGCGGGGATGCAAACGTGAGCATAAACATGATTCTCTATTACACTCGTTTAAAAATAACCCATCAGATACCAAACAACAAACAATAATAAGGAACAACCAAAAACAGTGCATCAAATTGAAACAACTGGAAATAAAAATCAATTTATCACTTCACTTTTTACGAAGATTTTATGATCGATGCTGTATGACAAAGACAGGGAAAGTAAAAATCTTGCAACGCTTAGTCTTATTTGTGTTTCATTTAAAAATACACAAGAGCATTAACAACTCAAAGTAATTTTATGACAAATTTAATATATCATACAAACAAATTTAATGCACCTGTGGCAAGCATAAATGATTCCATTAACAAAATTTCTAAGAAAGTGATTAGAATTTATTCAACAAATGGGAAATATATTAAAGATTAATTTTCACTTGTTGATGAAATTACTGAAAACCTGCCCCAAACTTCATTTACCATTCACAGTATTTATATACCGTGTAAGATGGAATTAGAACTATCATGTTCTATAAATCCCTTACATGTTTTCTGATATTTTATGTGTGGGATAAATAAAAACGAGGATGGTAAAATGTGTTTCGTAACATACGCAGTTCACATAGAACTTGCGGGGGATTTAAGACCTTGAAAAGATTTGTAGCGCGCAGACAATTATGCCAGGACATATACACACATAACGGTAGAAATTTTGTTGAGACTAATGTAGAGCCAATTGTACCAAAAAATTCAAGAGCAATGTACAAATCCAATCGTTTCCCAATTTTGTTCGAAAAATTTCATTTCATTCCAGCGCGAGCTCCTTTCTTCGGGGGTTTGTGGAAGAAGCCGCTAAGACCGATAAATTTTATTTGGCGCGGGCCCTAAAAATGCGCAATTCACGTTTAAAAGTTTATGTACTGCCACGTGTCGGATACAAGCGGTACTACATTCTACATCTCTTACTCCTTCAACTAGTGATGCCAATAATTGCACTGCACTTACTCCTACTCATTTCTTAATTAGTGATTTACTAGTGGTTAACTACAACGAGATGTTGATGAACAGGTTATCATATTACCCAGATTAGTAGACTAATATAAGAAGAATTGCAACAAATGCTATAACATTTTTGGAAGCGATGGTCAGCTGAGTACTTGACGTTGTTACAATTCCGTTCCAAATGGAAAATACCAAGAGGTCTACCTATCAAAGCAGATGATTTAGTTTTACTAAATGGCGATATCAGTCCATCTCAGCAATGGGTATTGATAAGTACCGTAGAGCTTCATCCAGAAGAAGACGAAGTGTGAGTGTTGAAACAGTAGCGAACATTTTTAAAAACGACGCGGCGAATGTTATTATTTTGTTTGTCAATAACTAAAATTATTAAATTAATACTTGTAATTCTTATACAATTATCGTCGTAGCCTTATGCTATTTGTTTATTGAAAATATCCCTTTAAGACGTACCGGGTATATGATTCTCTTATTCATAGTATTTCAATGTACATATATATGTAGTTATAAATATGTAGATATTTTAATGTATGTGTATATGTATTTGCGAGTGTGTAGAAAAGATATAGAAGTCTATGTATCTGTGAAAGGTGTTGTAGATTGAAGAAAGTAAATAACTTGAAAAAAGAGGCACCCAACCCCGGAAACGTTGTTACTATAAACTAATCGGCTTATTAGTGTAATGATCGAAACTACTAATAAAAAGATATATAATAGAATACATTTATAATTAAGATATGTAAATCACACTAAATATATTTTTGTAATGTAAAGAAAAGTACACAATCACACAAATTCTTTAATATACTTATTATCGTGTGTATTTTTTAAATTATTTAGATTTTCTTGACAATACTGCTCTATACGATATAGCAATAAAATATATTATTGTTATTATTTATATCCAACTATACACTAATTAGACTAACATTTTATCCTTTATGATTATATTTTCAATGTTCAGTTACGATTTAGTATTTGTCTAAACTTACCATAGCAAAATTTGGTGATGTCTTATACATTTTCTTAGCTCTTCAAATCCGCTACTTGTGAAACTGCATAAAATACGCTGTAATTTGTATTTTAAAAATCTCACTTGAATCAGGATGTCAATACAAAATGTTAAGTATAAAATATCGTAGCCATAAATAACGGCAAATATAATGTACCAGGCGTAATGTTCGACGAATAAAATGAGAGAATCGGAGATCAAGGCTCATCCAAAAAATAAAAGGAAATTCAGTTTGACTAAAAAGCGGCCGTAGTAGAAAAAACACAAGAATCATGTAGGCACTAACTACAGTAATCAACTGTATGATGTTTAGTTTTCTAGAGATAATTCTATATTCATCGACCGCTTGTTTACCAAGATCTCGACATCGCCAAAATTTATTTTGTTTAATATCGAAAACTCTCTCGATAAGAGGTTTATAATAAATCAATGCTACGTACTTAAATAACGTCTAAAACATAAATAATTTTATCCATAACATAGTAGTAGAATTGAAATGAATACTTACATGAAAGATTGCAATATTTGATTCGATTAATTGTATATACATATCTTTTTCAACGTGCAGAAAATTAGTGGAAACTATATCTAATAAATACAATAAAATTAGACAGTTGAATAGACGAAACAGCCATAAAAACTTGGGTGTATGGTATATATCTTCATGCATTATTTTCATTAATAATAATTCAGGTCGATATATGTTCTTCTGTGACAACGTCTTCATAATAACTATGTATAATTTCACTGAAGACAAGAGCTACACTGTTACTTTTAACAAACAAAAGTTAGTTAATAATTGATCATATGCCTAATACAACGCAAACACTTGCTTTCACATTCCCTTCGAAGTTCGAAGTTTAATTATAATATATTGAACGCGCTACCGTATCGAATACATTATAGTTCATAGAATGATATACTTCCATAAACCGATTTGGAATTGTCCATTTTGTAAACCAACATATTTTTTTAATTTAAATAATTTCAGATACACGTCTTAGGTTATTATTATATACTACACATTTATTGAGAATATAAACTAATTTCAGTAATGAAAAATGCATTAGATATTTACAATTTACTTATTTATTTTTAATATATTCTATAAATGACAATTTAAGTATATTTTAACAAAAGAACTATCTGAAAATACGTTCGTTTTCGGGAAACAAACAGTAGATAACCGCTTAACATTTACATAATATGATAGATTCCTTAATGTTCTGCTTCTTAAATAGTGTCTACTATTTGATATTTTTGAAAAATAACCACCAATCCAAAAACTTGGCAACAAATTTACTATAACGTGTTTAAAATTTGTAATAAAATAAAACACTTCAATGCTTTTACACCCTTGAACTGTAACGCGCGTTTTCTTAATTAAAGGGAAGTTTTCATGGGCGTGTCATTATCGTTTTTCAGAAATTCGATATCAATTTACTTTGTCTGGGGGTGTAATGCGGTTCATAGGTGTGCACTCAATTTTATATGCACAAGATTTTTTCGCAAAAAGTAATAAAGCGACACATAAGACCTGTACTTACACGCTTGTTTGTATAGACAATCCTCGAATAGTTGTTGAAAGTGTTACCTAATATGCTTTTTACATTAAGTTCTTTATTTAATAATTCAATTTTATTTACGAAAGGATTTTTAGTTTTATTAGTATACGAGTAATTATTAAACTTATTCTTATATATATACACATATATAGGATTTTACACGTTTTTTCTTTCTCAATGCAAATCGAACAATTTTATTTCACGTACTGAGTTTTGCTTTCAGTTGCGTGTGTTTCTCTTGTTAGTGTGCATTTAGCTTCTTTCATTTTAAAATATTTTGTCCAATGACGGCAAAGGCTTGTATGTTACGAGTGGTTGCAATGTATTGGAAGAAATATTTAAAAAAACTTTAATTGTTTGAAAGAAAGCAGTATAGATCAATACTTTATTGTCAAAACACGTGCCGAAGGAATCTATGTTGAGGATCTTAATATTTTCATGAGAATTGTGCATTCGTGGCTGCTAATATTCCACTTTAAAAATTTAGTATCCAGTATTAAAATATTCATTTTGAAGGAATATACATAAAAGTCAGTCAAAGATTATTAAGAACATCATTAAGTTCTAAGCAATAGTTGTGAATATTGGCCGATAAAATAACCAATATTAAAAGAATATTAAATTCAATCAAAATCAAAAAGTCATACTTTAAAACAAGAAAAACTTCAGGTTTGATGCAAGCTGCATAGCTAGGCACTGTGTTTGAGAACTTAAACATTAGGTATTGACATTCTTATTATCGAAGTTTTACTGTTTGGAAATTATGCAGTTTGTATTTTAAAAGCCGAAAAATATAAAAGAGTAATAATCGTCCATGCTTTACGACTTGCTTGGCTGATGCATTTCATCGCGTTGGTAAATACGTTAACTATGAATTTAAGAATGTAGATAAATCGATAAGTACTACTGAAAAAGTTTTTTCTTAATTGTCTCCTCTAGAGAAGCTATTTATAAGGATATGGATTCCAATCTTCCCATGTTTCCTGTACCTATAATAAAGAGATAAAATGGCGTACGTGGACTAAAGCCATTGTATTTTGTTATAATAACTATTATGTAGAGACCAGTCATAAGTGCACAATAGGAACATGTATCAAATATTACTTTGAAAATATGCCAACAATAATAAAATACTTAAATTAATCGCAATAATTAGCAAATCGAGCTAAATTTCCAATAAATTCGTGCAGTTACTTGTGAATAAAGTTTCTCTTGCTTTCTCAAATTCCAAATTTATGTATTCTACAACAGTTTTCAACGTTCTTAGACTAGAGTCTCCAAAAGCGACACTACGGCATTATATCCCACTTAGGAACTTGAAAGTGATGTCGAATACCCTTATTTTATATTTCAGAACATATTAACTAACACCTGCAAGAATCATTTTGAATGGTTGACGTATAGATACGCTGTACTACATGTAATTTTTACTGCAAAATTCTTAAAATAGTAGTTTACGTAATGATCCTCTATGATAACAATATATTGATATCTATTTTTTTCATAATATTGCATAAAGAACGATCGATTTTTGCATTGTATTTTTCAAATCAAAAAGTACATATTCTATAACAAATTCATTCAATAAGTGAGCGTGTTAACAAGCAAATCATAAATATCGCTGGATCTGTTTCTGTAGTGGAATTTGTGGTGTGTTAAGTTTTCTAAAATCCTGTGGCTTAGACGCATGAAAGCGTTACTAAACACATCAGAGAGCAATAAGTACTGCAAAAATAAGCAAATCATAAATATTGCGGGATCTGTTTCTGTAATGGAACTTGTGAAATGTGGAATGAAAAGTTTTCAAAAATCCTGTGGTTTAGAAGCACGGTTGTTAAACATAAAAGCGCTTCTAAACTCATCAGAGAGCAGTAAATACTGCAATGTTTAGACGATGTAAAAAGCAAAGATATTAGAAATTAAAAAAAGTAGAACTAGTTTTCATAGGAATTGCAAACCCGCTACTACAAAATAGTTCATTAACCGGTACAAAACTGGAGGGATAATACTTTTATATACACCCCAAGTACATATAGTTTCGTAATCAATAATATTTACCAATATTTGGCAGACATTACTTCATCTGACTGTATTGTCATCTTACAAATTTAATCGATTTACTTTAAAGAATGAATTCATTAATATTATAAATATTTTTGGCACCTGTATGCTAGTTAAAAGTCAATGGCGAAAGATAAAAAATTGAAGGAGATAAGTTGATCAAGTTGAGTTAATTATCCAAATGTATATTATTATTGTTATTTGAATTAGTTTAGTTTTGAGTGCAAGTGTAGTTAGGGGTTCATCAAAAATGACGCTGAAATATAGGACAAATTTACATACAGTTGCACTCAAGTAAGCCCACTCGCCAAGGTAATCAACTCGAAAGCACCATAGTTACAATTTTATTTCAATATTAATTCCTACCAATTGAAAGTGATCAATTTACAGTAATAACCAAGAGTAATGATTAAGTTGAATTTGACAAATAATAACAGATATAAAAAAGTATTAAATACTAAATGTCCAAGCTTTTATTTCTATTTCGAGTGGACTATTCATACGTCAAGGCACTAATTCATGAGTGGGTCATGCAAAGCAATTAAGCAGACGCACCAAAACAAAACGCACACAATAAAAACGCAGGCAACAAAATACAACCGACAGAAAAAGACAATACCAATACTACACTACAATAAAAGCCATAAACTACAATTCTACTGCACTACAAGTAACAAAATCTACAATGTACTTAAAAAACATTCCTGGGTAGCAATGTAGTCATGAGGCAGCAGCAGCTTTTCTGAGGACCAACATCTTGAGTGGTTAAATAATTAATTTCCATTTTAAAAATTATACTTCGCATTGTTTTTAAACTTTAAAATACCAAAACCTGAAACAATCTGAAAAAACCTGAAAAAACCTGAAAATAGGATTTTAGAAACAGAAAATGTCGAAACGATTTTTCACCTGAAAATAAATATATTCAACAAAATGCTGCAAAACATGAAAATTTCGCAAAAGAAAAGAAAATTAAGCTTACATAAAAACATTTTCAGGTTAGCAGAAAAAACATTCAAAGTTTTAAAATGAATGACGCATAAGTTTTATGTTAAATGCTGAAAATAATCACAAAAGAATTTGAAATTGCAACAGTATGCTTCATTATCTAAAAAACATGTAACAAAATGATTAAAAATTTTGAGAAATGTAAATAAAAGTGTATATATATATATCTTTCGTTAAATGCTAAAATTAAAGAGTAGAAAGTTTTAAAAATTGCCACCTGAAAAATAAGCACATGCAGTAAAATGTTAGCGCAAATGTAAATTTCGGAAAATACAAATGAAAAAAACTTACTACCAGATATTTACAGTTCAATGGATAGAACACATCAAAATTTTAAAATAAACACCAGACAAGTTTTATGTTAAATGCTGAAAATAGACACTAAAGAATTTCAATAATTGTCACAGCATGCTTTATCGCCTGAAAAATAAGTAGACGTCACAAATTACTATTACTTTACCATTACATTATCCAATGAGAATATGAAAAAAAATATATATTAAATTCAGAAGATATATAGCAGTGAACTTCAGAAAATGTCACATTATCCTTTGTCATCTGAAAAAGAAGTACACCCAACATAATGTCGGAACATATAGAAATTTCGGGACATAGTTATAATAAGTTTTACTTACGTTACCACTCCAAAAGACAATGTTCAAAACACATAGAGTGAATACAAAACATATAAGCAGGAAAAATTTATCCACGTTTGTCAACCTGTGAGGCGCTATTCAAAATGTTTAGAAGACTTCATGCAAACTTTATCTGTTGAAAAAATAAGCGGAAAAGATATCATAGGAAGAAATAGAACTTCGCTGTGTAATCTATTCCAGTATAAATTATTATTATTTTTCTTTTTTTGTGGTGGACGTAGTCGGTCTTAACCGAAGCAAGTGGCCCACCTGAACCGCCCTGTGTACTACCCTGGCGCCATTCAATTGGATATTTCTTCGCGGGCATTGGGCTGTCTTAGCTACCTTGTTATCCTGCCCCTACTTCTCCCCTTCCTCGTAAATTTTGTAGATTAGGGGTTCGGGCATTTAGAGTCTACTGATCTATTGCCTGTATTACCCATTTGCTCTGTCTTCCTTTTCCTTGTTTGCTATTATAGTTTTAATAAAATTTTTAAGAGTGTTCCGGACCATTTAATGCTAAAAATAGAAAATTAGCCAATTTCAAAAAATGTCACAGTATGCTCTATGATCTGAAAAATAAGTACAGGCAGTAAAATAAATTAAAATTTCAGAAAATAGAAATAAAATAATTTTACTCACGTTTGCAATTCGAAAGCGATTTAAATCTTTTAGTTTGAATAGGGAAGTTTTCTGCTTGGAAAGAATTCGTCCACATTTTTTAACCTGAGAAATGCTGAAAAGAATTTATAAGAAATATAAGTTTACGTTCCATTGCCTAAAATGTAGACTGCAAAAAATTGCACTAGTAAATTTAAATTTAAATAAAAAAAAACAAATCTTAGACCTTAAACTCAAATATTATCCAAAGTGAGTGCCAAGAAGAACGTACGATACGTCCAAATTGATATCCATAAACTTGATTGCTATGAACTGCTAACGTTTGTACACGGAGTGGCCAAAAGAAAACTGAGAGGTGGCCTAAGAAATACAAATTATTTAAGATTAGATCTTTCAAAATATCCTCTAAAATAATATTTTATAATTGTTATGTCCTTACTTTTAAATATATACCACATTCTATGTACAGCTACCAAAAACCCAGTCAATGTGAATTCTCAGGATCAAATCTTCTTTTTAGTATCCACTTACCCTCGATATGTTTTACTAGAACTTCTGCTATACACAAAGAAAATTAGAAAGGAAAATTATTGTATATCGGAAAATTGAAATATCCGGCAGTGGTATGCCGTAAGGGATACTGGCTCTCGAAAAAATTCTCCCTAATATGTTAAGCTCAACATTAACTAAATGCAGATGCAAATAAGCCTTCAAAATTAGTAAAAATTTCAAAACATATAATTAGCGAATGTGTGGATGTACCACTACTTTCAATACAACTTACAGTAATGTTTTCGTAGAATACTCACTGAAGATATCAGGAATATGGATCCTGGCACTAAACACTATCTCACTTTGTTTGTAACCTCTTACCCCTCCAAAAAATTATAAAAATTATTTAGGTGTCTCATTAAAATACTCCACGAAACAATTGTAAGAAAAAGCTTTCGCGTCACGAGAATTTTTATTCTACATACTGAAACGAATAACGAAAGCGTTATAGAATCTGCTTATTATTTAGCGACGTGATACCAAAGAAATATTATAAGTTGATAGCTAAAGTTAAAGGAAAAGAATCTATCTATTAACTGGCGTAATAATATCAGCGAAATATTTTTCTAGGCCGATTTTTCACAAATTATATTAAAGTAAGGCGCAGTTAAATCATGATGAATGTAAATTATGACGCATGTAAATTATGACCCAAGTAAGTTATGGCGCAAATAAATTATGGCGAATTAAATTATGACACAACAAGCATGCTTAGAAATAAAAAATCCCTGACCTTTTGACGACTCTGGTTTTCTTTACTTCTGTCCATCATACACTTTAATTAACGTGCGCTGACGCCCGATTTCGTTAAAACACTTCCACCGCCATTATTATTTAGCGATTGATTATTATACGCACCAACCGTTTCCCGCACTACACGACGAACGCGGTAACGCACACGTTTTTTATAATTTCATGTTACGCGATAAATTTATTTTTATCAGCAACACGCGCCCATCTTTCGGCAGTCTTTCATTGTCCGCAACTGAAAAAAAGGAAAGAAATTATAAATAACTCTTTTCACAAATTTTTAGATACCACATTTACATGTTCTGATCTTAGAGAAGCATTTATGAAACGTAGAACTTCAAATTTGAGTTTTCAAACGCGACATATATAAATTGTTTAGTACATACCCCAACAGCGATATCCTGAAACGGCGGGCATCTTTGCTGGTGGCACCAAACACTTTGTCCGAATAACACGAAGCACTTTATTTAAAGGAAGTCGGCGAATGATTAAAATAAGTTGTTATAAATTAATTATTAATTGGAATTAGTTACGATAATTCCGACCTTGTGATGACTAATCCCTTGTCTATATCTGTAACAAAAGAAGAAATTGCTATGAACATGGTTGTTAAGAAAAATATTGAGTTTATGGTGCTTTTTTAGACAAGACAAAAAATTTGGAACTTTACGAAAAATAAACTTAATTTTATTTTAATGCCTATAAAAGTTCAATTACTTTATCAAACTGGCAGAAATTGTATTACGTTAGAAGGTTTAGTTATAATATTCACTATATGTATGAATTTTTACAGAAAATTTCACAAAAAAATTAATATATTTGAAGAAATTAAGTTGTGGTGTCTTGGTACATACCTTCAGAATGGAATCCTGGAACAACGGCCATCTTTTCTGGTAGCTCCAAACACTAGTTGAAAACAAGGCGAGGCACTTTAGTTAGCAAGTCCGCGACGTGTTAAGCATTTTGTTATTAGTAATTTGTTGGTAATTACGATCAGCTATTAATTTCGCGAAAATCTAACAGGACAAGAATCCGTATCCTCTCCATATCTGCAACAAAAGAAAAATAGGAATGAATGTCAATATCGTATAGCAATATTGCATTTAAACTACTCGCTTCGAGCACTGCAAAAATGACTAGCCAAGTGTCTGTCAACATAAGCTTAGCTTTTATTTTCGTAAATGTCAAAGTTCAATTATCTTATCAAGAATTTTTTCAAACAGGGTATGATGAAAATATTCATTAAAATTTAAATTTTGAAAGACAGAAAAAATATTTTTTAATTGTATGGAACTAAAAGAATTTCCGAAAACCAAGAAGTTGACTAAAACTGACTTGCAATATTTCATAACTAAAAACTTAAAACCAATATATAATAATAATTAGGACCTCACCTTCAATAGTAGTGCGGCCACCATGACCACATGAAATGGTTAGTGGTGATCCTGGGAAGAAAATCTTCTTTTCATTATTCACTAGATTTCAAGACTTCTTGTTAGGACATTTATGTGAAGACAAAATTTTGAAGAAAACAGTAATTGGAAAGTCGGAAACTTGGGTCAACAAGCAGTTGTTACATCGGACTTTTACAAGGGATGCTGACTGTCGAAATCTATTTTCCCCAGTTTATAATATTCAAACTATACACAGTTCAAAAAAAGTATTTAATGGAAAAACCTCATACGATCAACTAGGACTGGCTCTTCTAAGTTTAAGAAATTTGGTACTCGAAATTAAAGTCGAACAGACAACACTCCCTATTTAATATAATTGATCAGAGCAATATTATTTCAGGTTATTGAAAACATTATGTATGGAAATAACAGTCGAAGACATGAAATAGCGGTTGAAAGGGTCCTATTTTTCATAATAATTCAGGGTTTGATTAAAATTTCTAAAAACTCTCCTTCGTCAACTAAGTTCAATTTAAATCATAGATTACACATTGCCATTCGGTAAGAAAATCAAAGAAATGTTGAGTTATTTGCATGAGAAGTTTAATCCTAAAAGTTGTGTCGCAGGTTTGCTATAGTATATACATACTTGATACAAAAAGGAATTTGGAATTTTTTTATTGTTTCTTCTATAGACGATCCATTAAACATGCCGTTAGTTACTAGAATACGAGTTAGAAAAATCGAAGAATTTTTAAATTCTTTCGCAGCTGCAAATAAGTCTTCAAAATTAATAAAAACTTCAAAACATAAAATTAGAAAATATGTGGACGTACCACTTATTTTAACACTACTTACGAAGAATACTCAGTGAAGATAATGGGAATGTGGATCCTGTCACTAAACACTAATTCACTTTGTAACCTCCTTCCCCTCAAAAAATTGCCAAAATTATTTAGTTGATCCATTGAAATATTTCACGAAACAATTGTAAGAAAGAGCTTTAGTGTCACGAAAGAATTTGTATTCTATATTCTGAAACGTACAACGAAAGCATTATAAAATCTGTATATTATTTAGGGACGTTATACTAAAGAAATGTTATAAGTTGTTGGCTTAAGCAAAGGAACCGCATTTAAGAATCTATATATTAATTGACGTAATAATATCAATGAAATATTTTTGTAGGACGATTTTTCGAAAATTATATTAAATTACGGCGCAGTTAAATTATGACGCAAGTAATGTATGGCGCAAGTAAATCATGGCGCACGTAAATCATGGTTGGCGCTATTAAATCATGGCGCAAATAAATTATAGCGCAATTAAATTATGACACAACAAGCATGCTTAGAAACAAAAAATCCCTGACCTTTCGACGACTCTGGTTTTCTTTACTTCTGTCCATCATACACTTTAATTAACGTGCGCTGATGACCGATTTTTTAAAACACTTCCACCACTATTATTATTTAGCTCTTTATTATTTTACGCAAAAACCGTTTCCCGCACAACACCACGAAAGAGGTAACGCACACGTTTTTTATATTTTCTTGTTACGCGATAAATTTATTTTTGTTAACACGCGCCCGTCTTTCGGCAGTCTTTCATTGTCCGCAACTGAAAAAAAGGAGAGAAATTATAAATAACTCTTTTCAAAAATTCGTTAATTTTTCGATACCGCATTTACAATTTGTGATCTTAGAAAAACATTTATGAAAAGTGAAAATTGACTTTAGTCTTCAAACTCGACATACGTAAACTGTTTAGTACATACCCCCACAGCGACATCCTGAAACAGCCGGCATCTTTGCTGGTGGCACCATGCACTTTGTCCGAATAACACGAAGCACTTTAATTAAAGGAAGTCGGCGAATGATTAAAATAAGTTATTATAAATTAATTATTAATTGGAATTTAGTGCGATTTTTTCGATCGTATTCAAATCAGACTCTTATCTACATCTGTAACAAAAACGAAATTGTTATGAACATGATTGGTGAAAAAAATATTAGGTTTATAGGGCTTTTTAGACGCGACAAAAATATTTGTATCTATACTCAAATTAAATTAATTTCATTTTAATGCCTATTAAAGATCAATTACTATATCTAGCTGACAGAAATTGCAATTACTTTAGAAGGATTAGTTTTAATATTTATTGTGTGTACTAATTTTTACAGAAGGATATCAGAAAAGAATAAAAATATTTGAAGGAATAAAATTATGATCTTTAGGTACATACCTTTATAATGAAGTCTTGGAACAAGGACCGTTTCTGCTGGTACGTCCAAACACTAGTTGCAAACAACGCGAGGCACTTTAATTAAAGCAAGTCACGACGTTTTTATACATGTCATTTTTAATTTATTAGTAATTACGATCGATTATTAATTTCGCGAAAACCTTACAGGAGAAGAATCCGTATCATTTCCATATCTGCAACAAAAGGAAAATAGGAATGAATGTCATTATCGAGGAGTAATATCGTACTTAAACAATTCGCTTCGAACATTGCAAAAATTATTAGCCAAGCATCTATCAACATAAGCTTAGCTTTTGCTTTCGTAAATGTCGAAGTTGAATTATCTTATGAAGAAATTTTCTTCAAACTTGATATGATGAATGCATGAATTTAAAAGAATTTTCTAAAACTAAGAAATTGAGACAATTAGGTTGTATACAAAAATTTTTCTTAAAAATTGTCTCAACAGTAAAAAAAAAGTAAAACATTACTAAATGTCATGTTAGGTGTTATCGAATTAGTGAAAGTAATTGAAATCGGCAAATATGTTCGAATTATCTTCAAATTCAAAAGTTAGGGTGTATTTGAAATAAAGTTTGCCGCAAGTATTGGATTATTCTAAGGTCTTTTAATAACCGAGGCACCAATGGCGTACATTAATTAAATATGAACTCTCGTTATATTTAGATACATATGTGCATATATATATATATATATATATATATATATATATATATATATATATAAACTCATTTTCAAAATGAACGCACCACACAATGATTCTGATATATCTGCTAACAGAGTATTTGCTATCCTCTAAAAGATTTTGATTTTATATGAACATAATATAGAGGCTTAATCTCACTGGAAAATGCTTTCGACATTTCTAGTGAAAACAGTTGAAAGTTATTGTCAATTTTATTAAACAGTTTTGTTTTAAAAATTTTTGACAATATTATGAAAAGAATGTCCAATGTGTTGTGGATAATTTTCTGAACGCTAGTTATGCGACAATCAGTCGAATTATTAGAAGATTAGAGAAAACCAGATCACACTTGAGAAGACGTGGTCAATGAGAAAACGAGTCAGGAGTGCTAGAAATTATTAATTATTATTGCAAACTTTCAGAAATAGGCGAATAACAAGCAGAGCGCTCAGTAATCGGACATGTCAAGAATTTCTGATTTAACTCTAAGGAGAATATCGAGGAAAGTAAGACTGAGTAGCCGCAGGCCTGCAGTTGTACCATTAATTACCGCAGCACACAGAGTAGAGCGTTTGTGATATGACCAAAATCGTGCAGATTGAACAGTTGACGATCAGAAGCGAGTTTTGTTTTCGGACGAGTTTTGAGCAAGTTTAAAATCTCCAGATCGTCGCGGAAGAGTATGTTGAAGACCTGTAGAAAGGTATTATGACTACAAGAAGCCCTTTGTTGGTGAGTCAAAAATATTCTAGGGTATTTATTTCGACGCAGGCACACAGGCAAACAGAAATTAATGTTTGCCAAAGATCAAAGAATGCTGAATACTGACTAAAGAACATTATTCAGGACCATGTAATGCTTTTGTGCTAATTGTGAGGAAAACTGTGTTCATGAAGGATAATGAGCGGCCTCACATCGCTAGACAAGTTTCGGATATCTTACAAGAGATCAAAGCCATGGACAGGTCACCGCGTAGCCTAGATTGAAATTCAATCGAACACGTTTGAGATGTTCTAATAAAATGAGTAGGGCGATTTACCAGCTGCTAGTAACTTTCAGGAATTGAAACCAGCCAGAAGTACTCCCAAATTTGATAGTGAAGTTTCCATGATGAATACAAGCAGTTATCAGAGCTGGAGGTGTGACTTGGTCACTTTTATTCTTTCTTTCTCTTTATTGTTTATAGAATTTCTGAATTTATAAGAAAATTCAATTTGTGCAACCTTTTCCATAAGTTTCCATTAAAAATGAAGTGAATTGATGCACCGACGTTTAATTATCTCCAGTTAAATTGTCTTTTGAAAATCTTAAAGAATAATTCACCAATAAAACATTTCGTAAAAATTGTATAGAATTATTTAAGTGGTGGATTACTTTGAATATGAATTTTCCCCCTCCAACAAAAACTTAAAATATATATATGATAGCTAGTATTATTTGCTCTATTCATTAAAACATTTCGCAATTTCGCTTAATATATAAAGAGAGAGAGAGAATTTATGTAATTCGTTCCTTCAGATTCTGCAGCATTTAAAAACGAAGAAATGCCTGGCTTACTCATAATATTAATATCAATCACTTAAGATTTTCCAAATCCTAAATGTCCTTTAAAACTATTATTTAATAATTAGCTTGGCAAGTACTAGAGAAGAATTCTTTATATCTGTTAAAGTTATGGCTCAATTAAGTAAGTAATTACTCTAAAACGCTGAGTTGTAAAATTCATTGAATATACTAAATTTGTAAAAGGACTTCACTACTGATGCAAATGAATGTAGTAGAACATATAAAACCACATGTATTTAATTTTTACATACCTTCGCAGTAGAATCCTGGTAGGACGGACAGATGTCTATCTACGCTAGCGCTGGTGTCTGCGAATATTTATAAAAAATTAAATATTTTGAATTAAACCTACCAAATTTAAATATAGATTTTATTCAGTAAAATATCATCCCTGATTTATATTCAATCATCGATAAATTTATAAGTCTTCAATTAAGCACATAATTTAATAATTTAATTAGTGATTATGAAAGGATTTACACTCTTTTACTACTGCAAATAACGTTTCAAATTTATAGAAATTTGAAAGACACAAACTTACTTAAATGTGTCAACATTTATTGTAAATAAAATATCAGAAATGATTACCACTGAATATATCTAACGTACCTTAATGTTATCGAAGTATACTCACTGAACTCACTAAACACAGATTAAGCCCCTTCCCCCTCCAACAAAAACTTATAATATCTACATGATAGGTAGGATATAGGCTTTATCCATTAAAACAATTCGCAAAACAATGGTTAAACAAGAACTTTGGTGTCACGAGAGGAAATGTTCGAACATATATTTATTCTATGTACAGTGAAATTAGTACTTAATTCTGTTAAATTTCCATGATATAGATGTAAGATCAAGTAAAATCTTTCTTCAACTGCAAAATAACACCCCCATTATTCGCAGCTAAAGACAAACTTATTTGTATTAACACAATATTAACTAGTAGTAGTAGTAGTTACCTACTATTATATTACGTGACACCAAAGAAATATTTTAAGGTACAATTTTACGTACTCCGATTTTCCGAAAAAAAAACCTATTTAAATTATGGTGCAACTAAATTACTGCACAATTAAATTATGCGCATCAAAATTATGGCGCATAAAAATAATGGTGTAATTATGGCGCATGAAGATTGTGGCCTATATGAAACATAAAAGCGCATAAAAGCTATGGCGCACGCAATTATGGCAGAAGTAACTTATGGAGTACGCAAATTATATCGCAAATAAATTCGGGCGCAACAAGCATGCTTAGAAAAATAAAATCCCTGACCTTTCGACGACTCTGGTCTTCTATACCTTTGCAAGATGGTTCCAAACAGCTTCCACTCCACGATGCACTTTAATTAATATGCGAAAACGACCGATTTTTTTTATAACACTTTCACCACTATTTTGATTTAGAATTGAATTATTTTGTACGGCAACCGTTTCCCGCACTTCTCAAAATATGATTTAACGCACGTTGACGAAGTTTGTTATATTAATTATATATTTCGCGATATATTTAATTTCGCGAAAACGCGCTCCCATTTCCCATCGCGACCGTATGATACCAGTTTCATTGTCCGTAACTGAAAAAAAAAAAGACGAACTATAATCTCCATTTGTAAAGCAGTTCAAATATACTTTACATTTCCAAAAATATTAATAGATAAGTAAAGAGAAAGCAAAAGATGAATTACTTTTTTGAAATGTCTTGAGTTATATTTACCGACAACTATATCTTTAATTAATAAATAAAAACTATGTATGTAAAATTCTTAACATGGAAATTGTAAACAAATATTTACAATCCTTTTATTAGTTTAAGAATTACTTAATACAAATCTAAAAGTGGTAATCTATTTATCACGAATTAAACCTTTAGCAAGAGTATTTGATTTTTCGAATTTGGTAATTCCTAAATTTTTAAATAAATGTAAATTAGCACTTTTATTATGTACATAATACACATCCTACTGTGTGTTTGGCTTCAGGGGAGTACGGAATTTTTTTCTATGATTAATAATCCGCCGAAGGTGACAAGTTTTCTGTTGAAATACGTTTATAGAATACGAACATTGATGAGGTAGGAGTTTTTACCCTTTTTTGACTAATTCATTTAGAACTTTGATAACATTCTTGCAAAAGAGTTTTTTCGACATTATACATTTAGTAACAAAAATTATAGTTGCAGCTATATATGATTCGCAGTTTATTCGAATTCTAAATGTCCCGTCCTCACCACACCCTACTGCCATTTTTAAATTTTTTTAATCTTTATAGAATCATGCATTTATTAATTTTAAAGGATAAACATTAACTTACTTAACGCCCTAGAACTAGATATATGCACATGTCTGCATCCATACAACTGTGATGCTATCATCTATTAAAATGAAGATTATAAACTTTTACAATTAACTTTCTTGAATACATGAGAATCATCATTATAAGCTGAATTAATACAAATATAAATAAGGTAACGGATATAATGCTTGACACATTAGTGAAATTCATTTTCTAACTCTTCTCACCTTGATTTAAAATCTCTATAAGAATTTAAAAATTACCATGCAATTATGAAAACGTTTATTATTGTTACTGCAAAGATGAAAGAGTCAAGCTTTGGTGAGAACAATCAAAAAGGAATCAGAAGAAAAGATTAAAACTCACAGTTTTTATACTATGAAAGAAGTAATATATTTTAGATACTTTCACCTTTTGCCCTTATTATTAAAGGATTTAAAAACATCTTCAACTTTAATTAATTTTGTAAAATATAATTATACATAGGTACGCATATTTCTCTAAATTAATTGCTGTTATTAGAGCTCATCTGGATGTATTTTGTACGTATAAAAGCTGTTCTGTTTGTCGCAATAAAACGGTGTCAGTAACTACAGACGTGCCTATAATTTGTGTTTTACTCTATATTTAGGTAGCCTCCGTGGCAATATTTAGAAAAACTATACTGCATTTAACATTAATGTATGAAATGCAAAAGAAGATTAAAAGGTTAATTTGGTACGTAGACTTCCGCGGTCGTGGTCCATGCTATCTGCTTCTGGGTTTCCGGGCTGGAACCGCGTCGCTAGTATATATGCCGACGTTTCGTACCCATTTGTATGGGACATCTTCAGGGCGGAACTACTGCACTGAAACTGCAGTGCAGTAGTTCAGCCCTGAAGATGTCCCATACAAATGAGTATGAAACGTCGGCAGATATACTAGTGACGCGGTTCCAGCCCGGTAACCCAGAAGCAGATAGCAAGATTAAAAGGTTTTTGTTAATAATTGTCTGTTTAAAATGTAATATTTGACCTCAAATTTTTTACGAAGTTTGTATTATATTAAATTTAAACTCCTTGAAAAGCCCATTCTTTTAATTTAATTGACGCAGGATATTCGAGATTAAAATAGATTATTTGCGTTTACACAAATTATTTCATAAAATTAAATTATTAATCGCATTTTGCAACAATTATCCTAATAGTTTTAATTGTAAAATCCATAGAATGTACCGATTTAAAGAAACTTTTTCCACAATACGTATAAGTAAATATCTTTACAGAAATAAAATGTCTTTTGGTACATACCCCCACAACGAAATCCTGGAGCAGCCAACCTCTTTGCATGTTCCAAACACTTATCCCACTCATCGCAAAGTAATTTAATTTAATCATGTTGATGAATTTTTTAAACACGTTGTTATAAATTTAAAAATAATTTCAATTAATTTTTAATTAAGCTTAAACACAACCGGATGACAACCAGTGTATTGCCCATACCTGCAACAAAATACGAAATTGTAACCAACATAGCTTGTACAAAGACAATAATTAATTGTCTGAAAATGTATTTTATTTAATAAATAATTCTTTAGAATATTAAATAAAAACCTAGCTCAACAGAAATGCATGAGAGCTTGATTTACTTATAATATTAATCTTTCATAAGTATACCAGCTGATTTTAATAACTCAAGAATAATGAAACCCTAGGTATGTATATACATACATACATACACAGTATTAAACCATAAGTAACATTACAAATTTTAATTAAAGTTCCTTAGTTAAATCAAATATAAACAAATAATGATTACCCTACAACTTTTAATTGAAACAGTCATAGCTCGTATCCATTCTAGTAAAAACATTTTACAAGAAATATAAGTAGATATACTTAAGCAAATAAAAACTAACCTTTTGTTAGATATCTATACAACGAAATCTACAACTAGCCCCCTTAGTGGTAGCTCCAAACACTTATACCGACAGCAATTCAATTAAAGCTTGCCCAGTTTCTTTCTTGAAAGACAATATTATAAAATTATTAGTAATTACAAATAATTTCTGAATGAGAATCATCGCGTCCATACCTGCAACAAAAAATTAAATTCCAGTTAAGTTGTTCATCGAACAAATACATTACATCAGCGCAGCTTTTTTAATAATAATAATATTTAAACACTATAATACTTACAAATTAAATGCACGAAGACAATTTTGGACACGCGCAATTTGTATAACATTTTATTAGTAATGATACACAATTTCAAATGTTACCACTTTTTTCTCGCGGAGGAATGTGTCATGTGATCGTAGGCTGTGCCAGGACAATTACAGACGATATATCTATTTTCTACTGGCATATTATTAAAATAATGAATTTCTAGTATCAAAAAGTATTTTTAAAAAGTATTTATAATTATAACTTCACAATAAAATGACACATTTATGAATATAAACTATATTTATTCATGTACTACTTATGCGGCGGAGTAATCTGAATGGTAGACGGGGACATATTCCTACGCCAATGCTTGTAACACTCCGCTGGTACAGCTTTGCGCGTTCATATGCACTTAGCGATTAGCGAATACATGCATCTACCGATTCTTTCGCTGTATGTGACAAAACTAACTAATTGTTAGTGCCGAAAAGGATTTATATAAAAGATTTCGATATGTAGTTGCCCCACAAACGAACCTTTTATTACTAAGTGATATACTTAAGTCATTTAAATCAAGTACCGAATGTTTATTATGTTTCTTGTATTAAAAAGTGCAAAACCATTTAGTTATCCAAGAACATAACACACATTGCAAGTTATAATCATACAAATTTAACTAAAATTAGAATTTTATAATAACGATTTATTCTTTTTGTATTAATTTTACTACGCATTTTATAGCCCTAAATTGTACCTATCGAAACACAATTGTGCAGAAACATTTTTAAGTTGATTATGTTATTTCACAGAAAATTTCTTCGACGATTGGAAAATAGAAATCATGAGTGCTTTTTGCCCCGACTCTATTAAATCGTAATGTGATATAGTGCATATATGATTTAATAGACTTTAGTAAAAGAAAAACTTTAATAAAATTACCGTGATCCAAATTTAAAAGCTTTAAAACTTATTTTACTTAACAAATTAGTTCATAATATGTATCGATTCTAGTAAAACCATTTTTCAAAAAATATATATACATATATACATATATTCATATATATATATATATATATATATATATATATATATATATATATATATACATTTAAATAAACAAATAAAATCTGACCTTTTGGTAGACACAAAATTTTGGAACAGCGGACCTCTTTGGTGGTGGTTCCAAACACATATCTACACCTGCAAAAAAAGAATAAAGTTGTTGTTAAGTTACCTATCGAATAAATACATTACCTCTTTGCAGCTTTTATAAATATAATAGTAATAATTAAACACTGTTACAGTTACTTATAAATTAAATGCACGAAGACAATTTTAGACGCGCGCAATCTGTGTAACATTTTACTAATAGATGATAAATTCAAATGCTACCACATTTTTCGCGGAGTAATCTGTCATGTGACCGTAGGCTATACCAGGACAATTACAGAAGATATATCTATTTTTGCCTGTATTTTATTAAAATAAATTATTTTTAGTTTCACAAAATATTTCCAAATAGATTTCCATCTACCATTTCAACATTAAAATGAAACTTTTATGAAACAATACTATATTTATGCATGTACTACTTGTACGGCGGAGTAATCTAAAAGGTTAACAGGGACATATTCAAACATCCAACCTAAAATTCTTTGTTATATTAAAAGAATACCAACTATTCAATTATATAGGAGTATGATATGCATCACAACTCTTCTTTTAATAAATTGAATTCAAATTAAGGTTAAGTAATTGTACCGTAATACAATAATAATGGTATTCTTTCGAGATTATTTTTCCTACGCGCATTACTCCGCAATGTTTGACTTTGCAAGTGCATATGCACTTGTGATTAGGGATTACATATTATTTGCATTTGCCCATCTATTAGTAGCTTGTAGGTCATCAATTTAATTAATTGTTACTTCCCAAAAGTGTTTTTCTAAAAGATTTTGGTGGAAATTTTCTCCATAATCGAAACTTTTATTAGTAAATGGTATATTTAGGTCGGTACTACTTGCGCGGCGGAGTGATGCGAAGAGCTAATGGGGACATATTCAAATATACAGTGTGCATTTTATTAGATTAAAAAAATGCAAAAACTAATCAATTCTATAACAATATAACACGCATTGCAAATTATAATCTAACAAATTTAGTTCAAATTAACGATTCATAGTAATTTACTATTAATTATTTCTAATTTAATTTTACCACACGTACGATCGTTTCAAATTTAACACATTCTTCACAATGGTTAAATAAAATTTAAATTTCAAAGAAATTTTTTTCTACGTTTGAGAAATATTCACTACAGAGTGGAAATTATTGGGGATTTGTACCCCGACTTAATAAAATAGTAAACCTATAAAATGCACATATAATTTGGCTTTAATAAAAGAAAAACTTTAATGAAATGATCTTTATTCAAACTTAATTACTTCAAAATTTGGTTTATTCGATAAATTAATTCTTACGGTTATTATATAAAAACTCTGGTCAAAAGAAATATATAGGGGCTTGATTGACTCTAAATATTAATGTTCTGTACTTATACTAGCTGGTTTTATTTATTCAAGAATGTAGAAATCGTATGCTGACATATTTTTTAAATTACTGTATTAAGAATAACTCGAAAAATTCTAATTCGTAAAAATTTTTTGGCTAAATCAAACATAGAATGATAATAATTTCACTACAATATTTAAATGGATAATTCTTAGTACGTGCAGATTCTAGTAAAAATATTTTACAAAAAACATAAATACATATAGATAAACAAATAGAATCTGACCTTTTGGTATATACATCCATAGTGAAACCATGTAACAGGACCTCCTTGGTGGTGGTTCCAAATACTTATCCCGAGCAATCCAAAGTAATGATTAAAGCATGTCCAGTGTTTCCTTCTTGAAAGATTTTATTATAGATTTACTAGTTATTACATTTAATAACCAAACGAGAATCAGTGCATTTCTGTACCTGTAACAAAGGATGAAATTTTAGATAAATCATTTACCGAATAAATGCATTACCTGTATGCATTTATAGATACAAACTAACGATCACAATGGCTATTTACAAATTAAATTGACGAACGAAATTTTAAACACGTGCAAATTGTATAATATTTTCTTAACAAATGATGCATTCAAGTGTTACTACTTTTCTGGCGGAGTAATGTGTCATGTGAACGTAGGCTATATCAGGACGATTAAAAAAGCATATATTGATGTATTTCCTATATGCTATTAAAATACTTATTTGTTAGTATCAAAAACTGTTTTTAAAGATTATTTCCATGCGTAATTTTCATTAGAAAAATTAATTTTTTGTTTTTTTTACTCTATTTAAATATGGACTGCTTGTGCATCGGAGTAATCTTATATGTTGTCGGGGACATATTTAAATATCGAATATTATACTAAAAAAATATTATATAATATTAAAAAATGCAAAACTATTCTGTTATATAGCATTATAATATACATTACCAGCTTTATTTTGAAAAAAATGTAATTCAAATTAAGTTTTAGTAATTGTAATGTAATACTATGATACAACAATGTTATTTTCTTCGAACTACTTTTTCTACATGCATTACTCCCTAAGAAATAACTTTGCGCGTTCATATGCACTTATTATTAGAGACTACAAATTATTTACATATATCTAATGCTTCTATGCAATTAAATTGAGTAATTATTACTATCCAAAAGTATTTTCATAACAAATTTACGCGTATAATTTCGCCACAAACGAAACATTTATTTGTAGATGAAATTTTTATATGGGTACTACTTCTGAGGCGGACTAATTTGAAGAGTTGATGGGAACATATTGAAATTTTTGTATGTAAAAAATGCAGAATTATTCATTTATATAACAGCGAGATACTAGTTACAAATTTTAAGCAAAAAAATTTAACTCAAACTAAGATTTTAATAATTATATCGTTAAACTGTAATAACGATTAGTATTATGTGTTATTTTTATGTAACAATTCCGGCCCCAAATTTAATTTGATGTGCGTACACAATTTTGGAAATTAGATATGTAATTAATCAGAACGAAAAATTATGAATTCAATATATCCATATCCTTATGTTTTAAAAAGGAAGCACTTAGAAAATAACCCGCAGGAAGATTTTTACTACTAATCAAATAATAATCGTAAACAGATATTTGATTAAATTTACATTTAAACGTTAACAAAATTATTTTTTAAAACAATCCCTGTATTATTTTTCTTCGTAGATTAAAAAAAGTTTCTTCATAGATTGAAAAAATAAGCCACCTCTCAATTAGATAATGCATATATAATTTAATACTTTGAAATAAAAGCACTTTCATTAGTGTCTTTACAAGTTCTATAAAGACACAAACAAATGAAATGACCTTGATTCAGTTGATATTCGCCCTTGTACAAAATTATTGTTTAAATTTTTTTAGTCATTTTTAAAATATATTATGTAAAAAATTTTGCCAATACAAATGCATCAAAAAGTGATTTATTCATTGGATTAATGTTTTATACCTTTACTGTGAAGTCCTGAAGTAGAAGCCGTATCAATCACTTATAATGAAACGTTTTAGGTAGTTTAACACGTTCACCTAAATCGAACGCTAACATTTATATGGTACGTAAAACTTTAAAATAAGCTGCTACAAAAAGTAAAAGGACTGGTATGTAAAAACAGTGTTTCTAAGTAAGCGTATTTTCACCTAGTATACGGGAGCCTACGGTCCTTGAACCGTAGTTCGAGAAAAACGTTTCCCTTTTTTCTGTTATAAAAACAATTTAGTTAACTTCAAATATGAGCAGGTAGAAATTAGACGTATACGTAGTTTCGTTTCATATATATATTATTTTGTAAATTTTTACATTATTGATGTGGGAAGAAATTTTTATTTTTAAATCTGTAGTAATTTTCGTAACTATTTCAATTATTTTAATATTAAAACAGGAGGAACTTATACGAATTCATAAAGACTTAAATAGGATATACTATCCTATTACGGTAAATAATATGTTTGAAATAATCAGGACAATTCGTTGTAAACTCCGTAATCCTTATTTGGTTCAACTCGGCATTATATGTATTTAACGATACTCCATTGATTTATTATATTTGCAATATAATTCTTTTATGAATTGTTTTCTATAATTATTGAATTACTTTTATTTGGGCAGGATTGATATTTAGAAAATATATATCTTAATTACGTTATTTATTAAATTAACGTGTAAGCACAAAAAAGTTACACTTCTAACTTACCCTATATGATGTTTACAACAGAAATATTACAGGAAATATTGTAATAAGTAAGGAAACAGATAAGTATCGCGTAAATAAAATTTTATTCTACAAAATATAAATAAACGAATAATATTTTGTACATGTACAAAAATGTAGTCAAAAAAGTTTTTATACAGGAAATTTATAACAAAATATATCAAAAGTACTAGGTTATTTTTGGCCTTTGATAACTTGTGCTATCACCTTTGGCAAGTTAAACTTCCAATGACCGTTTTGGCATTCCATGTAGCATTTTTTGGTCACTTCCTCATCGATTGAATTCCATTTTTGCAATATTGCCGTCCTAAGTATTTCTTTGTCTTTAATGTCGTATTTGCGATACCTTCGTCCAATCTCGTCCCACAAATGCTCGATGGGGTTCATATCGGCTAATTGGGGAGGTGTAGCAAGGTATTTGCCCACTATAAGTATTAACTATTCCTTTGCCCGTTTTGCAGTATGTTTCGGGTCATTATTTTGTTGAAAGATAAATGACTCGCCTAGCTGAAGTCTTTGGGGACATGCGTAAATTTTCAAGTACATATTTTGATCCATAATCCTGTCTATAAATGCTAGGTTTCCAACCCCTGCAGTGATCATACACTCCTACACAAGAATGCTTTCGTTTCCATACTATATATGTAATAGCACACAATTTTATTTCTCAAGTGCTCATTCATCTTTCACCAAACCATTGTTTGCCCATCGGATCTAAGCAAATTAAATTTAGACTCGTCTCTAAAAATTTCGCATTCCTAAAATGATGCGAGTGAATTTGAAACGTTTTGTACTTCTTGCTAATGTATAGCTTGTTCCTGGGATCTCGTCCGTGCATACCTTGTTCTCGTAATGTATTTCTAATTGTTTCAGGTACAACATGTATCCCGTACTCATCTATCATTTTAACAAGTACAGGTGCATTAGAGGATTTTCATTAATTATATTGCGCATAGTGCGCTTTTAAAGATAGCTGAATTTCTAAGGTCTAACAACACGTAGTCAATTTTCTATTTTGCTTAAGATTTTCCTTCTTTTTTTAAGTTAATAATTAACTTGGGAATAGATTACGGATTACATCTACTTGTTTTTGCAGCAATTTAGATATGTTTACTAGTTCTCTTTTCTATCTAGCCAAGACTCATCATCATCAAAGTATGGTAAGCATTGTTTTGTACCGCGGTATATTAAACTTATATTCTTTATACCACCTTCCCTCCTCCAGTAGGTTTTGTATGTCTGCCACTAAAGCATTTCTTTATTTTCTAATAACAGGATTTTCGGCGTCTTTTCGATTTTCCAAAATTCCTAATTTCTTATTTTTTATATATCTTTCCCATTCTCTTTGCTTTTGTTTCGTATCTTTTTTCTTTCTACATTCGTTGTTTACTTCTTTTTTGGTCTATACATATTGTGTCTTATGTTTCTCTATATGCCCCTCTAACAGTTTCAATCTTGTTTTATTTCTCTGTTCCCAAACCGCTTATGTTTCTGGAATTTTCTCGGTCGATCAAATATTTTCTCTCATAGTTCCTGTTTTTACTTAATTTCATTCTGTTCCTATACGTTCTTTATGAGGTTTCTAAAAATACCTCAAAATAATCGAAGTGGTAATAAACAGTTATGGTATTTTTTGAAATAATACTAATAATAGATAAATACTTTATTAAAAACATAAAACTAACATAATAACTTTATAACAAAAATTTCTTAAAATTTTAAAATAATATGGCAAAACTTCCAATTGGCTGTTGCATTTATACATTTTCTTCTTTATTTATTAAGGAGATTCCTTAAAACTGCGTAGAAAGATACTGACTTTCGGACAACCTGAAATTGGAAAGAACCATTTTACTCTGATTCATAGTTATTAAGTGCTTTAATTTGCTTACAGAACCGTATGTTTCTGCATTTATGTCAATAATACCGCCCGCTGAAAAGTACGTCTGCCGTTGGCATTGCACCATCATTAACAACAATTCTTTTTGGATACTTAACTCACTGTTGTACCAATTTGACATATAAATTCCATTCGATATATCGGAAAACTGTATTAACAGAAATAAACATTACTATACATTAAATACTATAAGAGACTCTAAAAACAGATCTGACAATAGATTTGGAGCACTGTAATTACATTTTTGAAGTATTTTGATATTTAAATTCCCATAATGTACCACTTATTATGTGACCATAAATCCTTATTTAGTATTTAAATGAATGTTTTGTTCTTGTAATGTAATTACTCTCGCACAGATATGAATCCCTTACTTTCAGTAGTAAATTAAGGCTCGTGTTAGATCTGTTTTCAGAGGATATACTGGCGATTAGATCTATCAGACAACTAGAAAAAGTATTAAAAAAATTATAGATCTTCATCAATAAAATACAAGGCTAGTTGAAAAAATTTGTAATGAAAGTCAACAGCAGTGAATCTGTACATGTCACCTTAACCATAAAACGAAGAAGATGTCTACTATTAACTTGCCAGAAATGTGTCATTTATAAAAGAAAACAGTCGAGCTTAGAACTAAAATAATACTACTGCATTCTTGGCATACAATCACTGCTTACACTACAAAGGTTTCTAATTCTTAAAGAAATCATGGCTCCTGTTTGGCAGTTTGGTCGTAAATCATTCACATTTGAGGAATTACTATTGATTCAAATAGTGATAGCATACAAAAATACCATTGCCATATGCTTCACATGTGAATGTTTATTGATACGTCTGTGTAGTGTAATACATAAAGGGTTTCCAATAGGGACTTGACAATTTTAATTCAATTTGTGAACGCACCCTTTCACTAATCATCGAACTGTCAGTAAACTTAACATTTTCATCATGGTAAAGTACACGAACGAACAACGTTTGCAAATTATAAAAATTTACTACAGAAATTCGGAGTCGGTGACCGCTACTTTAAGAGCGTTAACTCCGATTTTCGGTCGTAATTCTCGCTGTAGTAGACAGGCAGTAACAAGTTTAGTGCAAAAATTTGAGTCTACATATTCGTTGTGTGATGTTGCCGTGCCAGTGAGACAACGGGTTGGTCGAAGTGTCGAACATATCGCTACGTTTGCAGCAAATGATCCAAATCAGTCAATTCCACGGCGTTCTCAAGAGTTGGGCATCGCCCAGGCAACTTTGTGGCAAATTTTGCGTAAGGATCTTGGTTTACACTCATACAAGATCCAGCTGACTCAAGAATTGAAGCCGATGGACCATTTGAAGCGACGTACGTTCTCCGATTGGGCTCTGGAAAAGATGCGTCAAGATGATCAATTTCATCGCAAAATCATTTTCAGTGACGAAGCTCATTTTTGGCTCAATGGGTTCGTCAATAAGCAAAATATGCGTTATTGGTCAGGTGAAAATCCACATGTGTTTCATGAAACACCACTTTATCCACAAAAAATAACTGTTTGGTGCGGTTTGCATACTGGCGGCGTCATAGGGCCATAGTTTTTCGTCGACGATAATGATCGTCACGTTATTGTGAATGGTAATCGTTATCGCGCTAAGATTACCGATTATTTTTGGCCCGAATTGGAAGATATGGACTTGGACAATATGTGGTTTTAGCAGGACGGTGCCACAAGCCACACAGCACACGTTACAATCGATTTATTGAAGAGTAAGTTTGATGAGCGTGTTATCTCAAGAAATGGACCAGTCGATTGGTCGCCTCGTTCGTGCGATTTAACGCCTCTAAACTTTTTTCTTTAGGGCTACGTCAAGTCGTTGGTCTATGCCAACAAGCCGACAACGTTGGAAGAGCTCAGAGCCAACATTGAACGCGAAATAGCAGACGTTTCGGCCGAATTGTGTGGCCGAATCATCGAAAATTGGGTCCAACGAATCGACCGCTGCAAACGTGAACGAAGTCGAGTTCCATTCATAAATATTTTAATTGTAAACTCGATAATAAAGTTTTTGAAATATCTCAAATGGTCTGCATTTTATTTTGAAAAAAAGTTGTCAAGTCCTTATTGGAAAACCCTTTACTTATTTAAAAGTGCTGTTGGTGTCTAAGTGATAAAGGAAATTCACTCTCTTATAAAATTAACGAGTGTATATTTATTCAAACAAATCCGCAAACAATCTGATTAGTCTTACAAGATGACTTAATCTCTTAACCAAATAAATATTTATCATTTTAGAGGATTGTAGAGATGTTAAAGACGTCATAGTTTAAATTTTTATGTGTGGTACTACGAATTGGTTATGTTTTAAATTATGCTGAATTATTTTAGTAAAATATGCAGGTTGTTAAATACTAATTTGATAGGTATTTGGTTTAGAGAAGGGAATTAAAATTTTACTAGCCTCGCAATGAAAAATTATTAAGAATTCAAAAACAATATTTACAATATTTAAACAACAGAAAATACATGACATTTTCGAAAACGTAATTAGGCATCTGCTTAAAATACAAATATTAAATTAATACATTACCTCAAAAGCAACTTGCTCAGCGGGAAAGGTGTAAAACGCAAATTGAAAGAACAGCACGCACGTGTAGAAGAAACTAGTAATAGTGTACGATAGATTTGCCTGTCTGTAAAAGTATGAAATGTATTAGGTTTTACAGTACGATATATTCGCTTCATTATTATTGTCAAAGATAATTTACATCTGCTTTTTAATATTAGTAAAGTGTTAGTCTGAATTTATACTTATAAAGTACTTGTGTACCCTCATTTAAATTTTTTAACTACAATCTGCGATTATGAGATTTACATATCTATGTTAGAAGAATTTTCATGTAGCTTATTTTCCAAAGTCGTTTCTGGTGTCACTATCACGTTTAATTTTGATTTGGATATGCCGTAGTGAATGCTAAATATAATTGAAATTTTATACGTTTAACGCTTAAGCTTTATAAATATATTATGATACCAATAACATAATATACTGGATAATATTTGCTTATAAACGACTAGTATTCAATAAGTTTAAACGAAATTATCACTAACAAGAAGGTATTTCAGTACTCAATTTAGCGAAGTTAGGACATGATTCGAAAGACTTTTGGCTTTGAATAGCAACGGTTAATAAAACTTAAGCACCCTGTCATACATTTGAAAGGAGACAATAATCGAAATAGTTGGTTGAGACCAGGATAAGCGCTCCGAAGAAGGTAAAGGTTGTACACTCAGCCTGAAGGACTATGGCTGCTACCTTTTGGGATTGCAGTAAAATTCTTCTTGCAGATTACCTTTAGAAAAGTAAAACAATAACAGACGAATATTATGTATGCTAAGTAAACCAATTGCATGATGTAATACAATGTGAAAAGCTTTCACTTGAACAAGAAATTAGTATTTTTTCTTCAGGATAATGCAAGTGTTCATTCTTCAAATGTTTAAATGACAAAAATTTAAGAATTACATTTCAAATTGCTATTACATTAAGCTTATTTGCTAGATATTAATTAAATGTGGTGATCACCGAAACTAATGCACATTTGGAACAATTAGTTAAAGCTTGCTTGTCTGAAGTAGTAAAAAGGCTTGAAATATAAATGGACTAAACGTAATGAGTTACAAGGAAATGCGAAGAAAAATAAAATAATTCTTTCCCCAAAAAAATTGTATTCTTATGACTATTTAATTATAGCTTCGCTTTGGTAGTAGACTAGCTGCACGATGTAATATAATGGGAAAGACTTTCACTTGAAGAAGACACAAGTACCTTTTCTTCAGAGTAATGCACGTGTTCATTCTTCGACTGTCTCAGTGGTAAAAATTCAAAAATTATATTTAATGTTTCGCTTTATAAAATGATATAAGAAAATCAAACTTTAAATAATGTGTACTATAGATACGTATTTACTTGATAGTTTCATAATAACAAGATACTTACACACGTATAAATTTGTAGAGTTCAACACATGTACCAAACAGGGTTGTGAAGTAGTCAAAAATTAACACCAGTGAAAACATTTGCTTGAGATGTTGAAAGAGACTGAAACATTGCCAATATTTTGATTTAATTTTTTAGAACTAAAATAAACTTCAAAAGAAATAGAAATAAATAAGTTCGCTTGTGAGTTACAACCAAGTACACCTCCAAGGTTATATAATTTAGAATAGTTATTGTCGCCCTTGAAATTACCATATCAATTTTTATCTGTATTTAGCTTTCATTTATTCTATAATTTCCCTACATTAATAATAGATGATTTTAATTAAATTGAACCCATACTACGCTTTATGGATTATTAAATGTTACAAAAAAAAGTTAATAATCTTTAAAAGGAAGTAGCATTTATTATGATGAGAAAATATTACAAACTAACTTGGAGAAATAGTTTCAATTTATTCGTCTTATTTGAAACGAAAACTAACATTGCATATTTTTTCTTATATACAAGAGATTCTAATTCACTTGTTGAATACAAGATATTTACGATTCTTCATTTGTTCCCAAATTACATTGTATTAAACATATTTCAATCAAAGTTTCTTTATCTAATTTGATATATCCTAAATACCATATAGTGTTATTCATAACAGAAAATTTATGGTGGTTCAGGCAGCATCATATTTATTTCGAAAAATTAATTGACAAGCATTTGGTACTTTATATTTTATTCGAGAGCTCACTTTTTAAACTTGAAAACAATTGATTAAACATAAAATTTTGCGCTTTTACGATCTTAAACTGAAACAATTCTAATTTTTAGCAGCTTTTTACATCATGTCTCATTACCGCTAATTACATATACGATATAAACGGAGGCTATAACTACAATAGAATTGGTTGCACATTAAATATCTTCGTAAAAATTAATAAATTTTTGTTTTTCACATTAGGTAATGAAAAGATGATTTTACTTTGTGAGAACTGGATCTCTTTTAAAATTGATGAAATTAATCCCTTATATTATTCCCTTATAAGAAAAGAAATAAATCGAAATTCTACTAATTATTTAATATTTTAAAATATTTAAAAATTTAGTTGACACTGCAGATATAGAATATTTTATCAATTATCAATGTGCGTTTATTCATATAGTATCGTAGTTTCACTATTTTACTAGAAAATGTAAAAACTTATTTATACATTTTGTTAGTTTTATTATATCCTAAAATAAGGCTTACCGAAGTAAAAATTGATGGTGCCTTATGCAGTCTTTTACTTGTTCAAAAGGTTCATTAGCAGACTCGCTTAATGAATGCCCTAAATTACATTTTAGTAGTCTCACTTGAACCATAACTTCAATACAAAATGTTAAATACAAAATATCGTAGCCAAACATAACTGAAAATATTATATAGCAAACGTAGTATTCAAGCATTAAGATAATAGAATCCGGAACTAGTGAAGTGAAAGACCAAATTTGCAAAAGATGTGTAGTATTTTGGCTAACAGGCTGCAGCATAAAAAACAATGTACTCATATATCCTGCAATTATTATAGCCAATTGTATACGTTTTACGTTACGGTAAAAGTGCTTGTATAAGTTACTAATTTGCGTGTTAAAATTTTGGTATCTCAAGAACTTATTTTGTTTTAACTCAAACACTTTTTCAATATCGTTTTTGTAGTATATTAGTGTAGTATACTTAAAGATTGTCTAAAAATAAAATATCGTTTTGAAACAAGTAAAAATTTAAGGCAAACGTACTTACATGAACGATGATAATATTTGATTCAACCAGTTCTATGTAGTTCGCTTTATCCACGCAAAAAATATTTACCACAATTAAAAGGAACAGAAGAAATAAAATAATGCAATTAAATATGCGATAAAAGAACAATTTCTTCGATACGCACTCCACACCTTCCCCTATTAATTGTATTAGTAACACTTCCATTCGAGGATCCTTCCTAAATAACATCGTCATAATGAATGAATGTTAATTTGATTGATTGTGGGGTGAAGTAATACTTTTGAAAGGATAAGTACCAAATGAATTAGTAATTCTCTCGGCAAGATATATAACACATTGTTTTATGTCATTTAAGACGTACGAGTAAATTATATATCGTTTAATAATGTTATTAGGTTTATAATAATTCGAGAGTAACACGAAAAATGGATTCTTTTAATACTTTTGTTCTCTTCAGTTACATTCGAAAACTTTTCTTTCATATTAGTTTTAAGTTATTACAGTATTATAGACATTATTAATATAAGTGCATAATTTTTTTTATAATTTTTCTTACACAAGAAGTCTTCGACTAATAAAAATGGACTTTAAGCAATTGTATCATCGCCTATTTTTAGTTAAGGTTATCTTTAATTTTACATAAAACGTTCAATTCTGCATTTTTTCGTCAGAGATGTGAGCCTCCGTAAACCTATTTGCAAATAAACATTGTACATATAAATGAAAGCCGTATTTTTATTTGTAGAAGTGTTACATTGATATATAGTACAAAACTTATCCTTCAAAACGAAAGGCTTAATAATATCATTTGATTAATTTTATACTATTTGTATTTTATGCTAATTATATTATTTCTTTTTAATAAAATATGTTTTTCGTCTCACATTTATATATGGATCGTCGAATTGGAAGGTAGATATTATACCCCTTGTAAAGGGGTATAAAGTCGCATTATTTTGTTTTGTACCTAGTATGTGCAGTAAGTATCTTTCTTTAGAAGGGAGATTTTTACACTAAAAATAAAAGTGTTTCAGAGGACAAAAATAATGCTTGGTCGAATCAAGAAACCATTTTTAGATAATAAGGAAAAATAATCTACGTTATTCGTGACACATGTGTAGTCTGATTATTTTTCGTGGATTTTCGTAGCGTTTGAGATCATGCATACCTTTATCAGTTTCTTATTGTTACGATGTGGAGAAAAACTTTTTTTTCTTGTAATAGTACTAATTCCCCAAAGCGAACGAAATGGTAAAATACATTTGGAGATTTTCGAAATAGCTTAGTTTATTAAAAACAAGAATAACATATTACATTTTACGAAATATAATATCTTTAAAAAGTAATTTAGTAAAAGTCTTCATCTAACTAAATCTCTATACTATCTTAAAAATATTTTAATTCAATGTTCTTCTTCAATGATTGAGAAGATTTCTTAAGACTGCATAGAAAGACATTGATTTTCGAATAACCTGAAATGAAAACTATTTTATTTTAATTGGTAATTTATTAAAAGCTTTAATTTGCTTACGGAACCGTATGTTTCTGCATTTATGTCAATAATGCCTCCCGCTGAAAAGTACCTCTGCCGTTGGCATTGCATCATCATTAACAACAATTCCTTTTGAGTACTTAATTCGTTGTTATACCAGTTTGACATATAAATTCCATTTGAAAAGTCAGAAAGCTATAGTAACAGAAATAAATGCCATCACACTAGAAGTGTGCGAAGGATGAAAGACAGATTTTAATGTGACAATAGGTTTGGAATAGTTTCATGGTGTTTTGAAAGTTTTGAACATTTTAGTGTTCTTAAAAATATAATAGAATATGAATAATTGTATATCGATTCCATGAACTCCTTGGATCTTATCTAAATGAGTATTTCTCCTATTTAAAAAAATTCATTCTTACAATGATATGAAACCCGTACTTTCAGAAGTACTTTGAAACTCGTCAATATCTACCGTTTGCAGTTAGTATACCAACGACTACATCTAGTGTCGTAACAGTCTACAAAAAGCAATACAGAGCTTCCAGAATATTATAGACTAGATTTAATAAAATACAAAACCAGTTAAAAAATTGTAAAATGAAAGCCAGTAGTAGCAAATCTGTACGAGTCACATGAAATAAAGAAATAACTGATCAGATAAACTAAATGGACACGACTAAAATCAGTTCACTATAAACAGCTTGATTATAAACTAACACAGCAGAAAATGTTTTTTTATAAAAAACAACAACTCAGAAGAGAATTAAGATGACATTATTGATAGTATGATTCTTGGTAGACAATCAGACTTGTAATAAAGAACAACCTTATAATCCAGAGAGCAGTCGTTGTTTCAATCTGGTCGTGGTTATCCTACTTTGTGGAAAGGCTAATGATTCGAACTTGTATGTTATACAAATATACTGAAATAAAATGCTTAGCATGGAAACAGTTCCCAATAGTGTAATACAGTTACTTAAAAGTGTAGTTACTGCTTTGATTGATAAATAATGTTCCAAATAATTTCGCAAAGAGTCTCATGAATTAAAGAGAAAAACTTTTCTTTAAGCAACCGGACTTAGAAAGCATATTTCACATTGTGTAAGAGAATTTGATATAGCAAAGGAGCTTACACAAACGTATATATATATATATATATATATATATATATATATATAATATACATATCTTCACATTCTATAAGGTCATTTTAAGTTTAAATTTGATGAGAGATCGTCCATAGTTATTTCCTTCATACTAGTCCTTAAAATTAACTTGGTTTGCATTATTAAACTTAATCAATTATATTATAGCATTTATTGTTATTTTAGGCAGATTATATGAATAATTATTGTTCGAAAAATATATGATAATTAACTAGACAAATATCTAAAGATAAATACAAGAATTGGAGATATGTGAAAGAACTTTGTAATTTGGATTTACCTATGTACTACGAAATGGTTGTGTATTAAATTATTTTAGCAGAATCTGCAATTTGTTAAACGATTGGCTAGGCATCCTTTTTAGAGTAGAAAATTGTAATTTTAATGGTCTTACAAGAAAAACTTTGAAGAATCATTTCGTATGTTATTCTGACTAACGTTCATTTTCAAAAAACATGTGTTCAATACTTAAACTGCAGAAAATATATGGCATTTCCAAAAACGTCATTAGATCCCTGTTTAATATTCAATATTAATTAATACATTACCTCAAATGCTACTTGTTCAGCTGGGAAGGTATAAAAGGCAAACTCAAAAAGCAGCATACATGCGAAGATGAAGCTCGTAAGAGTATACGAGAGATTTGACTGCCTGTAAAAGTATGAACTGTATTAGATTTTACAATACTAGTTATTTTCTTTATCCTCATTACTGTTAAATATAATTTGCAACTTCGTTTTAATACTAATCAATAGAAAATGGAAAATTAAAAATTGGAAATCAAATTAAGTATTTCTACACTCATTTCGATTCTTTTATCTACAGCTTGCGATAATATGGTTAATAAAATTAAGGGCGTAAAAGGGTCAGAGCAATATGTTTGTAACTCGTTTTTTAAATTCAATTATGGTGTCTCTTCTAAGATCAACTTTTTATTCCACATGGAACCCTTTAAAAAATTTAAATTCTGTGCAAACATAATCAAAATTTTGTTTTGTTGCTTAAGTTTTGCAAATATATAAGTTATTCTAAAGTAAATTTCCAGTTTGAAATGGCCGTAGTTTTACCAAATTTTTAGATAATGCAAAAACAGAAGCACAACATTTCTCGTAAAAAATAAAATTCTAATTTTAAAAGGAGAAACAAGAAACACTTAAATATCACCTCCACCTTGTGATATTTAAGTAAATGTAATTGTTTTTCTAAATAATGAGCGATTTTAGAAAGAGCACTCCCTAGAACGTTTTCGATGATATGTGGTACAGATTATTCCAGTTTTCCACGAGCAGTAGATCTACTTAGAAATACTCAAAATCCCATAATCAATAATCAGTCGGATTCATATGTGCTAACCAGAAGACAAGCTATTCGAAAAAGTTTATCGTACGATCATCAAATATGTAACTTAATAGTATTTGTACATTATTGTCTGTGTGGTGGAGCACTGCTTATCATGTAAATAATGTTATCAATATCATGATTCTCTAATGTTGGTAATACAATGCCTAGCAACGTTGGAAAGTATCGCTGTCCGTTTATGGTTATTGTTTTCGTTTGCTTTCGTTCCATTTTTTTAAAGAAACCATTCTATTAGGGAATTTGTCATAAAACTGCACTAAATAGTAATGTCTACATTATGTAAACCTTATTGTATAATCGTACTTCAATTACTTCCTGCCCATATTCTGCAGTTGTGCGTGTTAACACCTCTATTTAATTCAAAATGTATCTCATCTATCCAAAAAAAATTTAACAACATTATTCTGTATTTTTGTTAGTACTTGTAAATCGAAAATGACGGGAATCCACTTATCTTTTTCTTTAAGGTCAAAACGCATTTTCATGCCATAAGAATAGAGGCTAAGCTATCTTCTCAGAACTCGCCAAGCTGTTAAATAACCCATCTCCAGTCGTTTTGAAACTCATTCGGTATTGAAAACATAATATGCATAATTTTTATGAATACCTTGCAGAATTAGACCTATGCTGACTTAACTGTACCAGTTTCCTCAAATTATTGACGAGCTTACGTTATGATATTACTAACAAAGCTCATTTGTCAATCCCTGTACTGTTTAATATCTTCTGAATGCGTTGGCATATTGTCTGTTGAATTTGTATTAGCAATAAGTAAGGTTAACACTAACCCGTATCGCCAAAATTATTTTTGCATATATTGATTGGAATTTACTGTTATTTTGAAATTAGGAAAACTAAGTTACTGTAACAACAAAAACTAAACAACTGTATATAGAAAAAAAAACCAAACACTCGAAACCAAACTATTAATATGCAAAAAGGATAAACTGGGAACTTACCTATGAATAACTCTATATATCATTATACCAATGACATAAGAATATAATGCAAAAATGTGTTATCTATAAACGAACAGTAAACAAAAGGTCTACGCAAAATAGAATAAAATAAATCATTTGCTGTAAACGAATGGTAATTAAAAAGTTTATACAAAATAGAATAAAATAAATTATTTTACAATTTCCTTGTTCATAGTAACATAATACTACTTTTAGTTAGTTGAACAAATAGACATCATCATTTTATATCCAAGAATTTCTTTATATATGTGAGTACTTTGGCTGGTTTTAAATATATGTTAATATTTCGTTTTTCTCCTTGTTGAGTAGGAAAAACAATAGTCATACAACATTTCACACACATAATTTGCACTTTGCGCGCTTTCGTGTTTTTCACACACTGAATTCAAAATCTAAAAAACGGTGTAACACTCAGGAGTTCATAAATTTATATTTCCCTTCTACATTTTCTTTAAGTTCATAGATACTCATGATAATCTTTCTATAATATACGCTACCTATATTTTTTAAAAAATTTAGTTAAAAACAGGATACTTACACGAGTATAAATTTGTAGACTTCGACACATGTACCAAACAGGGTTATGAAGTAGTGAAAAATTAACACCAGCGAGAACATTTTCTTGAGATGTAGAAACAGGCTAAAATATTAGTAATATTTTGATTTTATATACTTTACTAACACTAAAATAAATTTAAAGAAAAGTCGAAGTAAAAACATTTGCTTGTGCAATAAAAGTATAGGCCTAAGATTACATCTAATATTTTGTTTATATTAATTATTACAATTAATCAAATTGTACCCAAGTCAAACTTTGGGAAATATTAAATATTCTTAGGAAGCACAGTAAGAATCTAACTAAAGTTAATGTAGTGACAGAATTGAAATAAATATAGAAAAAAACAAACATATTAAAATCATATCAGGTAGGAGTAATCTATAAAAAAAATATACTGTCAAACAAATCAAAAAATTGAAAAGAATTCATTAGTTAATACATAAAATTAGAAGACAACGAAGCAGTTGTAAAAGAAGAATCAATACGTACTAAAATAGAATTTCTATTAAAAATATTTGAACAAACAAGGCGGGGTGATAAGAAAGGAAATATAAATATTACGATAAGTTGAAGAGACTGTAGATATAGAATAGTGGAAAAGACTGTAATACGAAAAGAATGGTTGAAGCAACTAGTGGAAATATTCGCCGAAAAGCTCATAAATACGTGGAAAAGCAATACAGATTTATGCAAGAAGAGAAAAATGATCACTGCTCCTGCTAATGGATAGTAATCTCTTTTACGAAACAACTTTTGTTTCTAGTTTAAGCGTACATTATTCTTCTCATTACTTTACAATTTAAAATGTATAACTGGGACTTTGCTCTTGAACAGTATCTAACATAAAGTTAGTACATAAGTAAAACCTCTACTTTCGTAGTTTCTTGATGATGCAGGAAAGCGAAATGTACATAGTCATAGTCATTTATTTCATTTTCAGTGGGCTAACAATACAATCATTTAAATTCTAAAGTCTGCACACGAAAATAAGTCAAAAAAGTAACAGATCTACTGTACCATTAAATAGTTATAATATACCTCTAATAAGTATGGCTCTATATTGGAAAGTAATTTATACATTTTATCTTTCATTGCACTGTAATTTTCTAAGGATTTTACATATTTCCCTGGGCAATTCGTTAAATAATTTCATGCAAGAGTAGTATGCTCCACGTTGATATAACGATAGTCTATGGCGAAGATATAGATATTTTAGACCGTTCCTGGTATTGTAAGTTAATGTTACAGTTCTGGATTCGAAAATTTCTGGATGAGCCCAGACAAATTTAATACATTCATATATATATACGCTGCTACAGTTGTTAGCATATTTTCTCGTTTGAAAGCACCCCTGTAGCTATCTCTGTGTATCAAATTATTCAGTATTCGTACTGCTTGCGTTTGGATCACAAAGACAGATTTTAAATTACCGATGAGAGCTCCCCAAAATACGACCCCATATCTAAGTGGACTATAAAAAATTTGAATAAAAAAGTAGCTTAGCTATATCCTTATTTATATTCTTGACCAGTGTTCTTAAACCGTAATTAGTGTTACTTAGTTTCTAGGTTAGTTTGAAGACGTGTTCAGTAAAAGATAGCGAGTCATTGATCGTTATACCTAGGAATAGGACACTATTTACAAAATTATAAGTTTTATTATGTAATGTTATGTCTTGTGGAGTATGAGTATGGAAAAAGAGTTAAATAAATATTAAGCTAAACTATACTATAAGTGTTCCTCCTCTTGATTTATTGTAGTTAAAATGTTTCGCTAAAGGTCGAGAGTACAATCAATTAATAAAATAAATTTTTGTCTTCCATATAAAATAAATTCACAATGATTTTAATTTGTAAGAACCGGATCTTCCTCAAATTAAATTAATCTCTTGCGCTACTCTTTTATGTGGAAGAAAATTTAAGAGCAAGCCGTTACCAACTGCTTAAAGTTTTAAAACATTTAAGGATTTGAAATGACTTCCTGTAAAAACATACTTATCGTTTATCAATATGCATCTACTCATATAGTATCACAGTAATACTATTATTTTACTGGAAAATTGGAAAACTTATTTGTAAATTATATTAGTCCAATTATTCTTACAATAAGACTTACCGAATTAAAAACTGATGATGTTTTATGCACTCTTTTATTTGTTCAGAAGATCTGTTTGCACACTGACTTAGTGAATGCCATAAACTACATTTTAGTAGCCTCATTTGAAGCACAATATCAATACAAAATGTTAAATACAAAATATCATAGCCAAAAATTGCTGAATAGAGTATATAGCAGACATAGTATTCAAGAATTAAGACAATAGAGTCCGGAATTAGTGAAGTGAATGACCAAATTTGCAAAAGATGTACAGTGTTTTCGTTAATCGGTTGCAGCATAAAAAATACTGTACTTATATAACCTGCAATTATTATAACCAATTGTATGCGTTTTATTTTACGATAAATGCGCTTGTATAAGTTGTTAATGTGTACATTGAAATTGTGGTATTTCAAGAATTTATTTTGTTTTAACTCAAACACTTTGTCAATATCTTCTTTGAAACATATCAATGCAGTATACTTAAATATTACCTATAAAAAGATACCATTTCTGAAACAACAGAGTATTTGCAAAAATATATACTTACATGAATTATAATAATATTTGATTCGACGAGTTCTATGTAGTTTGCCTTTTCGACATAAAAAATGTTTATCGCAACTAAAAGAAACATAGTAAATAAGATAATGCAATTTAATACACGATGGAAAAATTTGTTTGATTCGCAATGCACATCTTCCCCTACTAATTGTATTAGTAATAATTCTGTTTGATTTGAGTCCTTCTGCGGTACCATCGTCACAATGAATGAATGTTTGGAGGCCTGGCGAAGTAATACTTTTGAACAAATAATCGTCTGATGAATTAGTAATTCTCTTAACAGGTTATTAACACGTCGTTTTATGTAATTTCGGATGAAAAAGTAAATTATATACCGTTTAAAAATGTTATTAAGTTATTTAATTTAAGTGCAGATTTTCCAAAACAATTTTTTCATATTATTATCTTCCCTGATAATTAATTTTAAAAACTTTTGGTATATATTATCTTTAAATTTTTATAAAAAATGTAGTTACTTATAATTTTTGTTACATATGAATTAACTTTCATTAATGATTCTTTTAGAATTAATCTCCAAAGCTTCACCAAATTATTTTATTTCTTTGCCTCTTTTCTTTTCAGATTTCCGACTCGTCCTGATTAAAAGTATCTAAAGCAGTATATTATTCTTCAGATATGACGCTTTAAAAATTATTTACAGTACGCACATAACTTTGTTGTGAATTAGTTTCTACAATTTTGTTGAATTTATTAGGTTGATACATTTTGAATAAATGAAACACAGGCCGTTAATCAAGAATATATTTTCGTTTATTATGTCCGAGTTGATTGTCGTGGATCGTCATAAATTAAAGCTTCCAGACGATTTTCATAAAAGTAAAAGAGGTAAACCCATAAGGTAGAGGTAGGAAGAAATATTGATTTCATTAGTCTTATATCTTAATCCACAAGATTATAATGCTTGGTTTACTTTTTTGACATTTCTGTCTTACATTTTAATTTTTCACTGAGAAATGATAAATATAAAGCACTGTTTTCTAGTATTTATTATACCATATACAAATATACATAGGAATGTTACTAATTTTATATGGTAAATGTTTAGGTAAGAATGTATATTTTATTGCTATGATATGTGTCATGAAATATTGAATAAAACCTGAATGTTAGTATTAGCATTTGCTCACAGCACAATATTTAACAATAATTCTCTTTCGTTTGGAATCTCTTGTAAAATATTAATATGGTTGGAGTTCTCTAGAATCAACTCAGTCAGCACAACGGTCAGATAAATAAAACAAGAAATTATTCTTACTAACTATATTAAATTAATCAAGATATATATATATATATATATATATATATATATATATATATATATATATATATATATATATATATATATATATATATATATATATATATATATATATATATATATATATATATATATATATATATATATATATATATATATATATATATATATATATATATATATATATATATATATATATATATATATATATATATATATATATATATATATATATATATATATATATATATATATATATATATATATATATATATATATATATATATATATAGGTCTGGGAAAAAGTTCGTGGCGTTTTTCCCGATAGATGGCATTGGTTGCCGATAACTAAAGAACAACAAGTCACAGCGACACCACCGACGGCTCGTTTTTTAGATGACCTTCCGAACGTTAGTTTGAGCGTAGAAACATTGTAATCGGTGCAGTGGTTGGAAAGTTATTCGCACTTGAAAATGGAGAAGAATAATGAGAAATTTCGCTATATTATGCAATATTATTATGATAAGGGGAAGAACGCTGCGCAGGCTTGTGATAAAATTTGTGCTGTGTACGGTGAAGGTACTTTATCGAAATCTGTTGCGCGGAAATGGTTCGCTCGCTTTCGTTCTGGAAATTTCAATGTGAAAGATGAGTCACTGAAAAATCTGATGAAATTCTAGAAAAAGTCCAACAAGATAAGCATATCAGCAGTGTCGATATTAGCATGGAGCTAGGCATTGACCACAAAACTGTTTTGAACCATTTACACAAAGCTGGTTACAAAAAAAAGCTTGACGTATGGGTTCCTCATGAGTTGAGCGTGAAAAACATGATGGACCGAATTAACATCTGCGATGCGCTGCTGAAACGGAATGAAATCGAGCCGTTTCTGAAACGTTTAATAACCGGAGATGAAAAATGGATTACGTACGATAATCGGAAGCGTAAAAGATCGTGGATAAAGGATGGTGAGCCGTCACAAGCGTTCGCTAAGCCAACATTGACGCCAAAAAAAGTGATGCTGTGTGTATGGTGGGACTGGAGGGGAATCGTCCACTACGAGCTACTTCCAACTGGTCAGACGATTGATTCTCAACTCTACTATGCACAACTAGAGAGATTACGCCAGGCGATTGAAAGAAAACGGCCCGAATTGATTAATAGGAAAGCTGTTGTCTTCCATCATGACAACGCCCGACCACACACTTCTTTGATGACCGGTCAAAAATTGAGAGAGTTTGGTTGGGAAGTTTTGATGCACCCACCTTACAGTCCGGATATAGCACCCTCTGACTATCATCTGTTTCGATCTCTGCAGAACTCTCTCAATGGAATTAAATTGGTTTCAAAAGAAGCCTGTGAAAACTACTTGATTCAGTTTTTCGACCAGAAACCACAGAAGTTTTTCACCGATGGGATCATGGATCTACCAAAAGAATGGCGAAACATTGTCGATAATAATGGAGCATATTCGGTTTAAATGAATTCGTCTACGCGCCATGCGGGGACCAGTTGAATTTTACTGAAAAACGCCACGAACTTTTTCCCAGACCCAATATATATATATATATATATATATATATTATACATAAATGAAATACATGAAAGTCCAAGTCGCTTACAATCTGTAACGTTGAAATTAATTATGTACAGAAAGGACACCAAATATTGAATAATAACGTCTTAACACAATATTTTGGTTTCAAGTCTAACTTGTCTATAGGTTTGAATTGCTTTCTTTGCTCATTTATTAGGTCTTATATGTGTTCTTGATTTAGTGTTATATCAGTAGCTGCTGCATATATCAATGTAGATCTTCTAAGGTCCTTATATAATGTACGTAGTTTGCTAATTGTGTATTGACTGCAGTACTAATAGTAAATGTGTTTCTTCTATGTATTAGTTTCGGCAGTGGTGTCGTGTTTATAGAGCTAACTCCAGTTCGTTTCGCCATTATGTTCGTCTGTAATACATCATATATCATTTGACTTTGTAAAGATTTGAGATTCTAATTCAAATCTGTATCTTCTGATGTATTGCTCCTGTTTGGTACTCATATTTGGTGATTATTGTTTCTTATTCTATACTGGATTACATTGTGTATGTTACGTTGCACGGTTATTATTTGTTTAATGTTATGAGTTTATCTATCTATGTCATTTGTTTGTGAGGATTACCTGTTTCTTATCGTTTCAATTTTGTAGTGAAACCGAAAGGCTCGATAATGTTCTAACAGACGAAACTAGTCGCAGTAAATATATAATATAGTATGATATTTAGCGTTTTATATATTTCTTTGTGTTTTATTTTCTCCTTAATTTAATGGAATTTCACAAAGTATCGACTTCTGCAACAAGTGTTTAAGACTGTGTGTCTTAATTCAGAGTGTACCTATGGAACAACGGACAACTAGATATCATAGTTTTGCTGCAGCGTAATAGTAGCAACTAACAGTGGTGTTTATTTCTTGTATTCACGTCATGCGCTGTTGTTCTTTTCCTCCTTCTTAGTTGTCTGTTGGTTAATAGAAACGTATTCGATGGATCCATTTTGAATGGTTGGTTCGTTATTTTTGTGGTTGACCTATTTATTCCCTTGCTGTCCGTGACGGTGATGTTGATTATCCGAAGCTCGTATTATACTTGATGACTTAATGAATGGGTGATGCATTTATTTATTATATTAATAATTATATTTTTAGATTGTCCTCTCACTTTCTTAACCTAAAGCAAAGAAACTTTTCACTAGACCATCATATTGGAACGTGGACTGTATGCGACTGATACTAGGGTACAATTTTACATCTTAAAACGCTTTATCATGGTCTATAGCTCTATACGAAGAATTAATACTATTATTATATGTGTTTGGTTATTTTCGTCTCTGTGCCTAAATGCAAATTAAATTAAGTTTTTTCTTCATTGTCTATTCAGAAATCTTCTGACAACTGTGCAAGTGTTAATTGTAACAGTTTCTTGCATTATAATATACGTCTGGATTGAAATAAAGTTGTTTTAGGTTTTCACAGTATTGTTTGTGTTTGCTCTAGTAGTAGAAGTTATAATGAGTAATCTGTTTCCGATGCCACACTTACTGTGCCTCTGCTAGAGGGATGTATTTATTGTATTTTTTGAATATTTTTCCTCAAGTTTATGAGTTAGGTATAGAAACGTCAACTAGGTATGTTCTTTTGAGTACTTTAAGTATAATTTAACCACTGAATTTTCTGAGAGAGGTTATAGAACAGTTCCTGAAAAATTTGTCTGAAAGCAATCTTATTACCTAATATTTTATCTGGTTACTGATTTAACACTCTCGGTCATCCCAAATCAAATTTCCCTTAACTCTTCCGCCTTCTCGCATTTGCTTTACACACAAAGCAGTACATCTGTTTATATTAACCATTCCATTCTTCTTCTAAATTTGCTCAACATAATACTTTATCGTTTTCGAATTATTTTGAAATTGTGATTTAAATGAATTAATATCAAGAAATGCCAAGAAAAATCAAATTAATATAGATAATTACATATATATATATAATTAGCTAATAGTGTTTTGGTCGACCGTTATAAGATAATCCAAATCAATGAAATTCGTCGGGTATTCGGTCAACTGTTAAGAAAATTAAAAAATGAAGAAACTAATCATTTGTTTTATCCTCTATATTTCGCTATAAATTTATAGCTTCCTCAGGAGTTCTAAAAAACAATAACATGTACAATATTTTAATCATGCTCCCAATTATTATCTTTTTCTTACAAAAACTAGATTAATTTAAAAAATTCTTTAAAAATCATTAAAATGTGGTTTGTCATACTAAGTACTAATAAATAAAATTATAAACTATTGCACTAGTGTCAGTGGCAGGTAAAGGTCAGAGCATGTTACACAAATAATTTACATTTGAAACTAAATCATTTTACGTGTAAAATCCTAAAAAAAGGGGAACCTTTTTTTTCCCGAAAAGTGCTAGATTTTAAAAGAACTGATATACGAGGTGCATAACAAAAACAAAAAATATATGAATGTGGTGAATAATTGATCCGTGTGACACTGATTTTCATTCTATTATATTGCAATAGATAATACTTAACTGGTTGATATCAGATTTATAATTGATGGTGTTTGGATTTTTACAGATGTGAGCCATTTCCAAGAATATTCTTTTCTTGTAATTGCTTTCTATCTCTAAAATGACGGGATTGTTAAAATCAAAATTGTGATCAATGTTTTTGACATGTGTGGCCAAGGCACACGAGTTCTTACCTAGTTTTCAATCACTTATGTGCTGAGTCACCCTTTGTTTTATTGATTGTGATGTGTGACTTATGTAACATCCAGAGCAGTCTTTGCACTACATTCGATATATATATATATATATATATATATATATATATATACATATATTATTATTTCCTAGTCTCTGTATAATGTTACGAATTACATACGAATGAAACAAAAATACAGTTTCTTCATAATTAATATATTATTCTGTTATATATAACAAACATTTCATTCCAATTTTATACGTATAATTAGCAAAGCTGATTTAACAAAACTATTTGGAAAAATTGGTTTTAAAGAACTAAATAATCATGCGTATACACTCCGCGCAACATGAATAGGACCACCCGACTTGTTGCAAGCTTTCGGTGGTTTGAAAAACAATTCATTTACTAAAAATACAATGCAAGTTTGTAATGGTATGATATGGCAAATAATACGCATTATTGTGCAATAGTGCCTAACGTTATGCATTGGGTGACGTAAGTACCACATACATATAAAATGCACCGCGCCGGTTGGATACGACCAGTATTTAATAGTAAGCTACTGGATGAGTGTCGAGTTACAACGTGTATCCGGATAAACAAACATCTGTAATTAAGGGTATTGTGCAACGATGGGACGACAGAAGTGCTTAAGTATGGAAGAAATTGGAAAAATTAAAGCGTTCCATCAAGAAGGGTATTCCTCAAGGGCTACTGCAAAGAAAATAAGTCGATCACACCAGGTTGTGAACAATTTTATTAGGGATCCCGAGAATTATGGAAAACGTTTTAAAGGGCGAACAACATCCGTTACAACTAAGAGAGAACGTCGAGCCATATTACGCGAAGCATCGAATTCGGCATTAACGGCAAGACAAATCGCGAATAACGTTGGAACGAATGCATCGGCAAGAACTGTACAGAAGTTACTCAAGACCTGTTCGCATTTAAAACGTTTGAAAATTAAACGACGGCCTCCTTTAAGGGAATTTCAGCGCACTGCACGTCTTCAGTTTGCTCAAGCAAAAATGGGGTGGACAAGAGAATGGCAAACTGTTATTTTCAGTGACGAGAAGAAGTTTAATTTAGATGGCCCGGATGGGTTTTCTTATTATTTCCGCGATTTACGTAAAGAAGAAGTGATTCAGTCACGAAGGCGAGCCGATGTTGGTTCAGTCATGGTATGGGGAGCTGTTTCCTATAACGGACCTGTTGATTTAGTAATAGTGAAGGGCAGACAGAATTCGGAAAAGTACGTCCAGCTGTTGCAACAGGTGAAAGACAAATTTTCCAACGTTATGGCAGGTGGGCCATTTATTTTCCAACAGGATAATGCCAGTATTCACACCGCGCGCATTGTTCGACGCTGGTTTCAAGAACAAGGCATGGAGGTTCTCGATTGGCCATCGCTCTCCCCCGACCTGAACATCATAGAAAATGTTTGGGGATGGTTGTCGCGTAAATTGTACTCCAATGCTACCCAATTCAGTTGCGCTGACGAACTTGAGCAGGCGCTGAAACGAAGTTGGGCGGAACTTCCCGTTGACTACTTGAGGACCCTGTATAATTCCATTCCATCCCGACTATTTGAGGTTATAAGAAATAATGGCAAAAGTACTCATTATTGAACAATAAAGTATTTTGTTATTGCAAACGAATCTTTTATTTTGTAGATTGGTCGTATTCAAGTGGCGTTTAATTACTCTACTTATTGTCATTAGTAACGTACATTTGCACTGACTTTTACAAAAATTATATTTGGTACCTACATACATATTTTTATCAACCCTCTTATTTTCGAAAATAACAATTCCAGCGCGCTACCATGTTTATACCAACTACAAATGTCATATATGCAGTTGGTCCTATTCATGTTGCGCGGAGTGTATAATACAATATTTAGGTCAATGCTTCTCCTTTGTTAAGTGTAATTTGTATTCGAAAAACCCCCGGTCCAACTATTGTTTCGCAATATTTCTCAGTATCGCATAAAAAGATAATGATTTCCTAACCACCTAGAATGTCATTGGTATACACGTATGTTAAATAGGTAATGTAAGTTACATACGGAACCAAATGTTTCTATATTAATTTTTATTATACCACCAGCGGAGAAATATTTACTGTTTTGGCACCGTAACATCACTAGTAATGATTTCTTTTGAATACTTATATGCTTATTGTACCATTTTGACATGTAAATTCCATTGGGAATGTTAGAAAACTGTAACGAATTTCGGTAATTAAGACATAAAACTATTCGCAGCGAATTTTTTCATTTTACAAGTATTACAATTTCTATAGACCAAGTAATGCTAATAGATTAGAAATAGAGGTAATAATTAGAGTTGACACTGGGAGGGTTTGTTCAGTGACCTGTGCCTCGAAGAAACAGCATTAAGTATATTTTAACATTTTCTTCATGTAACAGTCTATGTCCTAAGAAATAAGTATTCTCAAATCTAGAGAACGACATTTCGACATCTAAAAATGGAATATTTGAATAATTAAAATAATCTTGTCTAATACTTAATGGATCTGTACACCCACTATGATCGAACATTTGTTTAATCAACAAATATGAATTTTTCGTTAACACTGTTATCGAAAGATTTAGATTTGACCTGCCCGTAGGAAATTTGATACACGAATCTTTTTGCGACGCTTGAATTGAAGTAAATAAAGTGGTAATATGTAAATATTTTTCTTTCCTATTACTTTCTAGTGATGCTTGAAGTGTATGCAACATGACCTGACTCAATATGAGGCTCGGATATCAAATTATGACATCAACGGTGATTTCTATAGCATACGATTTCAATTTTGGACTGATTAATATTTCTTGACGCACAATTTAAGGGATTTTACAGATTAAAATAAATTTTTGGCGTTGATGGGTCTACAGATCCGCTAAATATTAACAAAGATTATTTTATCCGTATTTATTTATCCGAATGGTCTTTCTTTGTATATATGCATACTTATTCTTCACGACGAATACGGTTACATGAGGAAACATACCTGATACTGCAAATATTTAACCGATCTTATTCACTTCGTATATTTGTATACTGAAAACGCTGCTTTTAATGATAAGTAATTATTTATATTTATTAATTGCTGAACTTATTAAATTTCTTCGAAACGCACTCCCCTGACCGAAAGCATGAAGTACGAACTGAGTAATAATAATCCATTGCCTGGTCAGCAAATTTTTTGTAGAAATGCAACTAAAGCGATATTAATGCTTCCGTTAATGTTAATGCCGTAGTCACTGTTTTGATCAAAAGCTGTCGTTTTCATTAATTACGAAATAATAATCCATGCCTGCACATTCCGCAACAGCTTAATATCATTTACAAAGGGCAAGTGACTTAATATCTTTAACTGATGGCATAAGCCTTAAACGAGAGAGAAATACTCGAAAGGTCCTCCAAATGGTTTCGGATTCGACCCCAAGACTGTAGCGTGATAACCATAAATTTATGTGCCGACACCGGTCAAAATGTTTTTAAATAGTTTTGAAAACAAAAACAAAATTTTCTGTAGCAGTCGTAATTGCTTGTTAAATATTTGTGATATAATTACCTCAAAAGCTACCAATTCCGCAGGAAAAGTATAGAATGCAAATTGGAAATAAGCGACAAGTAGATAAACTACTTGCGAAATTGTATTTGAAATGTTCGATTCTCTAAAAATAAAAAGCATTTATAAATTCAGGTGATACATTGCTCTGAAATAACAGTTAATTAATCATGCTATCTGCTTCTGGGTTTCCGGGCTGGAATCGCGTCACTAGTATATCTGCCGACGTTTCGTACCCATTTGTATGGGACATCTTCAAGGCTGAACTACTGCACTCAACAGTAGTTCAGCCCTGAAGATGTCCCATACAAATGGGTACGAAACGTCGGCAGATATACTAGTGACGCGGTTCCAGCCCGGAAACCCAGAAGCAGATAGCATGGACCACGACCGCGGAAGTCTATGTACCAAGTTAATTAACCATATTTTTTAATAAAATAATTTGTGTTTATAAATCTTTGAAATTTATTTTCCATATAGCGTGGGTACGCTAGGTTTTCATATTAATATTTATTTAAAGAAAAGCAATTTATTTTTAAATATGGAAGAAACGAAGTGCATAAGGATGAATGAGAAGATAGAAATGGTGATGTCGTTTCTATCTTTTCGTTAGCAGTGCAGACATGGAACAGTAGGTATAAATATTTAGGATCAATAGTCGACAGTAAGAGAAGTATAGGAAAAAAGTAAATGAAAAGATACATGCAGCAAATGTAGCAGATATTCCTATCTTACAAAGAAGTTACTATAAAAACAAAAATAGCAATTTTGAAAACAATCTGTTACATACATGGAAGACGGAACTGGTGCTTGCGAGAAAACAAGAAAAAAAGCTTCAAGTAACCGAAATGAAACACTATAGACGAGTATTTAGAGAAGACATAAGAAAAGAATTAGAACTGAAATCAGCCAAGAAATTATTGGGAGAAAATATTGAGACGGTTTGCTATAGTGAGGATAGACGAAGAAATGCAGGTGAAAGAATTTGGAAAACAACCTGTTGGGTGAAAATAAAAATTCAAAGCTGAAATGAAAGTAGATCGTTAATATGTAAGAGTTTTTGAATGAGGTAGAACACTAGAAAATAAATGGCAAAAGACAAGAAAATGAAGGGAATTTATAAAAAAGGAAAGAATATAAAAGGGCTCTGCATAAAACCTTGGCGCTTTAGGATAAAGGAGGAACAAAATTATGACGATTAAATAACGTCGTGCGTATTACATATATTGTCAGGAGCTATATTTTTAATAATATGTGTATATATGCCTGAACGTTTTATCAATTCGGAAAATACATTCATTCGATTTGCTTATGCCAGGTTAGTGGTATATTAGATAGTATAAATGTCAAAAATGTACTATATTCTCCGTATAGACCTAATGTAGCCCAACTTTCTGTCTATATCGTCAACGAAAAATAACTTAAACGACAGCAATTTCAGAAAGATTTGAATGCTGTTAAAGCTTCAGAAGTAATTTCAAAGAAACTCTCAAAGGATGGCTTTTGCCATCTCTTTAAATTGCATTACAGAAGCATTATACAGAAATTAATAGGTATCGTTGCTTCAAATTAGGAAATAAAGTTTGGGTAGTCTTTATTGGAAATCTCTCGTGTAATATTAATTAATTTTCTTAAAGACTCTTGGAAACTACTATGAATAAAGACTTTAAAATATATTTTCCCTCTAATTAAAAGAGATAAAATATATTATCACATTCTTACAGTAATAGCTATTATACTTACGTGAGAATAAATTGATATAATTCAATACAAGATCCAGCTAGTGTTACATAGCAATTGAAAAATAACATTATTGAATATATGCGTCTCATTTTTCCAAACAGCCTAAAAATTATGGCAAAATTAGTGGTATCTTAATTACATTAAGGCAGTATACTCCTTTGGCGATAGTAAAACCAAACGTCAAAATAATAGAAACGACTTAATATCTTTTAAACAATAATTATAAATGTAACTCGCATTTACATATACCACTGGTAATAAATAATCACAAGATACTACTAAAAATATCTCTTAATTAACACTTCTTCACGTATCAAGGCATCACTGGTGATCCACGATGCACAATGCCGACTGTGTACATACATATACATATGTACATGCGAATATTCTGTTTCTTAAACGCATATTTTCTCTAGTCATCTCACAATCTTTCTAGGAGTTTCTAGATCATGCGTACGCGCATAAGTTAATAAACTGTACAACTATATACAGTGCATCTTAGAGATGATACATTGTGATTGTAAATGAACTCTTTTGTAATAGTAAAAGTTTGGATAAATTATTATTTCAACATCAAACGAAACAGGTTAAGAAACGAAATCATATTCATGCAAACAAAACTTACCTCAATAAAAATTGATGATGGGCTATGCAACTATTTACTTCATTCGAAAGATTATTTTTGTTATTTCCAAAAATTCTTTTCAGCTTGTATTTTAAAATTTTCACTTGCATGGATATATCACAGCAAAGCGCCAAGTAAAGTGAATCGTACCCGAACACTGTCGGAACTGAAAGATATATTATATAATACTGAATTATTAATGAAGTTGAACTGAAAATAATCGAATTTTCGTATAACCAGGTTTCGAAAAGGAACACGGAGTTGGGGTCGAAAAGTGGACGACTCAAAAATAAAATTAGACAACAGTATCCTCCAATAAATATTATTAATTGAATAAGCTTCACTCTTCCATAAATATTATAAATTGCTTTGCGATGAATTTTGTTTAGATTTTCGCACTTCCAAAATTTTTTTCGTATGGAATCAGATATTTCTTCAACATCGCCTTTGTAATATACTAAAGCAATATACTTCAGTAAGATCTGAAATAATCACAATTTGTATAATTAAATAATATAAAATTATTCACTATTTATTCCTCTACTACTTTTAGAGTGATACTGAAGCAGAACAATGAAAAGAAAAAAGAAAGCTGTGTACAAATAAATGTAAATGCAACTAACATAAAATAACATTTTCATTCCGTAATCAAACATGCAAATATTTATTGAAAACTAAGTTATAAATGTGTAAACAATAAATAACTTTTAAATGTTACATGCCAAAATAATCTTTAGAAGATGGTAAATTCATAATTAAATTTAAGATTAGATGTCAAGTTATTGAAATTCCTGGGAAAGAAATTTGAGAAAGTTCCACCATAACTTCTGCAAACGGTCTGCAAAACACTAGGAAATCGTAAAAGTAACTGTAGGTAGTACAATAAAATCAAACGTAAGCAATAATTGCAAATCATGAATGCAACTCCTAATCAACTTATAGACAAATATGACTTGAGACATAATTCTTCTGCCTCTCAAGACAGAGGAATTATATCTCAAGTTAAATTCATTCTGTGAAAGGTACTAAACATAACCTCTGTCAGAATAGGGATCATATTGATAAAAATAGAGGACTTTCGGAAATGTGCCTTGTACCAATTCACTATTAAAAATATTATAATTATAATAATGGCCCCACATTGTGCTCCCATATTCATTATGAAAACGATATAGTTAAATTTGGTACCTAGAATTCCGCGGTCGTGGTCTATGCTATCTGCTTCTGGGTTTCTGGGCTGGAACCGCGTCATTTGCATACCTGCCGACGTTTCGTACCCATTTGTATAGGACATTGTCAAGGCTGAACTACTGCACTGAAACTGTTCAGTTCCAGCCCGGAAACCCTGAAGCAGATAGATTTAGTTAAATGTTTTAGTGCTTTTTAGCAGAAGGCCAAGGAAGTTTTAATCTTTCTTTACAAATATGATAAGTGATATTTAAGTAAACGTGTTTCACATCGAACATAATACTCAGACCTTTAAAACACTTCGGCCTTCCTAAAACATTTACTATTAACAATACCATCATACAATAATTATAACAGTTTATTTTCAAAAAATAAAAATAAATAAAAACTTCTATATAAATATACATATTACAATTTAGAAATCCAGTAACAATTTTGGAAACAAGAGGATGTGTATCAGCTGCAAAGTTATCCTTTCTATACACCCGAAAATTAAACTATCTAATTAAAAGAAGACATGCCTAATAAGTAATAACTTAAATAACTTAAATTAATATATAAATGTTGGACTAGAGACAAGACTTACAGAGAATACACACTGCTATTCAAAGCAATTTAATTTTAAATAATAATCTTAAACTTTTCACAGGTAAACTTTACCCATTTGATATGAATAAGATCGCTTATATAATACCATTTGATCTAAAGGTAGCGTCAGGGTGCCTCTACATCTTAAATTTAAAGTATACATCGGTGAAAAAGGAAATTATATTACACTAACAGTTTGTTCCTTGAAATTAAAAGCACTTAGCACTTGTATTAAGATTCTGGGCACATAATTTGAAGAGATTAACAGTGAATGTCTTACGATAGAACCTTGTGGGGAACTCTACTAATAGACACAACCACGTCCAGTGTAATGATACAGTGTTCAATATACGATTAACGAAGTAGTGCTGTACTCTATTAAATGTCAAATAAGGAAATGTTAACCATCCGCTTCTTCTTTCACGCTTTGTAGCTACAGTTAGCTACATCTTTACAGTTTAGAAGAATAAGAAACAATTTTATAGAATTTTTTTCCCTTGATACTATTAACTTGGTATTTTAACAACCAGCCTGGATGTTTGCTTACTCTCCTAGTTATATTGGTTACAACCATTAAGGCAGTGTATAACATTTATCGTATAGAAATGCAGATTCTAATATACCAATGTTTTATTAAGAAATATACCATATATATTACTTATTAATATTTCATTATTTTGTAAATTTGAAAATTCCAGTCAAAATAATTTTGCAAATAATTTTCGAATTTCTATCATAGAAACCCCCGATATTTCCTAGGTTTTGAAAGTTAGATAACTACGTGTATAAACAAAATGCATGTGCTTAAAGTATTGTAAAAGTGCCAGAATTACTTAATATAATTAAAATAATAATACTAAGGACCAAAATAAAAACTCACGTGAAGAATAACGAGATTTGATTCCGCTATTTTTATATTCATCCCATCTTCAGCAATAAAAACATTTATAAAAACCAAAACGAAACCGACTGATAAAATTACACAGTTGAACAAGCGAGAGAAGAATCTACTGGAACTATTTGTATCCTCTTTTATAATGCCCATAAGCAATGTACTAATCTGATACATGTTCTCTTGAACTGATGGAATCAAGTGCACTGTTAAAGAAACTCTGCTATGCGTACTTTTCGTGTACGTATTTATCGGTAAGGAGTTTTGAAACTAATTGGAAATTATTTTAATTAGATGCAATATTAAGGTTTGATTTGTAAACGGCAATTGGCTACATATTTTATTAATATGACTACTTTTCTTTTTAAAAATCTAAGAGTATTACAAACGTTTATTAAACTGTTGTTAAATTAGTATTGTTTCCGAGATAATATCAGTGTGTAGATAGTAAAGTGCTAAAGTTTTGCATGTTTTAGAAATCATATATATATATATAAATATATAAGCTTTATTAATAATCTAATTTGCTCTATAATGTTCTCTCTCCGTTATAAATCCAAATACAAGATCGCAAAATATTTTATCAAGAAACTGGAATAAACTTAAACCAGAAAGAAGATACCATTTCATTAATATTAAACTAAATAAGTTGAACAAAGAATATTAATGAAGTAATCAAAGAAATATAATTTAGTTAAATTCTATCTTAGAGATACTACACATAGAAAAATATTAAAATTACAAAACGTTTCACTACAAATATAACATACAGGTTACATGCTGCTGTAAAAATGCATTTATTTCGACTACTAGATAATTTATTGATATTATTGCTGATTCTAAGAATAATTTTATAAAATTTTTGCTATTGAAAATTATATAGAAAATAATTATAATGTTTCAACAATTATATATAGTGAATGGTTTAAAAGCAGACTGGACCTAGTTCCTTAATGTCAAATGGCAAATATGAAAACGATTTTAAAAAGTAATACTGGAAATGAAAAAATTAACGGAATATTTATTTGTATTTCTTAATATATTTATCTTCAACGCACTTAGACCAACAAGGCCAGTGCCTTTTTCCTCCTTTTCAAAGTGGAAACTTGTCATAAAAATCTTGAAATATATATTATAAATTGTATGTACACCTATAAGTAGTATGTGCAATTGTGGGTCACATACATACATATAACAGAACGTTTATCTGTAGAGACGAAGATGTTCAGACAATAGGATTACCTCTTTGAGTGTAAGCTGTGAATTAAAATCAGCGTTTTTCTAAATAGAATAATTCCACTTAAGCTAGAGAGTTACGAGCAGTCTTTGATCTAGATCATACCTGGTCATTCTTCGAATAATCAGTAAGTGACACCAGAAGAAATATTTCTGCAAAAAATTAGTGGCAAACATTGAGAAAATTATATATATATTTATATCTGCAAGCGAGATAAGTGCAAGTGCATGTAAAATAGACAGTTAGTATAAGATAAAACAATTGTATTTGTGAATTGTAATGACAATTTTGTTGTGTTTTCTTTATTACTGAGGGGACGATTTTTTCTTTAATCATTGTTAATTTTATACAGCAAAAATTATCCTCCTAAAGTGATTCTGATGATAATTAGACGAATAAATATTTTATGAGATATCTTCAATATTCAAATTAAAAGGGCCTGACTATTATTATTTATGTAGAGAGTAGCATCACTATCTCTACCAAAGAAAACGAACACCGTTTCATCTGCAGGCAAAGTCATGGCATCGTTTTTTTACGATACGCGTAGAATAATTTTCATTGACTATCTTGGAAAAGGAAAAACTATCAACGGCGAGTATTATGTGAACTTATTGCAATATTTGAGCGAAGAAATCAAGCCAAAACGGCTGTATTTGGTTAAGAAGTAAGTGTTGTTTCCTCAAGACAATGCACCAGCTCACAAATCCGTTATTGCAACGGCCAAAATTAATGAATTAAAGTTCGAATTGCTACCTCGTGCACCCATTCGCCAGACTTAGCCCCCTCGAATTATTTTCTGTTTCCAAACTTGAAAAAATGGCTCAGTGGTGAAAGATTTGCCAACGGTGAAGAAGTAATGCCGGCAGTTAATGGCTATTTTGAGGAGCAAAATAGTTCGCAAAATAGTTCTTGCTGTAAAAAGGGTATCGAACTTATTGAACATCGCTGGGAAAAGTGTATAGACCTAAAAGGAGATTATGTTGAAAAATAAATGTATTTCTTTGCAAAATTGTTGTTTTCTTTGTTGGGTCGAGTACTTCTGAGACCACCTTCGTAATGGTTAAATACTAAATAAAAGGCTAGTAACTATATACCTCAAAATGTAGGATCAATAAACAAGGATTCTAAGTCGTGTAATATTAATCGATGATCGTCAAGCACTATTTTACTTCTATGATTATTTCTGGAGAAGTGCACACATCTTTCGGACGTCCATTGTATGCTCAATCACTGATCAGTACTTCAAATTTTCATGTTTCAAAATGAGCTAAACGCAGTTTATTTTGTATTTAAATATGTTTTCTTACGATCGGGATGGACGCAAATTTTGGCAGCCATGTTTTGAAGGATTACTAAATTGACACACAAATACGATTTCTTATTAATGCTGTTTGTTGTCAGAAAAGTATTTTAATGCAAATAAAATCAATTTAGTATCAGAAGATAATCATCGATACTTCTTTCATGTTTCTAAAATATAGTCAGCTTATGAAAACAATTATTTATTCAAAGATCAACCTTCAGTACACATGCTTAAACACCTGAATTAAAAATGTAATTTTCAAATCCTATTAATAGCATATCTTCTACAAGAGTTAGTAATATCATTTTAGAACTGAAAATATTTTTCTTAAAAATAATAAATCAAGATTTTTTATTCTTTTTTATTAGACTACTAATGAAATATTACATATATAACAAATAAATCACTTATTGAAAAGGTTTCTTAATATGGCGTAGAAGGACACCGATTTTCGAATCAGCTGAAATAATAACAGTTATTCTTAGGTTAACTGTAAATATCATGTATTTATATTTAGATTACCGACACAAAAGTTGCTATGTTAATATCGATTAGTCCGCATGCAGAAAAATATTCTTGACGTTGAGATTGAACAATCATCATTAGTAATTGTCTTTGTGTGGTAATATCAGTCTTGTACCATTTTGACATATAAACACCTCTAGCAATATCAGAAAACTGCAAAATAATCGAAATATTAAATATCTAATAGCAATAAATTAATCTTATCATATAGTAAAGTGTTACTATAACATCTGGAACAGATTCGGTTGACTCCCAAACATTATAGATTTATTACAATTTCGCATATGGCGTCTTATAATTTATTTTTTTCGTACAGAAGGCAACGGCATTCATTTTTGATTAACTGTACATCAAGGAGAGAACAAAATGTGTAATAATTTTAACGAAATAATATGTATAATATATAATATGCTAGATACGACACCTATTTATTATAAGGTAATCCTACAACAGCAGATTATTTTGTAAATAAATATGTGAGGGCTCTTGATTAACATCCGAAACATTATTAGTAGTTTATTGCTTTAAAGTTAGTGGCAAGTTAAGACAAGGATGAAAAACTGATTGTAAAGAGTGTTTCAAATTTCACGGTTTTTTTAAAGAATAAATGAAACACACAATTTGCATTTGCATTTACTTCCAAAATCTTTTTATTGGTAATTGAAGTATTAATTATGACATTTATATGCTAAAAATAACATCTGCCAAGTGGCCTCCTCTTGCAGCTCCACAAACCTCCACTCTTTTTTAAAATTTTCAATTACATTTTGACATAATTGAGGCTCTATCTCACCAATGACACGAGTAATTTGATCTTTCAAAGCAGAAATTGATTGTGGATTGTTTTTATAAATCCGCCTTTTCACATAGCCCCAAAGAAAATAGTCTAACGGTGTCAAATCACATGATCTTGGTGGCCAATTAACATCACCGTTTCTTGAGATTACACGTCCAGGAAATTTTTCTCTCAATAAATCACTTGATTCGTGTACAAAGTGAGGTGTAGCGCCATCCTGTTGAAACCACATATCCTCCAGATGGGTTGGGTATATTCATTAATATTCATTAATTCAGGCCACAAAAATGTCGATCACCATTGACAGTTACAGCTTCATCAGCCTCATTTTCAAAGAAGTAAGGTCCAATTACATCACCTGACCACAATGCATACCAAACAGTAACTCATTTAGGATGCATAGGTTTCTCGTGAATAATTCGTGGATTTTCCTCACCCCAGATACGGCAATTTTGTTTATTTACATAGCCTCATAGGAGGATATTATTTTTTGAGAAAAATCCGCTGATTATTCATTGATGAAATTGAAAAATGGACGACGTTTTAAATGAGGTAATGGCTTCAGTTCCTGTGTTATTTAAACCATATATGCCTTCAGAGCTAAATCCTTGTGTAAAGTATGGCATGTTGACGATCCACTAAGTCCAAGTTGTTGTGAACGTCGTTTAATGGACATTTCAGGATCTTCAACAACACTTTCACGAACAAAACCAATATTTGCTTGTGAACGACCACTACGACTGTATTTTTCACATTTTTGATCTTCCACGGAATCGGTCTCTTGAAATTTTTTAATAATTTAACCAATAGTTCTTTCAGATGGACGATTATGTAAACCATAAAATTCACTTAATTTTCTAAAAACTCTTTTCACAGAACGCTGAATAATTCAACAATTTTAACGCGTTGTTGTACGGTGTACGAAGGCATTTTTATAAATGTCGTACATCGCACTTTCTAAATGCCCATATACCCAGACAAATTCAGTGGGTCATCTATATTTTATTTATTCTTAAAAAAAAACCGCGCAATTTGAATAAGCCTTTATATACATACATATATACATACATATATACATAAATGTATTTAGTGAAAAACTAAACTTTTTACCCCTTAACATATGTGTATATTCGTGTCAGCATCAAATTGATTTTAGGCTATTTTTACCACCATATTCTAAGAAATAAGAATATTTCTTACCTCAAAGGCTACAAGTTCACCAGGAAACGTATAAAATGCAAATTCCAGAACCGGCACGCTTATATATATACATTTAACCATAGTGTATGATGCGTTTGACTTTCTGAAAAGTAATTTAACTAGGTATTTAAGAATAACAATTTCATAGATTTTTAATATTGAAACGAATATAAAAGGACGATTATGTTCTTTCAACGAATGAAATTTTTCTTATATAAATAACTTAGAACTATAGACACAGGTAACAGAACTATAATATATGATAATGATGAGAAACTTGTTCATTCAGAAATATGAATTTCGCTCAAGAAGTTCTTCATTCCATTAAAAAAAAGGCAAATATATCTAAGTTTTAAACCATTATGAGTCTGTTTGTAAAATAAACAGGAAAATCAATTGTTTTAAAAATCGTTTCGAAATCAGGTAGATACTTCAGACTCAAGAATATCAAAATATAAATCTGGTACGTAGACTTCCACGGTTGTGGGTAGTATGGGACATCTTCAGGGCTCAACTACTGCTACTGTCTGCTTACTCAGTTTTCAGTGCGACAGACAGTAGCAGTAGTTGAGCCTCGAAGATGTTCCATACGAGTGGGTACGAAACGTCGGCAGTTATACCAGTGACGTGGTTCCAGCCCGGAAATCCAGAAGAAGATCAAAATATAAACTAAATGCGAAACAAATTTATTATTATATTATGACACTGATTAGGGTATTGTTGAAGCAGTTTTCTCGTTCACGTTGGTTATAAGATACTTGTTAAGAGAACTTGTTAAATATGCACGATAAAAAGTATATTGATTAGATGTGCCATGTAAGGAAGAAGAACTGCATCAGCTTATCAATAATTTTATAAGTATAAATTTCTGTGTTATAAATATAATAATAATAATCCATGCCTTGACATCACCGAACAGCTTAACGCCAATTTACAATATGTAGCACAGGAACAGCATGAGTTATTATTGCGTCCGCGCTTATGGTGCGACTTAAGAATTTACCACAGAGCTATTAGCCGGTTCAAAATAAATAAATATGAATCTAAACTAAGTTATTATAACTATATATTTCCAGCCTGGATTCATGTTTTTAACACCGCTATTTCTTACAGGAGATGTTCTCAGGGCTACTTCTGTTCTTGGTGTTACTGTAATAAAACTGCCTTTCAGTTCAGCGAAAACAACAGTTTAAGACTTTATAAACTTAGAATTGAGTGGGTTAAGGGTCTTATAAAATATGTTTAGCTTACAAAATATTTCAAATAATGTAATGAATTGTACTTTATTTTTGCTCAGAATATAATAAACACTCAAATATATTATCCATTTCAGTAGAATTGCGAAATGTGGATTACTAAATAAAAGTACAATATTGTAACATATATAAGTATAGAAGGTACTAAAACGTACCAGTTACCAACTTACGTTACTATTAGCTCATACAGTTCGATGCACGTTGCAAATAATGTTACAAAATAATGAAAGAACAAGACCAAGGAATAAATATTTTTGATTTGCTTAAGTACCCTGAAACAAAACGAAATATTAAGATTCTGGTACACTAGAAATGTAAATATTATATTTCATGAATTTCGTTTCCACGAATTTAAATTAAATACTCTTCTTGCGGAATGCATAACACTATTATTGGGTTAGAAAGCAGCGGAGAAAATATGTAAATTGTATGTCTACAAATTATAGGTTTTGAAATTTCTATGACAATTAGTGAAGGTGAGAGACAAGGTACATGTTCAAAGCAATTAAAAAATATTTCATAGAAATCATAATAGATTGAAAAACATATATTCGTTTTTGCTTTCAGGATATTTATTAACAATTATTATAACACATTATTGTATTCTAATTTGTTTCGACAGGTTTTTCAAGTTGGGAAAGTATAAAATGTTCCATTTTTAGTATAAGAAAGCAGAACTATTAAATTTTACAAAATTTTTATTGCAACAATTTGTACAGGAAAATCGGAGCTAATAATGTTTACCATATCCACTAACATTCTATTATTATGTTATTAGCATGTCGAACATTTCTTGGGAAATTATATCCCCTTCCTCCTTGCCATGTATGCAATTGACTGGTCATTTCATTCTCTTTATAAGAGGGCCAAAAGAAATAATTGAAGCAGATAAAGATATGGTCAATGTACAAAAAACCATAGGAAAAGGCAATAAATTGTGTAATTATAAGTTATATAAAATTGGTATTGAAGACTATTTACTTCGATAGCAATTTTATCATTCTACAACTACTACTGCTACTATTACTGCTAATAATAAACATAACAATAATAATAGTTTTTAATGTCCAATAGGTATAGAATTCAATTATAGAAGTAGGATATACAACTAAAATTAATAGCGAACAAACGCAATTATTCAAACACAAAGAAACTCTTAAGTTCTACCCAACCGAACAATCAGGTCGTAAGTAATTAAAACTATATCCGAAAAGGATTACTATACAAATTATTAGCGTTCCCTACACCTGTGTAGCAGTAACGCCATGTAATAGCATTCGTCCTTGTCCTAGGTATTAAAAAGGTTGCACTATGTCTAGCATTCTGTGTAAATACGATAGAATGAATTTGATAGAGTAGCTCATCAGAATAAATTTCAAAAGATGCTACAACTAGTTTCTTTTCTGCGTACCTAAAAGCTTTTGAAATTGTATCTGACGGATACACTATCATAAGCCAGTCAAAACGCAGGATGATGTCCATGTATATATTAAGCAAAAGTGTGCCCAAATAGAAATGCAGGGAACGAGGAATTCTTGAGGAAGTATCAAAGGGATTAAATGAGAAACTATGATACTGAATACTATATTTTGTTATAATTATATTTTGAAATAATTCAGAAAGAAATAATTTCGAACAAATCGTAGGAAATACATAAAGCTTTAATTTTTTTTTGGTAGAATGAAGCTGTGTTGAAAATTAATAAGTAAATATGTAAAGCTTACCATAGTAAAAGCTGGTGATAGTTTATGCAGTCAATAATCTCTTCATGAATACCATCTAAAGGATCTTCCAGCAGTTGTTGTACTTTGTGTTTCAACAATCTTATTTGAATTACAATATCAACACAAAACGCAAAGTAAAATGCATCATATTCAAATACAGTTATAAGTATAATATAAAATATGTAATATTCAAATAGTAATGCGGTGGAGTCTAGAATAAAGGAATCTTTAAACATCCACGCTTCCAAAATAAATACATTTTGCGTGAAAAGAGGTCGAAGTAGAATTAACAGAGCGCACATTGATCCTCCGATAACTATAAATCGTTGAATAAATATCACTTTCTTTTCAAGTTTGTAATTAATAAATGCAATATTACTACTGAAACGTTGATAATCCCAAAATTTTTGTTTTCTAACTTTCAAAATTTCCGCTATGTCCGATTTGAAGTACATAAATGCAAAATATTTTAGCAATGACTGAAAGATATAAACAGACGTGTTTGAGCAAACAATAAATTCCACAGTACTTACGTGGAGAATTATTAGATTCGATTCAATAACAATCACATATTTGGAGCTTTCCACATGAAATATATTCAGAAATACTAGTACAAATAAAAACAGTAATATCGTGGAGTTAAATAGACGAAAGAATTTTAATTTTACTGGTGTATATTGCATATCTTCCCCAATTACTCCCACTAACAGCAGACTAATTTGATATATGTCCTCGTGGGGTGACATTCTTATGATAACTACTGAACAAGTGCAGTACTTAGATGATACTTATGAAATAACTGGTTGACTTTCCTTAATTGATGATTAAGAAAATAGTTTGTATTGCTTATAGAGTTTTATTTATACATAATGAACACAAATGACTGTTTTTTAAATAATTACAAAACTGCTACTCTGCTGGTAATTGCATTAGATTATTTAGTAATTAGAACTCAGTTTATTTGGACTATTATTTTTAGTAGTAAAACACTTGACTTCGAAATATTAATTTATTAATTATTATATTAATTATTGTGCATATGTATTACTGTCTAATATTTTTTGCCCGAATTTGCTGGCGTGACATTGTTATTAAGGCATCGATAACGGTGCGTTTGTAACAGAACTTACTATTTTAGACTAGTGCAATTTAGTCTCTTTTTAAGCGATCAAATAAAATCTTATATCAAATCTAAATGTCCAAAAATGTAAAACCGAACTACCAAATACAAATGACACCGTTATTCGAATTTCATAATTGATATGAAATCTAATTTAATACAAATTACAATATCTAACATACAGTAATTTCTCTAATTTCTGGTGGAATACATGAAAAATTCCATGTCATTTTATATTACATTCAATAAATTCAAGGTAACCTATACAAAATTGGCAAATTTAAATTATAAAGTAAAAAGTATCATCGTTTATTGCCAACCACTAACTAAATTCCAAGTTATTATTACTTACATAAACAAGATCATAAAAGAGGGAAATTAAAAAAAAGACGGAGAACTTGTGTCACAAAATACTTATAGCACTCTTCCTTTAGGGCCCTCCTCGCTTCACTCATCGGACTCGTGGGATAAGTCTGCCTTATATTATTTTTTCGTAAATATATATATATATATATATATATATATATATTTCGTATATATATATATATATATATAAGCTTTATTTTACCATCTATTATAATACAAATAAAGAGGTAACGTCATTGTCTATGATGGTCTATATGTGTATGTACGTGTATATGTACTGTGTGTAAGTGTGGTGTAAACATATGTCTGCTCTCGGAACTCCGTTACTGTGTAGAATCCGTTTTGTAAAAGAAATGTTTTTATGTCATTTCTGAATTTCAAAATGGGTTTTTCAGTCCACGATAATGGCAACCTGTTAAACATATCCAAATGTTTGTGTTGGGCAGCAGTAGTACGTAGCCTATGGTTGGGAAGAAGTACTTGTTGTCTGGATCTCAGCTGTATTGCTCTTCCCTCTCCTTTTCCTTTTCTGGGTTGGTAGCTCTCGTTTAGCACGCAGCAATTGTTTGTATATGTATGTGGAGGCCAACGTCATTATTTTATTTTTTATGAATATAGGTCTACAATGTGCCGTTATATTAACTTGTTCTATAATTCGTAATGCCTTCTTTTGGAAATTAAAAATGTCATTTGCATGCACTAAATCGCCCCATAGTTGGACACTGTATGCCATCCGCGAGTGAAAAAGTGCGTGGTAGGCTGTTTTTGCAGTTTCCTTATTTGTAATGGCTCTGATTCTCCGCACAGCATATATTGCACAAGAGAGTTTTTTCGAGAGGGCGTCCACTTCATCCTTCCTGGTTAGTCTGGTATCTAAATTTATTCCCAATAGTTTCACTGACCCTGCATTCGCGGGAGTTTCTTTCCTTTTAGAAGTGAATGCCAGTTTGACAGTTTTGCTTTCATTCAGGACCAGCTTGTTTGCCGAAAACCATGCCATGGCCTCCGACAGCGTTTCGTGATATATATATATATATATATATATATGTATCTGTGTATATATATATATATACATATTTATAGTTTCTTTAATAGATTTTAATATGCTTATTATTTTGCGCTTATAACAACACGTTTTCTAGCTTATTGTCGTGTTTTTATTTTTATTTCTTTGGATTAGTTTAACTTAATACAGATATTAATTTAATATTTTTTTTGTATTTCTTTTAAGTTGTTTTAACAAATATTCGAAAATCCACGTTCGTCGCGATGCTCAAGATCTTTGACTGTCGTCGTATAATTAAATGAAAAGGAAAACAGGGAAAAACCTCGCCAGAAAGTGTCTCTAGGATTCTATTTCGAGAACTCCAACGTGGCAAGCTATGAATTTACCACTGAAATATGAGTTGATTTGTAAATTTTCCGATAAAAACTGGATGCTATTGGACACTTTTTTTAAAATTTTTGATATTCTATCAGACATAAAAAAACAATACTAGAATCAATAAATTACGTTCTCTCTGCAAATGTAATAATAAGTATACATAACGACATACAGTGAATTATGTATCAGGTTGTTACAAATGTAATGTCCGTTTTTCCTTCAGTCTGAACTGAATCGCACCTGTGTGAAGACGTGTATGTTTTTGGTGAAAATTATTATTGTATTTGTAGAAAAGTGTATTTATTTTGAAGTGTGTACCTGTTCCATTTCTTGGAAAGATTAATACACTTGTCCTTGTCTAACCTATGGAAATGCTGTCGGCAAGAGATATTCGGGCAATTTACCTCTTTCAATATAAAAAGGGATTAAATGCAGCTGCAGCAACGCGAGAAATTAATCACGTTCGGTGAAACCAAATGTAATGAACGCACATTACGGCAATGGTTTAAAAAATTCAGCGAGGGAAATTTTGATTTGCAAAATGAGCTTCACGGATATGCGCGTAGCACCGTTAATGACGACGAGCTGCGTGTAGATGTTTAAAGTAATCCGCCGACAACAGTGCGTAGCCTTGCGGAAACGTTTCAAGTGTCCATTGCCACCATTAGTCGTCACCTTTCTTCGATTGGCAAAGAGAAGAAACTCGATCGATGGGTGCCGCACCAATTAACGGAAGCCAATAAGCTCCGTCGATTAGAGGTGGCTACCTCTTTGGCTAATCGACAGAAAGTTGAACCGTTTCTTCATCGAGTGGTAACGTGTGACGAAAAGTGGATACTTTATGATAATCGGAGACGGTCAGGACAATAGTTAGATCGAGGTAAAGCACCAAGACAACATGCACGAGTATCACTTCACCCGCGAAAGATTATGGTGACTGTATGGTGGACCAGTAAGAGTATTATTCACTATTCATTTTTGCAACCTGGTAAAACTATCACGGCAGCGTCCTATTGTGTCGAACTGGAAACTATGCATGGAAAATTGAGCCGCTTGCAGCCCTCACTAGTCAATAGACATGGACCCATACTTCTTCATGATAATGCAAGACCTCATGTTGCACGACAGACAATCCAAAAACTTTCGGAATTTGGTTACGAAATTCTCCCTCACCCACCTTATTCACCTGACCTTTCGCCAACTGATTTTCATTTTTTCCGAAGTTTAGACAATCACTTAAAAAATAGGGACTTCCTTGACCGGGAGTCTGTAATAGCAGTGTTTGAGCAATATGTGAGCCGTCAAAACCTAGATTTCATTTCAAAGGGAATTTTTCAGCTTTCAGGCCGTTGGCAACACACTATAGATGTAAATGGAGAGTATTTTGCAGAATAAATATTTATATTTTTTTAAATTTAGACTTTTTTTATTCCTTACAAAATCGGACATTTCATATGTAACAACCTGATAGTATGCAGGCATAAACCTACATGTGCGTACATGCATGTATATATACAGAAGGGATTTTTATACTTTAAGACTTACGGTCTTTTTGATATTGCTATTTTATCAATACTTTGTACAGAATTTCATTTAGCTATTAGTACAATGAACATTAATGCTGTTGAAACATTTATTAAAAATGCAAACGTATACATACAACGTCGCAAAAATTGTAAGCGATTTATGAAAATATAATTCAGGATTTAAATAAAAAGCTCCTCTACAAATCCCATGTGGCGTTAATCATTCAGAAGATTTCTTAAAATAGCATAGAAGGACACTGATTTACGAATGACCTGTAAGCATAACGATTGTAATTTTGACTACTGGAATAAACATCACATACAGATGCAAATGTTTCTATGTTGATATTAATTATGCCCGCTGCTGAAAAATATTCTTTTCGCTGACATTGTATCATCATCAAGAGTAGTTGCTTTTGAATAATGACGTCGTTCTTGTACCATTTCGACATGTATATCTCATTAGAAATATCGGCAAACTATAATAATATAATTAACAAATTATCTAGAAAAACACATTATATTGGGTTGGCAACTAAGTACTTTCGGTTTTTACTGATAGAGAGCATTGCTTTATTTTATGTATAACGTATGTTAGTGCTGTACTTTACCGTTTGTCGCGTGATACTAGTCACATTGACGTAACTTCAGAATCAAATAGTGCGTGATTTTTATTAAAGCTATTAGTTGTGGGTTAATTTTAAATGGAGTGCAGAAACGAACATTTTCGACATATTTTACTATTTTATTTCCGTAAAGGAAAGAAAGCTGCTGCCGCTCACAAAAAGATATGTAAATTGGTATAAAAAAATCCGTTCTGGAGATTTTTCCCTCAAAGATGAGCAATGCTCTGGTCGGCCTACTGGAGTTGATGATGACCAAATCAAAGTCATAATTGAAGAAGATCGTCATATAACTGTTAGAGAGGTTGCGGAGAGGCTACATGTATCGCACACAACAATTGAAAAACATTTAAAATGTCTTGGGCTAGTTAAGAAGCTTGATATTTGGGTACCTCACGAATTGAAAGAAATTCATTTAACACAAAGAATCAACTTTTGCGATATGCACCTTAGACGAAATGAAACCGACCCTTTCTTAAAAAGAATCATCACTGGTGATGAAAAATGGGTGTTGTACAGTAACATAGTTCGAACACGATCATGGAGCAAACACGATAAACCAGCTCAAACCACATCGAAAGCTGAATCGCATCCAAAAAAGATCATGCTGTCAGTTTGGTGGGATTACAAAGGTGTTGTGTTTTTTGAGCTGCTTCCAAGGAACCAAACGAAGAATTCTGATGTTTACTGTCAACAATTAATAAAAGTGGATGAAGCAATCAAAGAAAAACGGCCAGAATTGTCAAATCGGAAAGGTGTAGTTTTCCACCAAGATAATGCAAGGCCTCACACATCTTTGGCAACTCGTGGGAAACTATTGGAGCTTGGCTGGGAAGTGATGCCACATCCCCCATACAGCCCTGATCTAGCACTATCTGATTACCATTTATTTCGAAGTTTGCTGAATTCTTTGAATGGTAAAACTTTCACAAATGACGATGACCTTCACTCGCACCTGGTTCAGTTTTTTGCTGATAAGGACCAGAAATTTTATGAGCGCGGAATCATGCAGCTGGAAGAAAGATGGCAAAAGGTCATTGAGCAAAACGGAAAACATATAATTGATTAAAAACTATTCTTTGTTTAAAAAAAAAGTGTTTTATTTTATACTACAAAACCGAAAGTACTTAGTTGCCAACTCAATATATATATATAACTGTGCCAAAAGAAATAAAGAAAGGTATCTTTCAGTTAAAGAATATATTTTTAAACCAAATTTTGTACTAATGTTTACTCTGTTGAGAATAATAAACTATTAAATTTTAATAGTTACATTTAATTTCTTTAATTTTAAATTTCTTTATTCCTTCGTGACAACGAATACATTTCGCTTTTCGGCTAGCATGCTTCTAATATGTTCTATGGACTGCCATGGAAGCTCATTCCTAGCAACTTGTTAGGCATCGGGTAGCTGTTGTACATTTACTATTGTATTAGGAAACACAACAATACTTCGATTCATTACGTTCCAGACTTGTTCTGTATATCAGCCGGATCATAACAAAGTATTCTCTTGTTGGAATGTGATATTAGTTAATTTAAATATACTATCCTTGGATATACATATTAGAAAACAAATGGTTCCAGAGCATTATGTACAAACAAATATTCCACTTTTGACTTCGGACTCGTTCTGCGACTGTCATGAGCCCACAAACAAATTCGAATTTAGTCAGAAAAAATGATTTCTATCCACTCTTCATTATGTTCTGTCTCTACATTATATCAGGATAATGTAAGAGCACGATGCCGTTTAGTGAAAGGCAAGATTAGACTAGTATGGTAGAAAATCAATTCCAATGAACGAATACGTCGATATGTAAGCACACATTGCTATTCAACGGTCCCCAAGTGCATTTAATTGTTCAAAGGTACATTTACAAAGTGTTGGAGACATTTGTTTAAGAATATACCCAAAAACTACATAATTCCACATTCCATTAATATTCTCTTTGGCCTGCCTAGTTGCCAGGTCTCTTGCTCAGAGAACTTGCACGAGATATGATAGATCGAAGGATTGATATGTTTCCTAACTAAACGAATTTACAATAGCTACATGATGCTTGGCATGAACTTCTACAGGAGTCTATGAAATACTATGTATATATATATATATATATATATGTATATATATACATAGTATTTCATATATATATATATATATATATATATATATATATATATATATATATATATTGGACTACACTTTCTTACCTCAAAAGCTACTTGTTCGCCAGAAAAAGTATAAAATGCGAATTCCAAAACTAGCATATTTATAAAAACTAGCTGCATCACAGTATAAGACGTGCTGGTCTTCCTGTAATTATAAAAATAACATCGAAAGCAGTTTGAGGACGTTATTAAGTCAAGTAAATCTCATTATTAGTGAATTGGTGAGAACTGTAGTGTAGTGATAAGTCATGATTACTTACTGAAGGATAATCTCATATAATTTAATACATGTTCCCGTCAACGTCACAAAGTAATGACAAAATAACATCATAGAGTAGACACGTTTTATAATTTCTAGAATCCTGAAAGAGAAGTATATATTTTTACAATATAATAAATTGGTTTACTAAATTTTTAAAGATAATATCATGTAGAAAATCTCAAAAACAATACTAAACCTTATTTTGCTTAAAATAAAGAAATCTTATAGAATGGAACTGACAATGAAGAAGCATGTTCGTTCCGACAATTCTTATAAATCCAAAATATGAGCATTAAGTAAAGAACAAGCTAGGAAATTGCAAACCCATAAAACAAAGGCCTTGGAAATAACAGACGAGACAGGAAATATAAGAACAAGAAAAATATTAAGGGTAAAGTCATTAGAACTGACGCTTACAGAAATAAAATCCAAATTAATGAAAATATGGGAAATGAGAAAAAAGAAGTCGAGCCGGGAAAAAATGCAAAGACGAAAAAATAAAAAGTTGATCCATAGAGAACTGGATTAAAGGAGTAGTCATAGATTGGGCGGTATGGAGGAGAATAGTGTGAAAAGGCATTTCATAGAAAAATATGAATTTTACACTGTCACAATTCACTGATTCACGATTCACGATTATTGATTATGAAGGAGTATGTATTGGGGTGATGCATTAGGTACGCAGGGTTTCTATATCAAAATTATATTAACGTCCTGTTATTATTTAATTGAATAATTTTTGAATTTATTCAAAAATTGTTTCGCTCTTATTTATTTATTTGCGAAGGAAAATGGAGTGCTAAATAGAGTGGGTATTTCTGATATATTTTTTCTTAGAGTATAATAAAGTTAGTATATAGCAAGTGGCTAGAATTTTTTATGCCATTTACAGCGAAGACGTAATGTAAGAGAAAAATGATTTTTCGATTTGAAGAATCCACATTAATAACGATGTGGCTTTTAGAAATTGGCTTACCGACTTCCTCACTTCCAAACTTCCGGATTCCTTCAGGTGTGGAATCGAAAAATTGCCAGATCGTTGGGAGGCAATTGTAAATAATAGAGGAGAATATATTCTTGATTAGATCATGAATTTCGCTTGAACAAAAATTACATTTTGAGTTCAATAAAAACATAAAATTATATATCAGCCTGACATGTAGTATCATGAGGAATATCATCAGGGCTGATGGTAACGATTTGTTGTCTTGGTGAGAAAAAAAAATGTATATGTATTGGGGAATATACTAAACAATTAGTCTTAGTAGTTATTTTTGCCATTATATCATGTCGACAACCTTTATTAGAATCCACAAAATAGAAGAGTTGAGAAATAAAGCAGAATCCTTGGAGTAGGTCATTTTATTCAAAATCGAAATAATTTTTCTTCAACTATTCCTCTTTTTTAACTAAAAAATATTACTAACAAAGAAAGTGCTGATATCGAAAACTCTTAATCGAATATGTAATTTTGCTGTTATAATATATGTATGTGCATCTCTACTTTGGATAAATAATCTACATAAATCAATATAATTTCTTGTGTGAATATTTATTTACATATATTATACTATACCCTAAAAGTAGTTGATGATGCTTAATACAAATTTTTAATTCTTCTTTAACATCTGTTGTAGACTTCTCAGATATATTATGCAATTTGGTTTTTAAAAGTCTTACTTGTACCACCATATCAATACAACAAGCGAAATACAAAGCATCATAACCAAAAGTAGCGGAAACCACGATGTAAAATATATAATATTGCAGCATTAAAACGATCGATTCAAAAGTAAAGGAAGCTTCCGGCATCCAAGTTTCGAGTATAAAAACGAAACTAGATCCAACAAGAGGTCGTAGCATAACTAATAAAGCACACAAGGAACCTCCACTGATTATAGTATATTGTCCAATTTTAACTCTTCTATGAAGAACAGTGTTTGCAATGACAACGTTTTCGTCAAAATCTCTGTAATTCCAAAATTCCTTGCTTCTGATAGCCAATATTTGTTCGATATTGACTTTGAAATATATGAAAGCGGTATATTTAAGTAATATCTAGAAACAATAACAAAGTAAATTAAATACAGAAATAAATATTATTAACATTGTAATGGGCAAATAAGTAAGTTATGTTTGGAAATCATATATGCAAAATAGCTGCTTATCTAAAAGGCTCCAAATCAAAATCTAAGTTGCATAAATAAATTTTCTTTTTGTAGAGCAAATTTTGTATTCAACAAATGTTAAATTATTGTAACGAGATTCAAGAACGTAATCTTTAGAAATGATATAAAATTTCCTTTCTTTTGAAAAAAAAACTTCTTCAAAATATCACACACATTTTCTAAAGAAATTTTTTCGAAAGTGCTTAGAAAGCAATTCTTTTTACAGGGTGTTGCATATAAATTAACAAAATGTTCTACAGTATGCTTAAAGTATTAACTTAAGTAATTTTCAGGTATATTTCAATCTTGTAATACATACACTCCGCGCAACATGAATAGGACCACCCGACTTGTTGCAAGCTTTCGGTGGTTTGAAGAACAATTCATTTACTAAAAATACAATGCAAGTTTGTAATGGTATGATATGGCAAATAATACGCATTATTGCGCAATAGTGCCTAACGTTATGCATTGGGTGACGTAAGTACCACATACATATAAAATGCACCGCGCCGGTTGGATACGACCAGTATTTAATAGTAAGCTACCGGATGAGTGTCGAGTTACAACGTGTATCCGGAGAAACAAACATCTGTAATTAAGGGTATTGTGCAACGATGGGACGACAGAAGTGCTTAAGTATGGAAGAAATTGGAAAAATTAAAGCGTTCCATCAAGAAGGGTATTCCTCAAGGGCTACTGCAAAAAAAATAAGTCGATCACACCAGGTTGTGAACAATTTTATTAGGGATCTCGAGAATTATGGAAAACGTTTTAAAGGGCGAACAACATCCGTTACAACCAAGAGAGAACGTCGAGCCATATTACGCGAAGCATCGAATTCGGCATTAACGGCAAGACAAATCGCGAATAACGTTGGAACGAATGCATCGGTAAGAACTGTACAGAAGTTACTGAAGACCTGTCCGCATTTAAAACGTTTGAAAATTAAACGACGGCCTCCTTTAAGGGAATTTCAGCGCACTACACGTCTTCAGTTTGCTCAAGCAAAAATGGGGTGGACAAGAGAATGGCAAACTGTTATTTTCAGTGACGAGAAGAAGTTTAATTTAGATGGCCCGGATGGGTTTTCTTATTATTTCCACGATTTACGTAAAGATGAAGTGATTCAGTCACGAAGGCGAGCCGATGTTGGTTCAGTCATGGTATGGGGAGCTGTTTCCTATAACGGACCTGTTGATTTAGTAATAGTGAAGGGCAGACAGAATTCGGAAAAGTATGTCCAGTTGCTGCAACAGGTGAAAGACAAATTTTCCAACGTTATGGCAGGTGGGCCATTTATTTTCCAACAGGATAATGCCAGTATTCACACCGCGCGCATTGTTCGACGCTAGTTTCAAGAACAAGGCATGGAGGTTCTCGATTGGCCATCGCTCTCCCCCGACCTGAACATCATAGAAAATGTTTAGGGATGGTTGTCGCGTAAATTGTACTCCAATGCTACCCAATTCAGTTGCGCTGACGAACTAGAGCAGGCGCTGAAACGAAGTTGGGCCAAACTTCCCGTTGACTACTTGAGAATCCTGTATAATTCCATTCCATCCCGATTATTTGAGGTTATAAGAAATAATGGCAAAAGTACTCATTATTGAACAATAAAGTATTTTGTTATTGCAAACGAATCTTTTATTTTGTAGATTGGTCGTATTCAAGTGGCGTTTAATTACTCTACCTATTGTCATTAGTAACGTACATTTGCACTGACTTTTACAAAAATTATATTTGGTACCTACATACATCTTTTTATCAACCCTCTTATTTTCGAAAATAACAATTCCAGCGCGCTACCATGTTTATACCAACTACAAATGTCATATATGCAGTTGGTCCTATTCATATTGCGCGGAGTGTATACACAAAGTACGAAAAACGTAAACCTGTTTTTATAATTTGCTTTATTACTTTCAAAGTAGTCACCCCTAAGGTATGTGTGAAATTTCATATTATTATGATGAAGTATAATACAACGATTTAGATTTGCTTAACACGATTCGTCGATGACTTGAATAAAGAAGTTTTGTATTAATCATTGTATCACTCAAACAGACGGGAGCCACATAATGGAAAATTGAATTACAAAAATTATTGGTTTGGTCTCATTTAAGAATATTCAAACAGTTGATTAACGCTTAGTTACGTGTTCATGGAAAATTCATCACCAGAATGATGGATATCGAAGCATCTCAATCGAACAACTTAAGCATTTTTGGACGCCATTCGACATGGAGTTCCTTTTGAGCTTGGCCAAATTCTGAGATTACGACGAGAATAAAACTGCAAGATTTCGTGTATCTCTTTCGTGTATTTGCTTACAGATGCCTGAGTGATAGCACAACACGTTGCGGTCTGTATTTTTCTTCTCATGGTATTGTTCGTTGCAACGAAAGAGGATAACCTTCACGATATCCATAATTTTCTACATCGGTGAATCCTCCAAACTAGTTATGAATAATTTTATTAGATTGTACATTCTTCTCGACTTTAGATGATGTACCCATCCACAAATTATCAGATTTTACAACTATGATCTTACCTTTCAATTGCGCTGCCTGGATTATTTTAAAAACTTTAGAACAATCTACATAAAAGTGATATATTTTCGATTACTGTATCGTGCTTTATCTTTATTTAATATTAAAGCTGTCTTCAAATAACTACTTTTGTAATAAATTTTAATTTTAATTCGATTTTCTAGTTACAATTTTAGATTTATTAATCGGGACAATTCCCATCAAAGATTTCATGAAAATATGTAACGGAAAATTAAGAATAAGTAATCGAGAATAAAGATTTTATTTCAAGAAGTAAGCTTGAATTCCAATCTTAAAGATTATTTTGGAAGATTTAAATAAAATAAAAAATAGTACGAAATGTGAAAATATTGTGAAAAAGATGGGTTACAAAGAAGTGGTTATTGCTATCTGAAATATCTAAATTAAAATTTCTTTTGTTTTCAAATTTTCTAGGCATATTCCTCCAAATTTGCATTAAAATTACAAATATTATATTATATTATTTAATTCTTAATTTTAAGAGGGGATCTTGAACAAAACTTCCAAAAACATTAAAGCATTAAGGGATATTAATTTATTAGTATTTATACTTACGAAAATGACGATAAGATTTGATTCGACCATTTTAATATATTTCGAAGTTTCCGATTGAATAGTTTTTATGATAACCAATCCAGACAAAAATAATAGTACTGCAGAATTAAAAAATCGAAAAAATATAAGTTTTCTCGACGTAGAAGAACCCGTATCTTCTCCTATTATTTGCATTAGAGACAAGCTAATCTGGTAAACGTCTTTCTCTTGTAACGATTTCATATTGACTGGGCTGTGGTGGAGAGCGGTGATTATAATAGAAAACGAACTTTGAGTAAGAATTTTAATAATTGATCGATTATTATAGGTTGTTAAGGATATAAGTTTCTGTATGCACTTAAATATACAGTCATAAATTTGAAACTTGAAATAAACTTGAAATATGAATAAATAAGATCATAGTATTTTTGTGATAACCATTTCTCTAAAATTTTAATATGACTATTAGCAATAAAGACGAAGATAATAATCATATCTCTTAAAAAATTTTTGCATGAACTAATAAATTATCCATTTAAAATTGGGAGCACTGCTGTCCTAGATATACTGAAAATTACAATTTGTTATGCAATATATTTATGTAGATATGGTGAGAGAATTACTAAATACTTATATTTATATCCTTTTAGTTAGCGATGAAGTATGCTCCGCTTTAGAAATGTTTGGCAAGAATTTATTTACAAGGTTGAACAATAAATCCTTAGTTGAATTTGATGGAGCCTGTGGTTGATTGACTGATCAATAAGGTTGATATATAACCCCTTTCCATAATTAACTATTTGTAAATTCTGTATACGCATTTCGACAACCAAGTTGTCATCATCAGCAGATAATTTCAAAGTGTCGCACCTGGTAAAACACGGCGAAAAAATTGCACGAAAAAACAAACTCCGTACGCGATCCTCACCGTTCAAAACCAAGATGTGCACTAGTGCACATCTTGGTTTTGAACCCAACCTTATTGATCAATAAATCCTTAACTATCCACCACATGGTGAAAAATACTATTCGATATTTCGACACTTTATTTCCTCTCTGGAATATTTCGAGTGCTGGCAATGTATTTCGACCGGCTGAATCCAGCACTGACCTCAGATTATTGATACTAGCATTCAATGATGAAGAAGAAAAGTTTTGACATTAAAAAACGTTTGATAAAAAACTCATTTCTATACAATTTATTGGCTTTAAACAATTCTAATATAATAGATTTATTAAAATAAAATAAGAATAGATACACAAATAAAACTAAAAATTCTTCCATCGTATAAAATATTATATTTCTTGGTTTTTATAACAATTACATGGACTACGCATGTGTACAGTTACCAATAACGCCTGCGTAATAGTTTGTAACTCTACATACAATTCATATCCTTAATAGGGATCCACTTATGCCGCGAAAATATGTGTATTCATACTGCTTATTTGCAGATAATCATTTTCGCCCAATAAGGTAAAAAGTATTATATTCTCGTAACAGTCAAACCGAACATTTCAGGTCATTATCTTGATAGAAGAAGTAATCACCACCGATTCCAAATTTTTCCGCACTTTCTTGAAGACTAGATTTTAAGATATGCAGATAAACATGTCCATCCATTATTCCAGGAACTATTGTTAAATTGATGTTGAAATGACGTTCACATCGAAACGGCTTCAACATTAAAATGACCTCAAAATTGATATGACTTTGACATTGAAATGACTTCGACATTGAAATAACTGACATCGAAATGCTCTTAACGCAACGAAACGCTCTTGGCGCTGAAATTACATTGACAGTAACATTGAAACAAACTGCACTTTTAAATGACATTGACTATAAAGTTACCTTGACCTATAAATGATCTTGATATGAGATGATATAACATTGACATTAACGTTGATACGACCTTGATCATGAAATGACCCCGACATTGAAATGACATCTTTAAATCATGACTTTAAACGACTTTCACCTCGAAATATTTTCGACCATGAAACGACATTGACATTGAAATGTCTTAGATATTTGAATCTCCTCGGGTTTAGTCTATTCTAGAACCTCCTCATTGATCTTGATCGTTTCAACATGCATTGTGGTTAAGATTAGTGAAGAGGTTCGAGAATTGGTCTCTACTTGCTTTATTGTCAAACGCTAGGTAACTTAGGAAAAATCGAAACCGCTCCACACTCACAACAGCTCTAAAAATATTTCCGAATAAATTTGAATCGAACGTTAGATAAACATTTAAACTGTTTTTCATTGAAGCCGAGAAGAAAATTAATCCTATCAGTATTATTATTCCTTGTTTCTGTCTTTTTTATTATCTCTATTTTGATTTTGATAATTCATTTTGCAATCGGATAGAATAACTTGTAACACTACTACTTTGTTATGATTTATTTATTACAATCCATACTAATATTACTACAGAATCAGAACACCTAAATTTATTTTTTTCAAATCACTTATTTAAAATGTTCCTTAGAACCGCATACAGAGATATAGTCCTTCTGATAACCTTAAATAAAATATGGTTACTGATTTAGTATTTAAATATCAAGCATAGTACTTACAGAAGCAAATGCTTCCACATTAATATCAATTATGCCTCCTCCTGAAAGATACTTCTTATCCTGGCATTGAAGCATCATTGATAAAAGCGACTTCTGAATATTTAGATTATAATCATACCAAGGCGATGCATAAATACTATTGGAAATGTCGGAAAACTATAAAACCAAGGTTAAATCCAATATATAAACGCGAATTTAAACAGTTACCACGACATATATCTAAGTTCTGTTTTTCCGTACGAATATTGCCAAGAGAGTTTGAAATTGAACTGACAAATTCAAATATTTATACAACATGATTATATTTAAATTATCCTCAAATAAGATGTACATTGATATCATGACCCAAAGCAGTATATGCAACCGTTTTGTTAAAAATTTAATACATTTCAACAAATTTTGTTTTTATTGGTAAAGTACATTATTTGCTAATATTTTACTTGAATACTTTGTTAAAAATATATGTTTCAAAATTCAATAAAAGACGAAACAGATGATCTTTAAACTTAATGTTAACTCGTATTTAAAATTTTACGTTTATCAAGAATTTATATTCAAGTTTGCACATTATTTTGTAGATAAATAGTTTTAATAATTGCAAGTACGAGTATAACGATGATGCTTAATTGTTGGACATGAATCTGTGGCACAGACTTGGAGTTTATAATAGCCCTTTGTGGGATAAATGTTTTTACGTATTTAGTTTCTTTTGAGTTTAAATCAAGGATTGAGCTTATGAATTTAGAAAAGTCTTACTTCAAAGCTAACTTCTTCAGCAGAAATGCTATAATATGCAAACTCCATAATTATTGCATATCCACTTACGATTTCCTCAATAGCGTGTGTAGTACCTGTTTTCCTGAAATTAAAAACGTCTTAGAAACTACTGTACTACTAGGGTGGCCCCATAAGTACCCGGCCTGACCTAGAGATGGCGGTAGTTGTTTGAAAAATATCACTGTATTAGAAAGTACACAATCTATAAAGCATATGTTTTAAGTTTGCTTAATATTTGTTTGGCAGCCATCAATAGTGAACGTTTTCAGTGAATTTGTAAAAATGGAGAAAATTGGTCATCGCTACGTGATACAAAACTTTTATTTGAAAGGCCTCAGCCTAACCGATATAAAAGCTGAACTTGACTCTACTCTGGGTGAGTCTGCTTCTCTGTTTATAGTAGTGAAATATTGGGTGGCAGAGTTTAAACGAGGCCGTACGAGCTGCCAAAACGAGCATCGCAATGGTAGACCGAATGAGATGACGACTCTAGAAATGGTGAAGAAAATCCACAAAGTGGTACTGAATGATCGTCTACTAAGAATGCGCGAGCTAGCAGACATAATAGGCATTTCAAAAAGTGCGGTACATCGCATATTATCTGAAAATTTGTACATGAGAAAGCTGTGTGCAAGATGGGTGCTGCGTTTCCGATGTTTCAATTGAGTGTTTAGCGAAATGACGCAATAAAGCAGAATTTTTACGCCTTTTCATAACCATGGATAAAACATGGGTCCATCACCTTACACCCGAGACAAAACGACAATCAAAACAATGGACTTAAAAGAGAAAACCGGTTCCAAAGAAAGCGAAGACCGTTTCATCTGCAGGCAAGATCATGGCATTGGTTTCTTTGAGATGCACGTTGAACAATTTTCATTGATTATCTTAAAAAAAGAAAAACTATCAACAGCGAGTATCATGAGAACTTATTGCAACGTTTGAGCGAAGAAATCAAGCAAAAAGACCGAATTTGGCTAAGAAGAAAGTGTTGTTTCATCAAGACAATGCACCAGTTCACAAATCCGTTATTGCAATGACCAAAATTAATGAATTAAAGTTTGAATTGCTACCTCATGCACCCACCCTATTCGCCAGATTCAGCCCCCTCGGATTCTTTCCTGTTCCCAAACTTGAAAAAATGGAGATTTTCCAACGATGGAGAAGTGATGTCGGCAGTTAATGGCTATTTTGAGGAGCAGGACAGTTCTTATTATAAAAAGGGTATCGAACTTATTAAACATCGCTGGAAAAAGTCTATAGAGCTGAAAGGTTGTGTTAAAAAATAAATATATTTCTTTCCAAAATTTTTGTGCTTTCTTTGTTGAGTCGGGTACTTCTGAGACCACTCCCTTACTGTATATACATATATATATATATATATATATATATATCTTCCTTACAAATATTAGGCTGTTCTGAAAATAATTTTATTTTTTCTCCCGCAAGCTGTGAGCTGTATTTTCTGTCTGCCAATTTCATTTGGGAACTTACTCTCGTTATGTATTTTAACAATTTCCATTTCAAGATATATTTATAAAGAAAAACTTTTCGATTTTCTACGATTATGTTTGTTTTGTTGCCATTTATAAAATGGAAACTTATTTTCGGGATATTCTGCTTTTTTTATTACCAAAAAGACATGAACACTGTCGAAGCAAAAGAAAAAGTTGTGAGGACTCTATCTTTCAGATAAGTTCAATTTCGAATTAATTAAGACGGAATTAAAATTATCCAAATAGAATAAATACAAATCACGCAAAGCCTTATAGCCAAAGGCTTAGGAAAAATCAGAAAATACCTTACGGTATTTTCATTCATAATAGCCACGCTTTGAACGGAAATTATAAAGAACCTAATATTAGTATAAGGAAAGGTAGACCGCTATCAGGAAACATCATTTTTCTTCTAGTTTATAAGGCATTTGTTCCAATGGAAAATCCGCGGTTCAAGCAAAACTGACGATATGTTTTCTTATAGGTACCAAAACCCGTTAGTAAATTAAGGATTCTATAAAAAGTTCTTCCGACACCTAGAAACTGACGATAATATCGATGGTTTTAATGGGCCATTCAATTTTAAGCCAGAAGATGAGTAACCAGCTTATAATAATATCTTTCTAATCTTAAGTTCGTTTTCTCTTCTTTGAATAACCTCTGTATATATTGTTTGTATTTACAAAAAAGAACTAAACCTTTACTATTTCTTTAATGTGCCCCATGTTTTTTCTTTCTAAAATTATAAACAACAAATTGTAAAATAAATTTTTTGCATCACACATAATTAATTTTAATGTTTTTTTAAACCTTTAAGCTTTGGTTGCTCAAAACGGTATCAATAGGGGTTGCTTCTCTACTGCAGAAGGGGAACAAAATGAAAGTACAGTCAATCAAACAGCTGAATAACAATTCGAGTAATTACTACGAGATTTAACTTGTCGACCTCCGCCGCCAGTGATCATGAAGAATAATTTAGCTTCACAATAAAACGGGATATTTGAGTTTCAGACATTTCCAAAGGAACAGATTGGTTCCATCGCATTGACGTCTGTAATTTGCTGCTAACCCGTGAACAAAATGATCCATTTTTGAAGTGAATCATAACTGGGAATAAAAAATGGAATGTCCACAATAATGTTGAATGCAAACGATGATGAAGAAAATAGATGAACTCGAGGTACTTCGAAAAGCGATATTCATCGAAAAAAGTGATGTTCTCTGTTTGACGAAACAACTGTACAATTAGTACAAGAGTTTACTTTACAACCAATTGAAAAGAATTAGTGATTCCATGAAATAGAGGCGGTTAAAATTGACTAACAGGAGAGAAATAGTTTTTCATAACTCTATACCATCTACAAATTTGATGACTCGCCAGAAGCTGTTACAGCATGGATGTGATATGTTGCTGTATGTAGCAAATTCAACAGATCTGTTTGTTTACTATTTGTTTCGTTCTTTGTAGAACTTCTTAAATGAAAAAGCAACTAGTTCCAACGAGGATATCAAAAACTATTTGGTTAAATTTTCTTCAAGTAAATATCAGAAATGTTACAACTGCGGAATCGTGCGGTTACCAATAAAATCACAAAACGTATTTCACCAAATAGTCAATATATAATTAAATAAAATGCTTATATAAAAAAAAGTAAAGTGCTGTACTTTATTTCTATGGACAAAAATGAAATTACTTTTTGAACAACCCAATAACATTCAATCGTGTTTATTTAAGAAACATTATTTACCCAAAAATGGATTCGTACAGTTGAATCCCAGCGAAAGTAAGTGTGAGAAAGTACTGAAAGAGCAGCAAAGCCGAAAAGATCTTCTTTATATATCCAAATGTCCTGAAATATAAAATACTTATTGCAAAAGTAATAGTAATTTCAAAAATATATTGTCAGTTCTGTTCTTGTTGTTTTTCCTTTTAAATAAATCACTGCCGTTTTAGTAAATTTGTTCTAGCAAAGCTTGGAAAAGTTTTACAATATATTATGAAAGCGAATGTTGATAACTTATATGCCGTGCTAGAGCACAAACCATTGGTAACTTCAGTGTTCCTGGAACGATTACCACTCCATTCCCTCTTCGAGTATTTGTAGCGTGTCATAAGAATTTAGTTTTAAAACCCTGTTCATGCATTTATATTAAAAACTGTCCCGCTTTTGAAATGTACGCATAGACGTAGTAATGAGAATAGTAAGTACAAAGCCTTTCAAACGAAAACTGGAATTAAATTGACTTTAATTTCGAACGACGAGCTATAAAACGCTGAACGGCTAAAAAATATTATTATTATTTGACAGAACACGAAATTCGTGATATCACCGTAACTCTCTTAAAGATTTTATTGGATTGAATGGAAAAATTCGCATCGGAATTTTTTCCATGACTTCCTGCGAATCGTTTATGACAAGATAAGCTCGTTTTCAGTGGCGTAAAAATTTTAAAGGCCGTCAGAGAGTTCCAAGTCGGTCCATGCATCGCAATTAGCGTATTAGTATACTGTACCATGGAGCGGTTATAATTCCCACTGGTCAACTCAACTATCTTGCTACTTCGAGTTATTCTTGTAATACGAAGATTATTTTTTAAATGAGGTCCGCCTTTTAGTAAGAAGAAAGATACTGTAAATGTCATTAAAATATACTTATTTATATATTCTACACACTTTCATCTATTTTTATACATAATTTCTATTTTTATTGAAACATTTGTCGTACCATTCAAGAAGTTTTTGAGTTCCGACATCGAAGAAACGGCCGCCCATCAAGAAGCCCAATCCAGGACTTCAATTCTCATTCACTTCGCCGTCATTATTCTACTGTTGGCCACCAAAGAACTTCTTTAAGTGCCGAAAGAGGTGAAAATCATCGGATGTAAGGTCCGGACTGTAAGATGTATAATCCAGTTATTCACATTCAACAGTACTGATTAGGCTTTGTGCTTGTGCAGAAACATTTGGCCTTGAATTATCATGTAGCAACATACATCGGAAAACAATAGGACATGCTGCTTGTTTTGTGTGGTACCCCAACATTTTCTCAATGTCACACAATTCGCATCAGATTAATTAATTGTGGTGCCTCTCACCACAAAATCCACTAACAAAGTCCCTTTCATGTTCCAAAAGACAGTTCATTATCTTTCACGTTGAAATTGTCTGTTTGACTTTAACGCTTTAACTCTGACAACGCAATTTTCAATACTTCAGTCTTTCCGAGACAATTGTGTACAAAGTGACCTTAAAACCTGTAGAAGACTGATAACTTTTAAATACTAAATCGTCGGTCCTTTGAAAGTTTTCTCGACCTCACCAACCAAGTGTTCAAAAACCAGAGATCGTCACCTTGGGTGTCATGCACATTAACGTACCCGTCCTTGAACATTCTCATTCACTTTCGAACTTTACTATCAGTCATAACATTATCAGCGTACACTTCACAAATCCGACTGTGAATTTTCGCCGCTGCCAAGATTCTTGCACCCAAAAACAGAATTACAGATCGAATTTAGCAGTCGGCGAGCTAATTATTTTCTTAAATATTATAAGCTTCTACAGCTCAACGTACAAACAGACGATAGGTCGTATGCACACTGCGGCGATCGCGCATCTTTCTCACTCATTCACAAACAGACCTTATTTAAAAAATAATCCTCGTATATATTAGAAGTATTTTAAAACATTTAATAGTTATCATAGCCACATGCTATATCTACACATATTTTCAGGTGAAGACACACCTTTTAAGACGACGGTTTAAATAGAATAGAATTCTGTTAGGGCGATTTCGAAGTTTTCGAAGAACAGCTCTCTTTGAATAATGGCAATAATGTGGGATAAAATAATTGTACTACATGCAGACATTATAAAACTTTTCCTAGTTTTTAATGAGCATACCTTATCTTGATGTTTATATCATTTTTCCTAATTACGTTAAAATATAACTCTGAACCAGTAATATAACATAAAATATGGTTCATCTGTAAGGTTACATTTTAAATTTTTATAAATTTTGACTACTTACTCTAGCAAAATCTGATGAAACTTTATGCAAAGATTAAGTTCTTTTATAGCATCATTCTTCGACGTTAGTGAAAAGTGTCTTAGCTTGTACTTCAATAATCTCGTTTGAGTTATAATATCGACGCATATTGACAAATAGAGAAAATCGTATGCCAAAGCGAAAGCGACACCAGAACAGATTATATAATATTGTAGCATTAATAAAATCGAATCGCAGATAATGGAGTTCAGAAAATTCCAAGTTTTCAAAAGCATCACCACATTATGGTCGAAAAATGGTTTAAAAATAAACAGAAAAGTCGCCGCGTAATCAACGGCAGCCATTATGGTCTGAGCTAATTTTATGTTCCTGTATAATTTATTTGTTTTTACAATAATATTGCCACTAAAATCTTTATATTGCCAGTAATCCATCCAATTAATTTTAAGAATCTTATAAAAACTGGATTTATAGCATATAAATAAGATGTATTTCATTAACACCTAAAATGAAATATGTATAAGAACTTAAAGGAATTGAGTAAAATCCATATTGAGAATATTTTTCTAATTTAAAGCATATAATAAAGCATCGAAAACGAAGCGTATGTAAATTCTAAACTTACTGTTAAAGTCTAGAGCAATGTAATTGTTCAAAAGCCGTCAATTGAAATTTCGTATCAAATTCATGCGTCTAAGAATATGAAGTCTAACTGTCAAACGGAAATGTAGTCAATTAAATATCAAATAATCACAAACGATTTAGCAGAATAATTGTCCAAACAATAGGTGGTATATGTATAGAGAATACTGCCACTGAAAATACGCATATACAATATTTTCTTGAACAACTTGTTTATTTTTGAAATTTTATATTATAAAACATTCCATTGCAAAATTAAATTGACAAATTTAAATTTTTTTAATTAAATTTAAAATTTATTATTAGAAACAGTTGGAAAAGACACAAATTAGAAAAAAATGACAAGAACTTTCATCGTAAGGCAGATATAGTACTCAGTCATCAGCTTTAACCTGCATTTTGTGGGAAAAACTAAGCAATATCTTCGAACAAAATTTAATAACAATAACAAAAAAGAAACGATAATTTAGAAAAAGTTGCGCTTAATGTTAATTAAATAATTTGATTATTTAACACTTACATGCAATGGAATAAAGGAAGATTCAAATGTTTTCATATACATATCTGGCTCGACATGAAACAAATTTATTAAAACAAGAACGTATAGACATGTAGCTAAAATGCTATTAAATAAACGAAATATCCATAATATTTTTGAAGATCCGTATTGTATATTCTCACCAGTTAAGTTTAAGAGAGAAGTTGCAACGTCATAAATACTTTGTCGTAATAGTTCTTTCATATTGACTTTTCTCAAAGGCACTTCGCGTTACAGTGAGCGTAAATATCAAACTTTTTCAAGCAATTACTGCGGCTTTGTAGTAAGCAATTACAAAGTACATAGAAATTCATTAATTAGGTTAATATATACAGGTCGAATTCTATCGATTGAATTAATTCGAGATAATTAAATTCCTTAAACTTTTAAATACATATAAAGGACTAATTTCATATTATTTTTGGGTCGGCCACTTTGTGTACGTTATCCTTTCCAAGGCCAAAATGTTTGTTTACTAGCAGGGCGAATGTATAATTTGATACGCTATACCCTATTTTAAACAATATATTGGAAGCAAAAGTAGGTTTTCAAAAGTTTTAAAAATTTAATACACATATGATGTGCAGTAAAATTACTTGTACTCGTATATATTGTGACAGTCATTTGTGTTGCTTCGTTTGTAATGTTTTGGTATATTAACGTATCGACTTCCATCAACTTCGATCTTTACGGCAGCCCTGGGCAATTACTGTCGCTCGAAATTGCACAATTACTGTAATAACCGTTTATTGTGCTTAGTTCCTTTACTCACAGAAATTCGTAAATTAGATCAATCTGTACAGGTCGAACTCTCTCTCTGTTAAAGTAATTCAAAACAATAAAAATATTTAAGGTTTTAAATACGTATAGAGGATCGAATTGACGATTTCTTTGGATTGACTTCTTCTCGTTCTTTACTTTTTTCTAGGTCGGAGGGCTTATCTATTTACAGTTTTGAACATCCAATTTAACACGCTACGCGTAATATTTTTAGAAAATATTTTGAAAGAAATGAAGTATTTGAAAAGCTTAATTAAACTTCTGATTTAAACGCATGACGTGAAGTAAAACTATGAGTATATATTGCAGTAGTTAGTTAGGCTATTTCCTTCGTTTGTAGAATTATGCTATTTCAACGTTTCGGTACTTCGTCTGTCCTCTTCAGGACTGTTCTGATAATACCTTTTGCATCGACTGGGTCAAATGCGCAAAAATATCACGTGCACGAAAAACTGTGTACGTTTTGACATGTAATACGTACATTTAAATATGTCAAAGAAATCATTGGAATGGTGAGTAATAGCCCCTATCAGGGCTATCTTAAAGCAGACAATAGACGGACTGCCGAAACGTTGGAATACCATAATTCTACAAATAAGAATACAGTATGTTCTAAAATTTATATATAAAGTAAACATTAGTTTGAGAATATTGAAAAATAAATAAATACATATGCTGGTATAAATACGAGAGCTAAACGTAATTTGTAAACTCAGACAAGAAAACCAAAATTAATCATGGAAGGTATTTTTATAATAGTCCATTGATGTTCATGTCACCCCATTCCTTAAGCGAAGCAATCTTTACGTGTTCGAAACACGAACAGTTTTAATGATCACTTCCTGATTCGACAAGAACCTCTCGCTGCCATTGAAAGGGCGAAGTATGCAATGATAGTAGAACAAACACGTTCGTTTGTTCCAGGCAATCGCTTATTAATAGTCTGTTTATTAACAACCTATTTACAAAGGCACAGACACGTTGATAAGCAGAGGAGTAAGCAAAAATTATCGCAAAAAGTTGTGGTAAAAAATTAAAGTAATTTATATGTTCAAGAATATGTGAAGCGAAATCATTTTTGGAAGTACATTTTAGAAATCATCTTGATATCTACTTCAATTGTTGAGCAATGTATATGTATAAGGATTACACTAGTTTTTAAATCCACTTCTTAAAAATATTGCAAGTATATCTGTGGGGGATTTAATAAAACAACGTTTAGAATATCTTTATTTGGTAACAAATAATACATATAATATAATATGACAAATACTAAACAAAATATAAATTATATTAGGCTACTTATAATATAGCTAATACTAGCCTATAGTAACTGAACTGTTGGATCCTTTGGGGATCTTGGATTGTCTGAAACTCGTTAGTACTTCTGAAACAAAATTTATTAGAAATAAATTGTACAATTATGGAAAATAATATTTTGTAGTATGTTTTGTGGTGAGTAGTGTCGTCATAATGATGTGTCATTAGTGTGATGTCAGGACTGTATGAGAGCGTTTATGTGGGCCTGAGGATACTTGTAGGTTTATGTCGGAAATGAGAGGGTTCTCGTGGTTCGGGATTTCAGAGAGATATTCTCTTGATAGCTCAAGAATAAAGTCGCCACAATACTGAAAGCATGAATGGTATATGTAGCATGTAACTGGTTAGCAGAATGTTTTCTAAGAGACCGGCTCACAAAAAACATGTTTACAGCACCATCGCTGATAAACATTAACATTCGGTTTGTTCAAAAGTTTCCAATGTATTTAACATTAACTTTGATATTATTTTGACATTACACTGTGCTACTCCTCTGGCAGCAAGTAAAACTAAAGATGACGACTAAAGTAGTTACACTGTACATACCATGACATTAACAACATAACTTTTTTACGATCTATTATTCCGTCTACACATAAAGACAGTTTCTTATTTTTCAATAGGGATTTAATCCCTTCAATACCTTCACGGACAGATGATAGAAAAATACTGACTAGGTAACGGCTATTTCGCGTATTTATTTCAAAGTGCACAAAATAACTCAGTGGAAAATGATGTAAACTGTAGATTACACAAAACAATGTTACAAATACGAGGGAGCGTTTTTATATTCGCGGAATGGGGGACAAGGGGTGGAAATAAAAAACCAAATAATTCTTCTTTTTCAATATATTCACCTGCAAGACGAATACATTTTTCACATCTTTCAATTAATTTATTTATACCCTCATAAAAAATGATTTCTCTTTATCTGCAAAATACGCCGAAACTGCCTGACTTCATCATCGGCAGTAAATTTTTTACCCCGCAGCTCTTTTTTCATTTTCGGAAACAGGTAATAATCATTCGGGGTCAGGTCTGGGCCGTAGGGTAGGTGATTCACAATTTTGAAGCCCAGCTTATGCAGGGCAGCTAACGCAACGCGGCTCCTGTGGACAGGAGCGTTGTCGTGCAAAAGCAGAACACCTTTTGTCAATTTTCCCCGTCTTTTCTCTTTAATGGCTTCTTTTAGTCGCTCTAATATTGAAGCGTAATATTCTCCGGTTATAGAAACACCTTTATCTTTTTAATCAATCAACAATATTCCTTCCGAGTCCCAAAATACCGTTGCCATGAGTTTCCCAGCTGATTGTGACACTTTAAATTTCTTGGGAGGTGCTGTGCCCTTTTTATGCCACTGCATGGAGTCTTGTTTGGACTCAGGTTCATAATGATGAACCCAAGTTTCGTCTCCAGTAACAATTCCACTCAATATACCGTCCTTGTCTTCATTACAGAGGTCCAAAAATGCACGCGAACACTCTACGCGCTGTTGTTTTTGCGGCGGCGTGAGCATTCTCGGCACCTATCTTGCGCTGACCTAAGACATGCCGAGATGATCCTGTAGGATTTTAAAAATTGTTGTATCGGATACTCCAACCATTTCTGCTAGTTGTTTCTTCTTTAGTCGAGCATCTTCGAGTATAATTTGTTCAACTTTTTGGATAAGTGCTGGCGTGGTCACCTCAATGCTCCTGCCCGGCCTCGAGTCGTTTTCAAGGGATTCCCTTCCTTGTTTAAATAAACTATGCTACTTGTACACCATGGTTTTTCCTGGACAAGAGTCGCCGTAAACCAATGACATCTCATTCATTATGGTCGCGACTGATTTTCCTTGCCCGGTAAGGAACTTTATAACGGCACGATATTCGATTTTTTCCATATTTCACTTTTCACTCCTGATTATGTTACTTGGTTGACGATAGCTCAAAGAGTAACTGTCTAATAATAATGAAACTTCGTATTTATACTAATCATGAGTCGCTGCACAGGTCACGCCCCCAATGCGCCTACTCACCCCTCTACAACCCGCTCATTCCGCGAATATAAAAACGCTCCCTCGTAAATGAAATAATAATTCCTCCTTCGATTTTACACCAGTTCTTTTTTGATACGTGTTTTGTACTCTTCAATTGTCGATCGCAGTGGTTTTTGGTCAGGCATAATTGAAACTTACCTCAAACTTTACATTTAATTTTTGGGGCTCTGTAAATTAAACCAGAATGTCCACTTATATCTACTTATTTATGTATTTACTTGTTCATTTTCTCGATACATCTAACTGTGTTTATATTATTATTATATATAACATGGTTCAAAACAAAAATGCGTTGCTCTCAATATACATACATAACATGTAGTTTCGCAGACGGGATTATAGAAACTACAGATCGAGATGGGGAAGCCTGCGCGTTGACCTGGCACGCCAGTTGAGCGCACTTCGAAATTGACATCACTAGATATTAATATTTATCAAGAAAGTGAAGACCAACTGCCCTGTCTCTGAAGCATTATAATAGGCATGGTTACTCCTTTAGTAGATGTCTGCAGACAATAATACATCTTTTTCACCGCCAAGTAAAAATTAATGAAAATGGGTTTATTAATTTTTACTTGGCTGTGAAAAAGATGTACACTTGGATAAGTGCACGTGTTTTGGGATACCCATTACCATCTGGAAGGTTTGTTCTGTACATAGATATCAGTTATGTTAGGAGAGGCGGTGTGCTCTATTAAATCCAAGATGGACAAGAAAATATGACATCTAAACCAGAGAGAAACGTCTACGTAACAAAACGAGAACTACGAGCAGTAGTCAGTCGAGTACTTTTATAAATATATGTATATATAATATATACGCGAAAGTTCCTGATACGAATTGAGTACGTCGCTTTGAAGCTATTGCAATTCAAAAATCCTGAGGGCCAAGTAGCCAGATAAAATGACAGGTTGAAGGAGTATGACATTGAACACCGAACATCGAAATGCTGACTGTCGATATTGCAATCAAGTTCAAAACAAGGCAACTTGCAACTGGCAACTTGCGCATAGATCAAGAGAAGGACCAACCCGGCAAGAAATTCTTCAGCATTCATAAGGATTGAAGTCATACTCTGTACAGTGTAATTCCTTGGTCATAGAAGATGATCTCCCTTAGCCCATGGTACAAATTCAGGATGGGACGGAGCGAAAAATACAAATGGTGATCTTCCAAGAAAAGGATGGTGATTCTGGAGGACATTTTGGAGTTCATACTTCATACTTGAGAAAGTGCGCTAGAAATTTTACTGGGTGAACTTCTCAGCAAATGTAAAGGAGTGGTGTAGAGATTGTGCTAATTGTGCTGTGTCATCAGGGTCTGGAAAATGAAAGCGCCCCAGATAAGAATGGAAGTTGCTAGATTTTGTCCTTCTGACGGTGATGTCACGTTAATCGTGTTGTATATAAAATGAAGAAACAAGGAAGAAAAGGCATTAATACTTTCGACGGTATATCGATGCTATGTAAAAACCCTCATACATAAATACATAGATAAATACTCTTAGTCAAGAGTGCTTTTTTATATAAACTTAATTCTTCTTTATTATCGTGTGTTTAATTTATCATACCCACGAAAGTCATTGCAATATATTTTCTATTTTTAAAATAATAAATGACTAAATTTGCTTTGAAAAATTCGTGCATTTTATAAAGAAAATATAATGAATTTTCGCTATCTGCTTCTGGGCTTCCGGGCTGGAACCACGTCACTTGTATATCCGCCGACGTTTCGTACCCATCTGCATGGGACATCTTCAGGACTCAACTACTGCACTGAAACTGAGTTTCAGTGCAGTAGTTGAGGGGTACGAAACGTCGGCAGATATACCAGTGACGCGGTTTCAGCCCGGAAGCCCAGAAGCAGATAGCATGGACCACGATCGCAGAAGTCTACGTACCAGATGAATTTCCGTTCTTTATAAACGATTATGTTCTGTTATTCACCCGGTTATGCTTCTAATAAGATATTCTATGTACACATGTGGAAGTCCATTACGAGCAATTCATAGCTGTTGTAAGTTCATTGAAGGGTTATGAGGTCGATAGGTCAGACAAAAGCGCAGACTATTTGAGAATATTGACACTGACCTCTTGTAGGTATCGCACAGCTTCCACAAAAAGACTGGAATTTTCTTACCGGAATATGGCATTGTTTAGCCGTTGGACATATGTTAAAACGGATGGTTTCAATATTTCGTAGGTATATATTTGAGTCTATACGACGTCAGACTCGTCTCGAACCTTTATGACACCACAAAAAAAACCGAGATTAGTTTGAAGAACGATATCATTCCATTCTTCATACTAATTTATTCGTATATTACACCAAACTAATCTAAGGGCACGATGCCGATTAGTGAAAGGCAGTCTCTAAGGACGAGCAATCTTAATCTCTTATCTTATCATTGGACAATTCCACTAGGTCGTCCAGAGATTCTTCTAAGATGTTATCTCTCTTCTTGAGACCAATCTGTCTAGTAGTTAACAGTTGCTGCAATATTTCCGTTCATCTACCTAGCAATTTCAAGAAATGCAATACCCACCTCATGTCTTCCAACGATAAGACCCCCCTTCAAATCACTTAGCTGGCGATAATTTGATTATCTTCGAATTTTTGGCATTTTAATACATCAAATTGCATAAATATAATCATTTAAAATCGAACGATCAAACTAAACAGATCCAAACTAAAGAAACAAAAATATTTTTTTAAGTATTTATTGCTTTTTTGCTACTCTTTTCATCATCTATTATTCTCGACACGGTAAATAATACTTGTATTTAAAAATATATGTTTTCACTGGGTGATTTTTTGTCACACAGTGTACTTATTTTAATATTTGAAAATAGTAGCTCTTTCTATTTACCTGTAAATTTATCTCTTAACTTAATCATTAATTAATATTTATTGTCTTATTTCTGATATTTATTCATATTATAATATCTTCAGGATTATTTATCGAATACTTAAACTATTAGTGGATACTGAAATATTTATATCATGTATATGATTATTTTTCACTACATATTTGTTCAATATTATGATAACAATTTATTTCTAAATTACCTGGTAGACAATTGCGGACAATCAATTATCAAGATTACATGTAATCTTCATTTAGTTTTGGTAAACTTTGTTTCTCAATTAAGTCTACGGTAACTTGCCTCCGCACAGTCACCATGAGCACGTTATTACAGAGAGACATATACAAACTCGGGATGATGGCAGTACGGTTAATAGCAAAAGATATATTTAGTTCATCAAAAACTTTATCCGTTTTTCGCTTGTTGAATTTTACATGTTTAATTTTATTATTTTTCCTAGTTTTTATGAATATTTTTTACTCTAGCGGGACAAACTATATAAAAGTGATTGAATCGAATATGATAATGTTTCATGTAAGTGTAATGTTTCAAAAAAATGTATTGCACTATTTTATATACTTCATTATTTCAGGCGTTATTCAAATATTGTGCTCTAGTATATTATAATTCCGTTATTGAGAAGATAGTTGTGGTTAAGAACAGATTCTGGAATTATGAAGAATTTAATGAAAGTATTACCAGTGCAAGTAAAACACTTTTCAAGAGGGTCAAAATGGCGCAGCTAACAATGTTTATTTTTGGACATAGTGCTCTGATAGTGCTTCTTCTAAGACCGCTCTTTCATTCAAACGTAGTACATGCTCTTGAAATTTGGACGTTTACAGATTCAGTTGCTTTAAATTCTATGATACTATTGCTGGAGAACTATATTTTTTACATTATTGTTCCTACAGTTCTTGGCTACGATACGCTTTATTTGGCTTTCTGTGTGGACGTTATAGTACAAACAAAATTGTTGAAATATATGCTGAAACATATTTTTGAAAATTCCGTAAATGATTTTCCAAGAAAAATGAGAAAATGTATTAAACATCATCAGCTATTGTTATGGTAATATTTTTATATTTATTAAGTTCAATATTAAAATTGTCTGTATTTTTTAAATTTAATATTTAGTATTTTGTTTAGACTTTCAATACACGGTCTGATATATTTTTATCTGAAATTAATCACTTGATTTTACATTTTTTTGTCTAATTTTTTCTTATAAATATTGTCGTACTATCTATAGCAGTTGAATATTAGTTTAGTGTATTGGCAGATGCTAGACAGATTAGTTGTCTTAATTATTTTATGCTCTTGGTTGTTATTAAAATCTTTAACATAATTATCCTGACGGTACATTTTAATAGAGATTGCAGTTAATTAAATTAATCAAGAAATAGTGAATAAAACCCTTTACCACTAAAATGTTCGTATTCTATATACGTATTTCGACAACTAAGTTGTCATCATCGGCAGATAATTTATCACAGTGTCGCATCTGCGGTAGAAATCACACAGAATATCTCCGTACAGCTTTATCCACTAACAATCAAGCACGCTGCTTTATTTCACACAAAATTTATTGTGTTTCCTAGTCCTAGAGCTAATACTGATACTAAAATACACCCACCACTTATGGACTATTCGTTATAGTCGTACCAATCAAGCACGCTGCTTTATTTCACACAAAATTTAATGTGTTTCCTAGTCCTGAAGCTAATACTAATACTAAAGTATACCCTCCACTTATAGCCATTTTTTATAGTCGTATCAATCAAGCACTCTGCTTTATTTCACACAAAATTTAATGTGTTTCCTAGTCCTAGAGCTAACACTGATACTAAAGTACACCCACCACTTATGGACTATTCGTTATAGTCGTACCAATCAAGCACGCTGCTTTATTTCACACAAAATTTAATGTGTTTCCTAGTCCTGAAGCTAATACTGATACTAAAGTACACCCACCACTTATGGACTATTCGTTATAGTCGTACCAATCAAGCACGCTGCTTTATTTCACACAAAATTTAATGTGTTTCCTAGTCCTGAAGCTAATACTAATACTAAAGTATACCCTCCACTTATAGCCATTTTTTATAGTCGTATCAATCAAGCACGCTGCTTTATTTCACACAAAATTTAATGTGTTTCCTAGTCCTGAAGCTAATACTGATACTAAAGTACACCCACCACTTATGGACTATTTGTTATAGTCGTACCAATCAAGCACGCTGCTTTATTTCACACAAAATTTAATGTGTTTCCTAGTCCTAGAGCTAACACTGATACTAAAGTACACCCACCACTTATGGACTATTCGTTATAGTCGTACCAATCAAGCACGCTGCTTTATTTCACACAAAATTTAATGTGTTTCCTAGTCCTAGAGCTAACACTGATACTAAAGTACACCTACCACTTATGGACTATTCGTTATAGTCGTACCAATCAAGCACGCTGCTTTATTTCACACAAAATTTAATGTGTTTCCTAGTCCTAGAGCTAACACTGATACTAAAGTACACCCACCACTTATGGACTATTCGTTATAGTCGTACCAATCAAGCACGCTGCTTTATTTCACACAAAATTTAATGTGTTTCCTAGTCCTAGAGCTAACACTGATACTAAAGTACACCCAGCACTTATGGACTATTCGTTATAGTCTAACCAATCAAGCACGCTGCTTTATTTCAAACAAAATTTAATGTGTTTCCTAGTCCTGAAGCTAATACTGATACTAAAGTACACCCACCACTTATGGACTATTCGTTATAGTCGTACCAATCAAGCACGCTGCTTTATTTCACACAAAATTTAATGTGTTTCCTAGTCCTAGAGCTAACACTGATACTAAAGTACACCCACCACTTATGGACTATTCGTTATAGTCGTACCAATCAAGCACGCTGCTTTATTTCACACAAAATTTAATGTGGTTCCTAGTCCTGAAGCTAATACTGATACTAAAGTACACCCGCCACTTATGGACTATTCGTTATAGTCGTACCAATCAAACACGCTGCTTTATTTCACACAAAATTTAATGTGTTTCCTAGTCCTAGAGCTAACACTGATACTAAAGTACACCCACCACTTATGGACTATTCGTTATAGCCGTACCAATCAAGCACGCTGCTTTATTTCACACAAAATTTAATGTGTTTCCTAGTCCTGAAGCTAATACTGATACTAAAGTACACCCACCACTTATGGACTATTCGTTATAGTCGTACCAATCAAGCACGCTGCTTTATTTCATACAAAATTTAATGTGTTTCCTAGTCCTAAAGCTAATATTGATACTAAAGTATACCCTCCACTTATGGCCATTTTTTTATAGTCGTATCAATCAAGCACTCTGCTTTATTTCACACAAAATTTAATGTGTTTCCTAGTCCTAGAGCTAACACTGATACTAAAGTACACCCACCACTTATGGACTATTCGTTATAGTCGTACCAATCAAGCGCGCTGCTTTATTTCACACAAAATTTAATGTGTTTCCTAGTCCTGAAGCTAGTACTGATACTAAAGTACACCCACCACTTATGGATTATTCGTTATAGTCCTACCAATCAAGCACGCTGCTTTCTTTCACACAAAATTTAATGTGTTTCCTAGTCCTGAAGCTAATACTGATACTAAAGTACACCCACCACTTATGGACTATTCGTTATAGTCGTACCAATCAAGCACGCTGCTTTATTTCACACAAAATTTAATGTGTTTCCTAGTCCTAGAGCTAACACTGATACTAAAGTACACCCACCACTTATGGACTATTCGTTATAGTCGTACCAATCAAGCGCGCTGCCTTATTTCACACAAACTTTAATGTGTTTCCTAGTCCTAAAGCTAATACTGATACTAAAGTACACCCACCACTTATGGACTATTCGTTATAGTCGTACCAATCAAGCACGCTGCTTTATTTCACACAAAATTTAATGTGTTTCCTAGTCCTGAAGCTAATACTAATACTAAAGTATACCCTCCACTTATAGCCATTTTTTATAGTCGTATCAATCAAGCACTCTGCTTTATTTCACACAAAATTTAATGTGTTTCCTAGTCCTAGAGCTAACACTGATACTAAAGTACACCCACCACTTATGGACTATTCGTTATAGTCCTACCAATCAAGCACGCTGCTTTCTTTCACACAAAATTTAATGTGTTTCCTAGTCCTGAAGCTAATAAAGATACTAAAGTACACCCACCACTTATGGACTATTCGTTATAGTCCTACCAATCAAGCACGCTGCTTTCTTTCACACAAAATTTAATGTGTTTCCTAGTCCTGAAGCTAATACTGATACTAAAGTACACCCATCACTTATGGACTATTCGTAATAGTCCTACCAATCAAGCACGCTGCTTTCTTTCACACAAAATTTAATGTGTTTCCTAGTCCTGAAGCTAATACTGATACTAAAGTACACCCACCACTTATGGACTATTCGTTATAGTCGTACCAATCAAGCACGCTGCTTTATTTCACACAAAATTTAATGTGTTTCCTAGTCCTGAAGCTAATACTGATACTAAAGTACACCCACCACTTTTGGACTATTCGTTATAGTCCTACCAATCAAGCACGCTGCCTTCTTTCACACAAAATTTAATGTGTTTCCTAGTCCTGAAGCTAATACTGATACTAAAGTACACCAACCACTTATGGACTATTCGTTATAGTCGTACCAATTAAGCACGCTGCTTTATTTCACACAACATTTAATGTGTTTCCTAGTCCTAAAGCTAACACTGACACTAAATTACACCCTCCACTTATGGATATTTTTTTATAGTCGTATCTTCCAGGATCTCATAGAAGCTGGAATATGTTGCTTTTTCGCAATAAATATGCTCTCGTAAGCGTCCAATTTTTGATAATGAATTATATTTTTGATTAAAGGTAAATCACCCGTGCTCACATTATGATTATTTTCTAGCACGTGTTTCGCT
>JAVIWB010002460.1:0-33106 GCA_031893035.1 Dermolepida albohirtum | reverse complement strand
GAAACCCCGGGAAACCCCGACAATTTGTATTAGGTATTTCCGTCAATAAAGATATACATGTCATAAATAGTCCGGCCGACATTGGCAGGTAAATTTCTATGAAAATAGGCCGTAAAAGTTTGGGTTATTTGGCCGCGGCCGTTTTACAAAGGTGGCCGTAATTAACAGGTATTTGTGTATGGGAATTTCCTTATAGTCGATTCGGGGAACTTTGAAAATCAGGTGGCCGCTTTAGTCAGGTGGCCGTTAACACAGGTTTTACTGTATAATTACTATATAAAAGACATTACATAAAACAATAATATCATGAAACTCATAATAATATATGTACATAAAACGCATGATATACATAATATGCGTTCCATATAAAAATAAAATATTTTAATTTTAACTTTAAGTCTGTAACAATTTCTTTAGTCAAATTTTTTAATTTAAGACCAATAAACTCAACTCCGCTCATTTCCTCGTCATTAGTTCCATGGGCACTCGTTTTAGTTTCGGAGGCGGAACTCTCTGTATTTACTGTGAAGCACAGATCTATAGCCTAATCGAGTAGGTGCATGCTTTCCACATAGCATGTTGCTACTTTATCTACATGGTTACATACAGATATCCACTCTTCAGGACCTATACTATTGAACCTGTCAATTGCTAACTGTTTGACATCTTGCAGTTTATAAGTAACATTTCGAGCTGCCACCCAGTTCTTCACGTTAGCCCAGATCTTTTCAATAGGATTAAGAACTGGATGGTATGGTGGCAAACGGAGAACGCAATGCCCATGCTCGTGCAGCAATGTACCAAGTATATACCGTTTATGTAGAGGTTTATTTCTTTTGATTGTTTCATATAGTGCAGTTTTTGGAGACGAAGGGTCATGAGGAATATTTCTTTCATCAAGCCATTTTACCATGTCAGACTTCAATGAGCCCTGTGTGGGTGCCTTCTCTATCGCCACATTATGGTAACTGGCATTATCAAGAATTAACACTGACCGTTCTGGTAAATTTGGTAGCAGTTGTGTCCTTATCCACTTCATAGAGTTGGTCGAATTCATGTCATCATGATAGTCCCCGGATTTTGCAGCTGTACAGTGATTTTGCACCTGTACAATTCCGCACGGAAACACGCTGCTGCCCTGGGTATTTCGGAAGAATTTGAAAACAACAAAATGGCTGTGTCATAATTAAAAACTGATTTGATATGAACATTAATTTCAAAACAAGCAAAATATGGTATAAAACAATCCAACTTCATCACACCACTTCATTGTGAACGAGTAACTGTGTGGTGTGCGTTGTCACTATTAAACGCCAGTACCTTTTACACACAAATGATTCAGGATTTTTTCTGCCTAACCTGGCTGAAATGGATATTAGGGATGCCTGGTTCCAACAGGATGGAGCCACGGCAAACACAGCCCGACTTTCGATGGATCTTTTGAGACAACACTTCGCAGAGCGCCTATCTCCTTGAGAGGCGACCTTGTTTGGCACTCATTTCTTATAGGGTTATCTGAAATCCATTGTTTATAATGACCGTCCAAACATAACATGTCCACTGTGAATATATATGTTGAAAGAGTTGAACGTCCATATATACAACGAAGGCCGACATTTGGATCTCATCCCTACTTATAAAAATTCAGATTATGTATTTTACACGAAAAATTAAACTATCATTATATCTCTAGTACTTTTTCTTTTATTGACCTTTCAAATCATATCTCTTATACTGAATTCTGTTGGATGCTTTTCCATTAAAAATTTCCTATTATCTGTACTTTTCCTCCAACTGTAAGTAATAATAACCCGTGTAAATGTATTTCAAATAGCATTTTAATGACTTACCGAAATCCCATGCCTATAACCACTTTGCGAAGAGTACTGACACGGCCAGTGAAAGAGATACCTGAATCCCATACTTTCTGTAAGATCTGCTTTAGCGTTGGTCTCCGTTTCTCAATAATATAAAAATTGTGAATTATAGAGCGAATATCTTCTCTTTCACCTTCACGTATATCCTGCTTTCTACTAGCTCGAGGTCTTTGTTTACGTGAAGTGGAAAATGAAGGTTTTTCTCCTACAGCTATGCTTTCTTTTTCTTTCACTATGCGATAGTATGTACTCCTAGGAATCTTCGTAGCTGGCAGTACTCGTATTTCAGTTTGCTCTAATAGTATTCGAATACCATGTTCTGCCTCCTCTTTCATGAATTGGTGCATCAGTGAATGACCTGACCTTTCTTTCCAAATGTTCGTGATGGACCAGGTAGCGGATTCATATTAATCAATTATGCTGTCAATTAAATATCTTATTAAACTACAGCGAATACAACGCACGATTGCAATCAACGAATTTTCAAATGTATATAAAGTATTATTGAGAACAAATGATGATTATCATATAATTTAAGACATTATTTGCAAAGAATTTTATCGAAGAATTGCATCCAAACAATACATAACCTAACTTTAATATTTCTGTATATATTTTTTACTTCAATCATAATAATTTTTCACTTACCAGGTAAATGATAGAACTGATAAAATCATTTTGAAAAAATAGTCTTTTATATAAATTTTGAAGCTAACAAGTAAAAACAGCGAAAACAGCTCACAGGCTATAAATACACGAACAACAATGGACGCCACTGAAAACAGGGTCGCCCCTTCAGCGCATAATTGACTCGTCCTAAACCAAATATCGTCCGAGCGCATTGACCCTGAAGTTTCTTCTCTAAATAATCGAACTCTAATACGTAACTCAATCACATATATAATATGAAAATTTATTAAAAGTACATATATATTTGTTTTCGTCATTATAAATGTTTGTTAGATATTAAGTACATTGATTTTACTATTACGAATGCATGAAATTGTTACATGATATTTGTGTTAGATGTGAAGCAAATACATATGTTTAGTCATTGAAATAAGTGTTTTTATTTATTAATATAGATTTATAAGGAGAAAAGTAAGTTAGTAAAAAAAGTAAATGATAAATTTGTTTGTTTAAAAAAGCAGGTAAAAATGGAAAAAATAATCCACAAAAGAAGGTCACGGTCATGTATATTTTTATTTATAAAAGTAGATCGAATTTTGGAAAAAGTCAGACACAAAAGTAAGTCGAAGTCGTGCACAATTTTTATTGAATGTTTAGAGTGCAATAGACAATACATAAACTAAAAGATCGAGAAAAGGTATAAAGAACACCTTTCGCACATAAAATTCAACCGACCGGAAAAATCGGGTTTAGCGAAACATGTATTAGAAAATAACCACAGTGTTAATATAGATTGTTTACATCTGATAAAAAACGTGTACAATTATCGAGAACTGGACACGTATAAAGCATGCACATCTTAAAGAATTTAAACCATGTGGTGAACAAAATGAAAGTGGGCCACAATCGACCCTTTTTTCCCTACTTAATGTCAGAGGACGAACTATATAATAAATTACAGGCAGGCACTTGACTGTCTTGACCGTAATTCCCTTTTTTCAATTAGTGCATGTTAGTTTATAAGAATAATTTTAAAAATCTTGTGAAACAAACACAGTGTACATCTTGGTTTTGAACGGTGTGGATCGCGTACGGAATTTTCGTGCGGTTGTTTTTCGCCGTGTTTTGCCAGGTGCGACACTTTGAAATTATCTGCTGATGATGACAACTTGGTTGTCGAAATGCGTATACAGAATTTACAAAGTTAATGTGGAAAGGGGTTATATATCAACCTATTGATCAAATTCAACTATTGTTAGCGTAGCCTGGGCGAAAAGGGAAAAATCAGAAAAAATACAAAAAAGGGAAAAGTAAAAAAAGGGAAAAAGAGTAGAAAGAAAGGAAGAGTATGTTGGTTAATTTAAAGTTTATATGGGAGCGTTAGTGAATTTGTGGTTAAGCTTTTAGGACCGCTTAGTTCCGCCTGCCTTAACGATCTGGCAACGCCTAGGGCATGGAGGTATGGGACACCTTACGTCAGTTTGCATTGCGGAGCTACAAAAGATCATTTTTCAGCTTATTTTTATAATGCGGGATATACAGGTTGAGGACGTCCTAATTAAATTCGAAACTTACATATCTAGTTGCGATTTTCTTGCATAAGTAATCAATATTTGTTTAGAGAAGACAGTTCCAACATTTGTTCAGAGAAGGCAGTACATTACATTACAAAATGATAATTGTTTTAAATTATTTGTATCTTATTAATATTTTAATTGAAAATATTGGATAAACTATATTTTATTGATCGCACACTTTCTTTATATTATATATTTTTAATTTCTTTATATACATACGCGAGAGCAATTTACTAAATTAAATTATATATACAACAAAGAATATATTTATATATTAACACATACATTTTTTCCTATTTGAGACAAATAATTGGACCAGCAGCAGCAAGAACGACAGCATATTAAGTCAATGGAAGTTGATATGTTATTGACAGAAAATTTGGAAAATATTGAAAACTTAGAATGGATTAGAAACACTGTAGCACCATCAGCTGGTGCAGTTGAAGTAATTACAATAGTACCACCCGTTGTAATCCAAACGGATACAACAGTTGCTATCATTAATATGATGGATATGTAGACTTTCTAATTATTAATTTTTTAGATGTAAACTTTCTTGTTTTGTAACGGTTAGCACAAAAGTAATGTCATAATTTGAACCGGCTGCCATTTTGTTATAAATGAAAGAGAAAGTTTACTTGAACGTATAAAATTGATGACATTAATTGGAAAAAATTATATCTCTCCAAGGACCACCTCCCAAGTTCATGCATAATTGCGCTCGTTTTACGGCATTTTGAATTATTGCTCGCAAAACATTTGGCTTCGAATTGGCGATTTCTTCTTCAGTGTTAGCTTTCAAGTCTTGCAAGGTTCGTGGCTTGTTATGGTAAACGCGAGATTTTAAAAAGCCCCAGAAGAAAAAGTTTGGTGCTGTTATCTAGCGATCTGAAGGGCCAGTTCAAATCTCCAAAACGAGAGATCATTCGACCTGGAAATTGGTGTCTCAAAATCTCCATCGTTGTCCGAACTGTGTGAGCGGTTGCTCGGTCCTGTAGAAACCAACAATGATCGAGAACCAATGCAGCAACTTGAGGCAAAAAATAACTCGTTTAGCATCTGCCTGTAACATTCATCATTTACGGTTACGGTGGTGATATCGGTGTCTTCAAAAAATAAGGGCCGATCACTTTTTCACGGCAAATGCCGCACCAAACAGTCACTTTGAGGGGATGCAATGGCTCTTCGTGCATTTCATATGAATTCTCTGTGCCCCAGAAACGCAAATTTTGTTTGTTAACATAGCCACTTAAGCGGAAATGGGCTTTGTCTCTCATTATGATTTTTGATACGAAATCACCCTCTTCTTGCAACAAGTTTAACAGAGTATGGCAGTAAGTTAACCTTGTTCGACGGTCATTAGGCAGCAATTCGTGAACAGTTTGCACTTTGTAGGGGAATATTTTCAAGTTTTTCACAAAAATCTGTTGCAACGAACATCTGTAGATATGCCTAATTGTGTGCATCGTCATCGTTGATATTTGTGGGAAACGACGACGAAATTCACGCTGCGCTAAAACAACAGACTGAAAATTTGTCAAATAAGCGGTAACAATGATTCCACGTTCTTGAGGTGCGTATCGCTCCATGGCTTGTTGACAACTAATTCTCTATATATTTACATCATAAACGTCAAAGCACAGTAACATTTGACGCCATCTGCAAAAATGGCAGCCAATTCAAGTTATGAGATTTCTTTTAAGCCACCTGCTAACATCTTGTAATAAACTGTCCTGTTATTTAGTATATGTGTACTCTTGGGCAATAAATGCTTTATTATTATCGTCATCATTATTACTATTATTACACCCCAATGGATTTCGCTTCAAATATATTTATATATGTTGTGCTACGTGCTTGCTGACATTGTTGTTTTAGGAGCCTGGGTAGCAAACAGAAATTGTCGGCTACCTGCTATATTAACGATTGAGGCTTGATTTCCGTTTATAGCTCTATTGACCTTGATCTGCCCTGTTTACAAAAGGTGATACGTTGATTCAAAACCCAGTGCACGTGTGATTATTATATACAAATTTATTAAATATTTGATAAGCACAACTTTTCCGCAATAACTAATCGAGCCTCCCCGATATATATATATATATATATATATATATATATATATATATATATATAGGTTACAGACGGCGGTATTGGTATACACAAAAAAAAAACAAGTTGACTTATTCTACATAAATTCACTTAATCTTATTAATCAAATTAACTTATCCTACATAAATTCACTTAATCTTAATAATCAAACGTACACTTATGTAAAACAACATATTTCCCGGAATATGTTTAATTCTTGTTTTTTTTTTATTAGAATGCGGTAAAACAATATATATAAGGGCTACTTATCACTCCCTTAAGCTTTATTATTATCGTCATCATTATTACTATTATTACACCCCAATGGTTTTCGCTTCAAATATATTTATATATGCTGCAGATCTCTACATTAGCAAAAATATGAATACCTTTGTCGCTTATTACAAACTATTCCTGAAATAGGCTACTATGAATACAAGAATGCAAATAATACGTTAACTGGTGATCAAGTTTTCCGATTATTCTGTGATAATTTTTGGTGATATATATGATTAGATATAGTAAAACACTTCTCTTTCGATAATAATAATTTGAATTATTTCTATTTAATTCAAATATCAGTTCCCAAACAATTATTTACAGATAATATAAATCTTTCAATTTATTTCAATAAGATGACACTAATTTGAAACATAAATATATTTAAAATCATATTCATGCTTTAAGCTTTGAACAGTTTTGAAGCAGCATATGTAGAAGTGTTGGAAGAAATCATTTAACATGTTGCTTATCGACTCTGATTGAAAGTTTAGTGATATACACTTATGATCCTCAATTCTTAAGATACTTTTTCAATACATAATATAAACAATCTATATATCTGCATTAGTATATATGTATTCGTAAAAGAGTAAAGATACCCATTGAAGGGAAACTAGTAAGTAATTTAAAAGCTTTGAAACAAATAGCATGACTATTAAAAGCTGATATCGCTAGACTGCAAAGAGTGATTGATATACATTATGCACCTATAGCAAAACCTTCACAAGAAATTGTTATAAATTAGGCAGTTAAGAATTAGATAGTGGCAAGGTAAAAACAAAGTATAAAACACATACGAAGGATATTTCAGAAGAAATTGAAGAATCTTCTATTCCCTCTGATTTCTTCCTTCTTTCTCCCTTCTCATCGGTCAGACATTTTACCAGATCGATCTTACTTAGCAGCAAGACCTGGAACGTCAATTATTGAACGTGGTACACCATCACGAAAACGTGTGGCGTGGTTTAATCCGAGTACTCATTCCCCTCCGTCCAAAAATGGTAAATCGGAAGACTGAGATTTCACACTTTAACAGAGAAGAAAGCTTAAAGCAAAGACTATATCTGAGCCAAAGCCTCGGATATCAGCATCGTTCACCCAACCCACATATTTATAAGATGTAGGTGAACTGATACAGGAAACTTCTACTGGTGTTGAAAGACTAGCAGATGATGATGATGAGGAAGACGAAATCATGTAAGGGAAAGTGTAAATTTGGATAAATCAATAGCTCACGCTATATCGCCTTTGCAAACGAAACCAGGCAAGTCAACAATTGCTAGTAAATCATTGAATAAAACCCTTTTAGAAACAGACGTAGTTAGAGAAGCACTAAAAGATCAGGATCCCGTAATACGTCCATATTCCATCGGTTTAGTGACAAATGAAAAGGATGAATATGTGGAAATGGTGTACAAGAAGATGCTGGGGAGTTAAAACTTGGAAACGTTGTCATTAAATTTGATGGAAATAACATTATAGTCAGACAAATCGCCTATAAAGAGATTGAACATTTACTAGAATTGCTTTTCGAAAAGAAATCTAGAAAATGTTTTAATGCCGACGTAAAAAATTCTAAATTTATTATCGATGATGCGAATGCACATAAAAGTGTTTACATGCAGCTAGTAAAGGTACCAAATATACGGCAATTATTAAACCTTTTATACAAGAGAAAAAATCTGAAGTTTGGTGGCCCAGAACTTGGAATACCTCTAAGAAAGAGAAATATACCAAAGGGTAAAGTAAAGTATACATATTACGATGATGTGAATGAGTTATACTATAGATTACAGTTACCAGTTATATCGAAGATTACCGGACGTGGTAATGAGATATCAGCGATAATTGAGGAATTAAAAGAACTCAGAATTGCCAAGTATTTAGAATAACTTCAAGTAATATACAAGTAATTGAAAACTTAACTGTTTCTACGGAAATTAATATATTGACTTCGATCGTGCATGTCTATAGCAGTTACAGTAGATTAGTGTGGGTGACATATACATAAACATGTTGTTAGGAGATATTTAATTGAAGTAGTAGTGGCAAACCTTCTCGAGCATCAGGTATTAAAAATGCATTTAGAATGCATTTTTTCAACGAATACACCTTCGTATGTCATTTGCTAAACTGAATTCTTTATGTTAGGATAAGTATAGTGAAAAGGTTATAAATATCCATTATTACTACGAAAAATCAACAGCGATGCAAATCTACATTGCACTATTTGATTCCCAAACACCAATAACATGTACAGAAGGATGCAATAGACTCTTTCGTGGGGTTCTCGGGAATCTAAATAAATACTTGCTCACTATTTTCTTTCTCCTTTATATTTATTAGCTTCACAATGGATACACTCATATATTCTTTCATAGAACTATACTACATAAGATTTTATATTGTTGCTTTTAGAAACTATTAAATAAAGAACATCTTAATCTGTTGGCGTCTTCCAGCCAATTGTCCCGCGCAACATCACTCCACTTTTTCCCCACCCCATATAGGGGATTAGTGTATATATCTATCCACTTTAAACCGCTTCAAGGAACACCATTCAAGTTGAAGTACATTGGTTCCAAACTTGCACTGTATTTGCGGAAACAGTCATCGGAGGAAGCGTCATCAATTAAAAGAGATGTCCTAAACGAAATACATAGTCCTACACAGAGGAGGTTTCCTAGACGACGATTTATAATAAAAGAATTGCAGGACTTATTTCAAATCGAGTTGCAATGATATCCTATGCTAAAATAAATAATTTCAAATACATTTTCGTATATATTTTGCTTGGGCGATCCTTGTTAAGATCTCTGTAAGAACTAAAACAGCAAACGGGGTAAGTAAAGCCATGCAATACATACTCAAGGAAAGGAATTTTATAATATACATTACAAGAAACTTACGGACCGGTATAACGTTATATCAGGAAATACTGCCTTCTCTTATTTATAGTCTTCAATTTTATGTCCTCGCAATTTTCGTTCACCGGTAAAAAAAATTATACGCCCTTCACATACATAAGTCCGATACCCGCCTTGCGATCACTGGGATGAAACTAATCGCGTCAAATTTCTAGCCCAGCAGTAATGCCAAGTCCTATCTTCTGTGCTAATAGGCAATAAATTAATCATTCTTCTCCATTTTGCAAAACATAAAGGACCCATTGTATCATTAAAGGTCCCTCCGTACTATACATATTATTTTTTCTTCGAATATACCTTTCAAAGAGACGGGGAAAGTTACATCAGTGAGTCTAGCTACATTATCATAATAAAGATATGTAGAACCCTTTTTAATTCTTACTGGCTCAGTTAATGTCAAAATAATATATATATATATATATATATATATATTCTTGGGCTCTCCGCAATGTTGGACAGAAGTTCTCGAAAGAATCGGCATTTCGACCTTTGGATGACATCTCCATCATCTTCTTCAGGAGTTGTTGTTTCGTAGCGAAGCGTCAATCTGAAAGTGCAGTTTCAAAAAAAAAAAATAGGATAATGTCCACTGTTGGGCGATAGAAAATCTATATGTCTTCAAGAAGTTCAACATCAAGAACGTTTTGAATTCAATTTATGATTCAGTATTATTGGTAGAATACTTCAATCTATTATATTTAATAACAATTTAACGAGTGAACTCTACTTGAATTTATGTCAAGATGAAATAGAAGATTTAGGCGATATTTCGCTCTATATATACATAACCGCTAACAGATGGTATCAATAAGATGAAACATCAGTACATAATGTGTACGTTATTATGAATTACCTAAATAACCAATTTGATATTCGATGAATTGGTAATCGAAATTATATTTTATGGCCTCCACGTTGTATTGACTAACCATCGATGGATTTTTTTTCTTCAGGATTGCACAAAAAGAAAAGTGTACCTAACACAATCCAATAATATGGAAAAACTGTACTTGAATATTTTGTTAGTTACATGGACGTATGTATTTGACAAAAAGTTATTAATTCGACGTTATGAAAAACTCTGTTATGTATCAGTAATAGTGGACGACAATTTAAGTATTTAATAAATCACTGAAGAGTGATATATAACCACTTTCCATAAAAATTTTCGTTTTCTGTATATGCATTTCGACAACTAAGTGGTCATCATCGGCAGGTAATTAAACAGTGTCGCACTTGGACAACTACGGTAAAAATATCCGTACGAAAAAATCCGTACGCGATCCGTACCGCTGAAAGCCAAAACATACACAGTATATTCGTTTCATATGATTTTTAAAATTATCTTACTTAAACTAAGATGAATGACATTAGAAAAGAGGAACAGGGACATAAGAGATAAACACCTACATGTGATTTAATGCACTGTCCCTTTTCTGTCAATTAGCAGACTGAGGAGTGAAGAGTTATTAGGTCCCGAGTCAATGTTTAACACATAGCCTTTATTCTTCAAGATGTTCATACTTTCATACGTATCTAATTCGCGATAATTACACACGTTCTTAATCAAATGCAAACAATCCGCATTAACACTATGATTACAATTCAACACATGTTTGGCTAAACCAGATTTTTCCGGCCGGTTGAACTTTATATGCGCGATATGTCATTTATACGGGGTTTTTATCGATCGTGTCGTTTGGCCGATGTGTTGTTACTACAATCTAGACATTTAATTCCGTAGATTCTCGATTTCTTGTTGTTCTCGACTTTGTCTTTTGCTTTTCCTAAAAGGGATTTTATGGAGTTAGTGGACCGAAAGGTGACTTGAAAATCGCGCTCTTTAAAAACACTATTTCAATTTTTCGTCAAACTGAGAAAAGGTAAACATACAAATTGCTTGTCCAGATTGCTTTGATGTGACAGGCATGTGGTATCCCGGATTGTCTTTCTTATGTTAGCCTTCCTAATTAATCCATTGATTATTTCCGAATCAAAACCATTGTATCTCGCGATATTCTTAATAAAGTTCAATTCTTTTTCGTATCCTACTTTTATTAGTGGGAAATTAAGCAAGCGATTGATAAGAAAGCTGAACGAAGCCATCTTTTGTTGCATGCTGTGATTTGAGTCCGCCATGATGAATCTATTGACAGTGCTTTCTTTTCGGAAAATATTAATTTCTATTTTAAAATAATTCCTAATAACTAGGGTGTCCAAAAAATGCAATGCATGCAATGCATGTAAATTTAATCGTCGGAAATTTTGAATTTAACTGCTTAACGAAATCTTCTGTTACGCTCCGCATATAGACAAATAATAATTCTTTATGTCATGTTTTTTAAATTTATTTTAATTTAAAAATATTTCGATTTTCTATTCACAAATTATTATTTATTTTGACCTTTTTGTGATATATACAAAGGCAGGAATCTTTTGTATTCGTCACGTACGGTCGGGCTGTAATAAAGCAACCCCTACTGCGTCTTCTAGGAAGCGGAATACCTAGAAACTTTACAGACGTTTTTGTGCCTGGTAATTTTCCATTAAATCACATTTAAGTTTAATTCCGCATATTGATATCTAAGTGCAATAGAGACTCAAATATTAATCCTTCTATTTATCACACAGAATAGTCGTCTATTATTCTGTCTAGATATCTATCTGCTAGGTGCTTATATTCAAATTATGATCACAATTTTAATTTATGCCAATATCTTTAGCGCGCCAGTTTCTAGCGTGCCGATTCTCGTTTGCTATTGGTTGATTCAAACATGACCAGTGTCCTAATCCTTCAGCCCACGGGTTCTTCTTAAAAGCTGCCGCGCGTAAGACATAGAGACTTTTTCTCCGACCATGACGTGGCACACGCATCCCATCGACGTGTTCGTGAAGTTGTTTTCCCGCGCTTGTAGTATCCACGTGGATATTTTGCGATCGCAAAATATACCTAACATCCTGGCCCAGGATATACACACACAAACCGCAAGTATTTTACGTATCGTCCGATACACATTTTAATCTAACCCTTTTTATATTTTATCAAACAGCTGCATATCTCTAGATTTACTTTTATTACAGCTTTGCCATTACGTTTATCTTGTTTTATTTATTGTTCTCGATCATATTAATTATCTTTATTTAATAAACTCAAGTTTAACGAGTTGAATTAAATTAGTGAATAAAATTTTAAGGGCAATCTTGTTGTTTTATTTCCATTAATAGTCTTTTTTTCAGCTTGGCGCACGTGCTTGACTTTTGATGCTCATCGTACACAATTACTAATTATTAACTCCTTGCATTACTTTCTTTTTTTATTTGCATTCAGCGCTTCAGCTAGCCAGACACGCGCTCGTAATAAATTTACTAACCATCACTCACGTGCAAACAAATATTCTCTATTAAATATCTCTACTAGCATTTAGTTGTATTAATTAAGGGGACATTTAACCCCTTAACACTAACATATAGCACCATAAAATACAACCCTAACAAGTAGGAGGTAATACTTCCAAGTTGCATTTATGTGTACTGAAAATCGCGAAAATATCTACTATTACCTCCTCCTTTTTAATTAAAGAGAAAATGAGAATGAATATAAAAATGAACGAATGTGTTTGAAATGAATGAGTGAATGACGGTTAATTCAATGTTAATGTAAGGAGTTAATAATTAATAGTTGTGTACAATGAGCATCAAAAGTCCAGGACGTGTGCTAAGCTGAAAGAAAGATTATTAGTTGAAATAAAACGACAGGAATGCCTTTAAAATTTTATTCACCAGTTAAATTAATTCTTAAAGCTTGAATGTGTTTAATAGAAATAGTTAACAAGAACAAGAGCAACAAATAAAATATAATAAACGTAATAGCAAAGCTGTAATAAAAGGTGAGTCTGGATGTACGAAGGCTGCTAATAAAGTATAAAATAAAAGGTTAGATTAAAATGTGCATCGGGCGATGCATATACTTGCGTGTTTGTGTATATGTTTCTATCCTGGATCAGGAAACTATGTATTTTCCGCGAACGCGAAAACACGAGGTCACAAGAAGCGCGAATAAAGGGTCGCGGTACAAACACGTGAAAGACGCGTGTCGTCTGGATGACGATAGAAAAGCGAAGAGAGTTGTTCTCTTACGGCTATGGCTTTATAAGGAACCGACCCCATAACTGAGGGGGTATTGGTCATGTTTGAATTAACCAATAGCAAACAACAAGGACAGGCACGCTACCACTTGTCGGGAAACAAATTAGCTTATATTAAAATTGTGATCTTAATTTCAATATAAGCATTAAGCAAATTATCTACACAGAATAGTAGACGTGTATTCTGTGTAGAAGAAATACCAAATCGGGATTGGTATTTGAATCGCGAATTGCATTCAGAAATCAATATAACTAAATTGATATCGAATTCAGTGAAAAGTTGGGTAACTTCGAGTACAGTCTTTGGTACCTGATTTCGGTGTTTATTGCAGCCTTGACCATTCGTACATGACTAACACAAAAGGACTCTGCATCTGAATATATATACGAGGACCGGACAAATAATGACAGTATAATAATTTAGGAATTCAAGATCGAATTGTATTTTAAATTAAATAAATTAATCTTAAAAACGATATAAGAAATTATTATATATAGAGAGTGTAACACTACATACCTAATTCAGATTCTTGGAAAATATTTAGCCTTGTGTTTCAATTCAATTTCAAAATCAATTCAATTTATCTGCTGATGATGACAACTTAGTTGTCGAAATACGTATACGGAATACGAAAATTAATGTAGCAAGGAGTTATATATCGAACTTCGCTGACCAAGTTAATCAACTACAAGCTCCATCAAAATTACCTTATTGAAATACGCACAACGAATTGGCGAGTATTTCCATTCTTCGTTTGCTCTGCGTTCGCCGTTCCGCATCCTACCAAAATGAATTTGTCGTGTTCCAGTGAGAACGGCATTTTCGCTGCGTATATGTGAACTGAAGACTTTAAAGACACTGATGAAGGCTATCATATATAGTAAGTATAAATAATGGATATTAATCACAACACAAGTTCTGTACACTGCACGCCAATGAAAGGTTAATGACATAAACATAGAATAGGAAAACTCACTAGAAATTACTAAACTGCTAACTTCAGATAGAAAAAAGGAAGTAAGTACTGATATGGGGCGTGCGGAAAGTAGTAAAAGATCAGGTCAATCATTGTTGCTCACCCTGTACATATTTCGACAACTAGGTTGTCATTTTCACCAGATAATTTATTACAGTGTCACATCTGGAATCACGGTAAAATCTGCACGAAGCGCAAAGTCCGTACTAGACCTACACTGTCGAGACCCAACACTGTTTGGCTCTTGATACATTATGATGACAACTTAGCTGTCGAAATACGAATACAGAATACGAAAATTAATGTAGCAAGGAGTTATATATCAACCTTCGCTGACCAAGTTAATCAACCACAGGCTCCATCAAAATTACCTTATTGCAATACTGAAAGATATAGTCCGTAATTTGTGAAAATGTTTTTGAAGCAGAAAGCAGTTCTCGATTTATGAGGAAGATAAGAACTTTGGAGACCTTTCCAAATAAACAAAACAAAAAATAATAAATAGGATTCAAAATGCGCATTAATATTGTATTGTACCTATATATCTTGGAGTGTACAATATTTTTGCCGTAATCTAAAAATATCGTCCCGAGATAAGCCTCTTTAAATTCATGAATATCTTTCTTATCAGAAGAGCATATGATAGACGATACGAATTATTGAATCTGTTATTGTGTGTATATATTAAATATGTTTTATTTTATACTCCATTTCCACCTTATTCATTGCGATGCCTCAAACGTATTTAACAGTGCAAAAGTGTGTTGATACGAGAAAAGGAAGGAATATTTGGTGAGTAAAAAATAAATTTATTCAATTTTGCTTACTGAGTAAAATTAAATTTTATCTTTCAATAGAAACTAATTTCATACACTGGAACGTTGAACAGTATTAAGATGATTTATGTTCTATGTATCTTATCTGAAATAGGTCTGTAACGGGGCATTGTGAGTACAGCAATATTTTCAAGTCTATCCCACTTCATTTCGTTCGTGTTCCAACGTCTCTTGAACAAACTCCTGTATGCTTTTAGATAAACCTTACCATATGGTAGATTAACGCTCTAGTTCTTTTTTGCCGCTGATTAATATGGTAAATTATATTAATTATAATTAATAAATAATAATTTAAAATAAATAATTAATTTATATAAAAATTTACTTACCTTAAAGGTATAAGTTGAATATGATAATGAAATACCCTCCATTTCATAAATAATATGTGATAAAGTTGCTTAACCCATTTTGTACTAGCGACCACAAACTGTTTTTCATCAAATAATTAGTTATATTTGGTAGTGGAATTCAATTGGTTTTCTAAGTTTATAATTAAGTTTGGCGTATTGGCTTTCCGACCTGAAATTTTTTATCTTCCCCACCCCTTTTCAAAGTTGCTCCTGGGAGTGCGCAAGAATAGACTAAAAATAGCCTTTTGTTAAATTTATTGGAACTAAAGGGTTTTCCAATAGGGACTTGACAACTTTTAATTCAATTTGTGAACGCACCCTTTCACTAATCATCGAACTGTCACTGTCAATTTATTCAGTAAACTTAACATTTTCATCATGGTAAAGTACACGAACGAACAGCGTCTGCAAATTATAAAAATTTACTACAGAAATTCGGAGTCGGTGACCGCTAACGTTAACTCCGATTTTCGGTCGTAATTCTCGCCCTAGTAGACAGGCAGTAACAAGTTTAGTGCAAAAATTTGAGTCTACATATTCGTTGTGTGATGTTGCCGTGCTAGTGAGCCAACGGGTTGGTCGAAGTGTCGAAAATGTCGCTGCCGTTGAAATGTCCGTAGCAAATGATCCAAATCAGTCAATTACACGGCGTTCTCAAGAGTTGGGCATCGCCCAGATAACTTTATGGCGAATTTTGCGTAAGGATCTTGTTTTACACCCATACAAGATCAAGCTGACTCAAGAATTGAAGCCGATGGACCATTTGAAGCGACGTACGTTCTCCGATTGGGCTCTGGAAAAGATGCGCCAAGATGATCAATTTCATCGCAAAATCATTTTCAGTGACGAAGCTCATTTTTGGCTCAATGGGTTCGTCAATAAGCAAAATATGCGTTATTGGTCGGGTGAAAATCCACATGTGCTTCATGAAACACCACTTCATCCACAAGAAATAACTGTTAGGTGCGGTTTGCACGCCGGCGGCGTCATAGGGCCATATTTTTTCGTCGACGATAATGATCATCACGTTACTGTGAATGGTAATCGTTATCGCGCCATGATTACCGATTATTTTTGGCCCGAGTTGGAAGATATGGACTTGGACAACATGTGGTTTCAGCAGGACGGTGCCACAAGCTACACAGCACACGTTACGATCGATTTACAGAGGAGTAAGTTTGATGAGCTCAGAGCCAACGTTGAACGCGAAATAGCAGTCGTTGGGTCCAACGAATCGACCGCTGCAAACGTGCCCACGTTGGCCATATGAACGAAGTCGAGTTCCATTCATAAATGTTTTGATTGTACTTCAACACGATAATAAAGTTTTTGAAATATCTCAAATGGTCTGCATTTTATTTTAAAAAAAGTTATCAAGTCCTTATTGGAAAACCCTTTACTTGCACAAAATAGAAAAATAAAAATTTTTTATTGATTTAAATATCCAACAGTGCAAATAAATTTTAATGTACACAAACTAGTAAACTTGGCTAGTCGAAATCTCGACCATTGGGATAATTAGTGTAGTAAGTTTATTTTAAAGACTAATCTATTATTTTTAATTTTTTTGATTATTAATTGAAAAAAATGTATTTATATCTCAATAAATGTTATTTAAATTTGTTGGTTTCTTATATCAATACGCTTTGGATACAGGTATTGGTGTTCATGTTCATCGAAAGGGTATCTGTTCCAATTCCAATCATATGCTGGAGCATCTGATAGATATGATAAACAACTTGGTCTAGGTGCTAGCGTGGTTATGAGCCTAATGTCGATTTGTGGGTATTCTAGACAACATACTGTTCATTTTGATAATTTTTTCACCGGATACCACTTGCTGTGCCTTCTAAAGGAACAAGGTTTTTGTGCAACTGGCACAATCCGCGAAAATAGACTAATAATCGCTGGACTAAAAACTAAATTACCTCGGCATGATATGGATTACGCATTCGATCAAGAAAATAAAATTGCAATGGTTCGATGGAAAGACAATGCAGAGGTCACATTGGCTACGAACTATGATCAGATGGATCCGATAAGAGACGTGATGCGATATGACAGAAAACAAAAAAAAACGGATCGCCGTACACCAAGCCAACCTTATTGCTAATTACAATAAGTATATGGGCGGAGTTGACTTGCTTGATTATCGGATTAGAATCAGAGGCAAGAAATGGTGGTGGCCACTTTGGGTAACCTGCTTGGACAGCGCCAGTGTCAATGCATGGAAATTGTCTTGCATGATTGCTGAAAAAAACCAATAAGAAGTCCTTGATTCAAATTGATTTTAACAATTTGATAACAAAAACTTTGTGTTATCCGTCGAACCGGAACTGGTAACTTCGTCCGATGAAGAAAATGGAAGTGACGATGACTTCATACGCCAACCAACATCATTGCCTAAAATAAAAGGTATACACATGACTGTGTCCGTCAAGCGCTGCTATCGCCGATGCAAAATATGCAAGAAGCATACTGCCTATACTTGCGATAAGTGTAACGTAAATTTACATGTGGGTTCTTGCTTCAAGGCCTACCACAAAAATTCAAAATAATTTTTCTTTTTCAATAAATGAAAATAAATAATATTAATAAATAAATTCTTCATTTATATGCAGATTTAGCTCTAATATTTAACTATCTTAAGTTGCTCGTTACCATAATGATACCATATCATACTGAAAATTGATTGCTCTAATTATCCCAGCCGTCGAGATCTTGACCAGGAGTTTCCAAAGATAATCACCGGCAGAAAAAAAAAAGAAATACAGAAAATAGTCTTCTGTCCGATTTCTAACTAGCCATGAAAATTTCATTAAGGTAGTAAACTATTTATGTAGCCTGGTACAAAATGGGTTAACTATAAATTCATTCAGTCTTTATCTCTAATGGCATTTGAGATAATGAATTGCTTGAAATGATATACGAGGGTGGTCTGAAAAGTTTCCGACCTAACAAAGATATACGACGCTTTTACTTAAAATTTATATTTATTTTTCTACATAGTCTCCTTGTAACTCTACACACTTCCTCCAGCGACGCTCCCATCTATTTAACCCGTGCAAATAGTACTCGGTGTTTTTTTCTGTAAAATAATTGTTCATGAAGGTGATCGCTTCCTCCTTTGACGAAAATCTCTGTCCTTCGAGCCTAATTTTTATATGAGGGAACAAAAAGAAGTCGCTTGGGGCTAGATCTGGTGAGTAAGGCGGATGGCCAAGCAGTTTATACCGTAATTCGTGGATTTTCGCCATTGCGTGAGACGGTGCGTTGTGTTGGTGAAATAGGATATTCTTTTTCTGCAAATGTGGCCGCTTTTTGCTGCCTTCAGCTTGTCAAGTTATGATGCGTAGTATGCTCCTGTAATAGTTTTTGCTTTATGAAGATAATCGATTAAGATAATTCTATGATTGTCCAAAAAAACGGTCGCCATCACTTTCCCAGTCGAAAAAACTGTTTTTGCTTTTTTTCGAGCCGGTTCCTCCTTTGCAGTTCACTGTTTTGACTATTTGTTTTGGCTGTATAATGGTGTATCCAAGTTTCATCTACAGTAATTAATCGGCGCCAAAACTCGGACTTATTGCGCCTATACTGCGCCAACAGAGCGTTGAAAATATTCATTCGAACACGTTTTTCGTGTAACGTTAGCAAACATGGCACCCAACGCGGGAACTGCTTTCTCATGCCTACATCTCCATTTAACATTTAACAAACACGTTCTTTGGACATATTCATAGCCTTTGCTATCTCTCTCGCTTTAATTCGACAGTCATCTAGCACCAATTGGTGAACTTTAGTCATGTTATCGTCAGTAGTTGCAGTTTTTTGGACGCCCCGAACGTTCATCGTCTCCCAAGCTCTTACGACAACATTTAAATTCCGCTGCCCAAAATTTCACTGTTTTAAATGATGGTACATAGTCCCCGTACGGCGAATCCAACTCGTCTTTAATTTACGTAGGCGTATTGCCTTTCAAAAGCAAATATTTAATGACAGCTCGATACTCGACACTCACATTGACTCACTCAAACGACTGTCAAATAAAAACTGCGCCTCAAAAATGGCTGAAACTTTGATGAGTACCTGACAATAGATACACAACTACATTTTCTAGCTTTTATTAATGAGTGCTGTCATCTTCGCGTTGAGGTCGGAAACTTTTCAGACCACCCTCGTATATATATGTATATAAAAATTAAAATGAATGTTTTAGTAACTTTAACAGATTAACATGAATGAATTAATAAAAAAACAATATATTTAATATTTTACACATTAAATAGATTATAATTAAAATAAAACATACACAATCTGTGATAAAAGTTGCTTAACTATAAATTTATATTAAAAGCGTCTGCGCCTAACTATTGGGTTGGCAACTAAGTACTTTCAGTTTTTAGTGGCAGAGAGCGTTGCTTTATTTTTTGTATAACGTATGTTAGTGCTGTACTTTACCGTTTGTCGCGTGATACTAGGCACATTGACGTAACTTCAGAAGCAAGTAGTGCGTGATTTTTATTAAAGCTATTAGTTGTGGGTTAATTTTAAATGGAGTGCAGAAACGAACATTTTCGACATATTTTGCTATTTTATTTCCGTAAAGGAAAGAAAGCTGCTGCGGCTCACAAAAAGATATGTGAAGTTTATAGTGCTAATTGCTTAACAGAGCGCACGTGTCAGAATTGGTATAAAAAATTCCGTTCTGGAGATTTTTCCCTCAAAGGTGAGCAACGTTCTGGTCAGCCTACTGAAGTTGATGATGACCAAATCAAAGTCATAATTGAAGAAGATCATCATATAACTGTTCGAGAGGTTGCGGAGAGGCTACATGTATCGCACACAACAATTGAAAAACATTTAAAATGTCTTGGGCTAGTTAAGAAGCTTGATATTTGGGTACCTTACGAATTGAAAGAAATTCATTTAACACAAAGAATCAACTTTTGCAATATGCACTTTAGACGAAATGAAACCGACCCTTTCTTAAAAAGAATCATCACTGGTGATGAAAAATGGGTCCTGTACAGTAACATAGTTCGAAAACGATCATGAAGCAAACACGATAAACCAGCTCAAACCACATCGAAAGCTGAATTGCATCCAAAAAAGATCATGCTGTCAGTTTGTTGGGATTACAAAGGTGTTGTGTTTTTTGAGCTGCTTCCAAGGAACCAAACGATCAATTCTGATGTTTACTGTCAACAATTAACAAAACTGGATGAAGCAATCAAAGAAAAACGGCCAGAATTGTTAAATCGGAAAGGTGTAGTTTACCACCAAGATAATGCAAGGCCTCACGCATCTTTGGCAACTCGTGGGAAACTATTGGAACTTGGTTGTGAAGTGGTGCCACATCTCCCATACAGCCCTGATCTAGCACCATCTGATTACCATTTATTTCGAAGTTTGCAGAATTCTTTGAATGGTAAAACTTTCACAAAAGACGATGACCTTCACTCGCACCTGGTTCAGTTTTTTGCTGATAAGGACCAGAAATTTAATTAGCACGGAATCATGCAGCTGAAAGAAAGATGGCAAAAGGTCGTTGAGCAAAATGGAAAATATATAATTGCTTAAAAACTATTCTTTGTTTAAAAAAAAAGTGTTTTATTTTATACTACAAAACCGAAAGTACTTAGTTGCCAAGCCAATACTTAGATTATTATATGGTATATCTAAGCAAATTAAGATATAGGCATTAATTAAATTTTTTAATAATAAGCACTTATTAATACTAAATTCTAATATTTACAAACTATATAAAGAAACAGTGATAAGTTTAATATTTCACTTTACGGTAAGTAAACTGTGATTAAGAAACTTTGGACAAAACGACATCATAATTTAACTAAAAAATACAATAAATAGTAAAAAGAACTATATTTGAATAGATATTCTACTACGTGAACCATACTATATTACATTAAAATAACTATTATTTTTGCTTTAATGTATACATTAAAACAACAATAACTAAGCTAAATATACCATTAAGTATTTTCTATTTTTTAATGTAATTTATTAGTCATTTATCTATACTATCGCTCATAAGTATTTGGTCGCACTTGTTTCATTACAGTTTCTACAGAAAAGTTCTAATTATAAAATTTATTTGTGTAGCAAGAAGTAGTTTCGTAGTAAAACATATAAAAGCTTATTCAAAAATAATTACGCGATTACCCTATCATTCACAACGAATGATAAGACTCTAATAAAAGTCCTGGTCGAATAATTATATTTAAGGGATTAGATCTCTCAATTCTTGGAAATTTTCGACTGTTATGACTTTGATTTAAGATAGGATGTTATTGTAAACTATTGGGAATTTATACTTGGGTATTTTGGCAAAATTGCAGTTAGTTTTTGTCAGGTTCTCATAGTGATAACATTGCGTGTTTCGAAGTAGTTCAATCGGTTAGAAATGCCTAAACGGAAAGAATTGGGCGTAGAAACACGATCGTTTATAATCGCATAGCGTAAAACTGGCAAAAACAACCGCGAAATTTCCACAGAACTTAAATTAGCCCACCCTAGGTTATATCATCAAAAAACACCCCGAATATGAAAGTGTGTTGATCAGAACTCGAAAAGGCAGACTAAGGGCAACAACCTCAGCAGAAGATCTTGCAATGTTGGTAACAAGCAAGAAAAATAGATGAAAAACAGCCCCAGAAATCGCAGTAGAAGGGAATGCTGTTCGTTGAAAACCCATAAGTGTTTCCACAGTTAAACAGCGATTAAAAGAAGCCAGTCTTCGTAGACGAACTGCAATGAGGAAACCGCTTCTACGCAAGCAAAACAAGCAAAAACGTTTAAAGTGGAAACGCGGTCACCAAAATTGGACCATAGGAGACTGGAATAAAGTATTGTGGACCGATGAACACAAATTTTAGATTTTCGATTCACGAAGATGTGCCTTCGTGAGAAGGTCTGTGGGTGAGCGTGCCCGGGAAGAATACATAGCCCCTACTGTTAAGCACGGTGGAGATTCAGTTATTATATTGGGTTGCTTTTCTGAATGAAATATGGGCGATATCGTAAAAATCGAAGGTATAATAAAAAAATAACAGTATAAGCGCATATTAGAGGAAAACGCAATCCCCTCTAGAATTAAAATTTCGAGTCAGAATTTTATCTTCCAATAAGATAATGATCCGAATCACACTTCCAAACTATGCCGGGAATATTTGCAGAAATTCGAGAACGAGGGAACCAGAAAAGTTATGGCGTGGCCTCCCCAGAGTCCCGATTTAAATCCCATCGAGTTGCTGTGTGAAGAACTTGACCGAGAGCTGAGAAAATCGGCCCCCACATCTGCTATTAATATGTGGAAAAAACTTGAAAAAGGCATAGGGTAAAATAAAACCTGACACATTACGAAAATTAATCGAAAGAATGCCTCAATTGTGTGCTGCAGTGATTAAAAATAAAGGAGGGTATATAGGCGAGTCTAAAATTTAGATAAATATACTATACAACAATTTATTTTAGATGTAAAAATATATATTTTTCATATATGTAAATAATAAAAAGATAATGTTACAATTTACGGGTTAAATGCAAGTGATCAAATACTTATGAGCGATAGTGTATATGTATTGTTTGATGTTTGATTAGAAAATAATCAATGGATTATTTAGGAAGGCTAACATAAGAAAGACCATTCGGAATACTACATGTCTGTCACCTCAAAGAAATCGAGACAATTTATATGTTTACCTTTTCACGCATTGACGCAAAATTTCAATAGTGTTTTTAAAGTGAGGTTTTCAAATTACATATCGGTCCATTAACTCTATTAAATCTCTCTTAGGAAATGTGAAAGACAAAGTCGAGGATGACAAATGATCAGGAATTTATAAAGAAAATATTACGCACATTAAATTCTATCGGCCAGAAACATCCAGTATAGAAAAATTGTTTGCATTTAGTAAAGAACGTGTGAAATTATCGCGAATTATTATATATACATGTGAAAGCATGTACATTTTGAAAATGCTTGTTGACATGGCTTAACCACAAACTCCTTGCATCAAAATAAATTATGTGAAATGATTTAACCAAACTTACCTATATCCAAAATCGTATACATACGTTACGTGGAAAGGGATATTCAGCTTTAAAGTAATTATTTTAATTTTATTATATTTCAATAAAAATAAATTAAAAATCTTAAAAACGATTAAATACAAATAAAAAAAAATACGCACATTTGATCGATTTTAACGTTATATACATATAAAGGGTTTTCCAATAAGGACTTGATCACTTTTTTTCAAAATAAAATGCATTTCAAAAACTTTATTATCGGGTTGAAGTATCAAAACATTTATGTCTCGTGTTTATGGCCACCGACGTTTGCATGATTTGGGTCTTTACACAATTCGGCCGAAACGGCTGCAGCGACGTTGGCGCAACGTTGTCAGCTTGTTGGCATAGACCAACATAGCCCCAAAGAAAAAAGTCTAGAGGCGTTAAATCGCACGAACGGAACGGCCAATCGACTGGTCTGCACTGCAACTTTTTGAATAAATCGATTGTAACGTGTGCTGTGTAGATTGAGCCTGCTTGTTGTCCAAGTTTTTTATTAATCATGGCGCGATAACGATTACCATTTACAGTAACGTGATGATCATTATCGTCGACGAAAAAATATGGCCCTATGACGCTGCCGGCATGCAAACTGCACTAAACAGTTATTTTTTGTTGATGAAGTGGTGTTTCATGAAGCACATGTGGACTTTCACCCGACCAAAAATAATTTGCTTATTGACCGAACCCATCGAAATGAGCTTCGTCACTGAAAATGATTTTGCGATGAAATTGATCATCTTAGCGCATCTTTTCCACCCAATCGGAGAACGTACGTAATGGTTCATCGGCTTCAATTCTTGAGTCAGCTTGATCTTGTATGGGTGTAGACCAAGAGCCTTACGCAAAATTCGCCATAAAGTGCTCTGGGCGATGCCCAACTCTTGAGAACGCCGTGGAATTTTTTTCATTTGCAAAAATTTATTCAACCAACCCGTTGTCTCACTGGCACGGCAACATCATAAAACGAATATGCAGACTCAAATTTTTGCACTAAACTTGTTACTGCCTATCTACTAGGGCGAGAATTACGACCGAAAATCGGAGTTAACGCTCTTAAAGTAGCGGTCACCTACTCCGAATTTCTGTAGTAAATTTTTATAATTTTCAGACGTTGTTCGTTCGTTTACTTTACCATGATGAAAATGTTAAGTTTACTGAATAAATTGACAGTGGCAGTTCCATGATTAGTGAAAGGGTGCGTTCACAAATTGAATTAAAAGTTGTCAAGTCCCTATTGGAAAACCCTTTATTACATAGCTGTGAGCTTAAGTTGATCCATCATTTGAATTTATCATGTATAAGATTGTTTAATAATAATTTATATTGCAAGTATTTGACCGGTTGTGATATTGAATAAAATATTTTATGCGTTTTTCAAGAAATTCGATTTTCTGTAAAACAGCATAAAACAATGCAAATTTTCTACCAAAATCGCCTGTCCGTATAATACGTGGTAAAAAAACTAGTTAATTATACAATATACCTTAATATACCTTACCTGGTTTATTTAAAGACGATGTGTAGAATACCTAGGTATTGCCTCTAAGCATTTGTGAGGAAAAATCTTTTGTAATTCCCAAAAAGTTATATTTTAAAGTGGGTTTCAACACCTTATTCGTTGTTTTGTTGAACTTGTTGCTAAACAGACAAGCAGATCGCCTTAGTATTCTACTGATCAATTTATGATTTCAGTGTCCCTGTGTTTTTATAATGTTGAGTATATTTATTAAGCTCTTGATGGATTGAATACTCTTTTTAATAATTAAAGTTTTGTCAACAAATTTACTCTTTAAAGTAGGCTATATTCTTCATCGTCAAGCCGTTTTATCTATGCGGCTTCTGGTTAACACCAGCGTTATACAATCCGTTTACAGATAATTTAATTCTCAAGCTATTTGTTCTTTTTCTTAAACCTCTTGCAGGTTCAGACAACCTGCTTTGTTTTCCATTTCCTTCTATCCCTACGCATTGATCTCCAGTTTCTCATGCGAAGCGCTCTTTCATTTTCCTCCAGAGCATCCTTTCATCTTTTTCTCGATCTTTCTCTGTTGTTTCTGAGTTGTATCGCAATCCGCTGGGTTAGTTTCTTGATCATTTGAGTCGGTTTTCTATCCATTATATGACCTACTTAGTGCCGCCTTTGTGCTTTAATATGTCTATTTTTGCTCTTCTTTTCTATTCATCGTGATTACGTGACAAATAGTCCAGCCAAAGTATGATTTTTTTTATGATCTTAGTACTGTATTATTTCAAACTTGTTGTCTGCATAAGCCTAGTGTTAACTTCGTCAATTCCCGTTACTCAAATCGAGACACCAAGGTAATAAGAAAGATGCCGCAAAATAATAATTTCATGTTCGTGCATGGTTTTATACGTGTATGTCCATCTCCTTTTTCCTATTTCACATATTTCGTTTCTTCTCCGTTTATTTCCATTCTAAATGTTTGGACTTCTTCATTCAAATTTTTTTATAGCACTAGCTGCGCTTTTTTCTGTGTTTCTTATTCCGTAACTTTCTCAAATATTTTTGCCTTACTTTATTTCCAACAGATGCGCAAAGGACCTACTCGCTCCGTCAATATTCTATCTTACGATTGGTATTTAATTATCTTAATTTGCTCTTTATTTGCAATGCTAATGGTTGAAATAATTCTTCTTTGACACTTTTATTTTGTCGTTTCAATTGTTTTTTGTTATTAGAACTCAGAAAGCGGAAAATAATTGTGTCGGACAACACTTTTCTTTTTTCATATATGACTTCGTTACTGAGATATAAAAGAGTAGATAAACCAATTTAATTTTTTATAAATGTTGCATAAATTATATCCAAACAGTGTCAAATCGGTTTACATGCATTCAAATAAATGCATTAACATTATAGGTCCCAATTAGAAAAAGGAAAGGAAATACTTCTTAAGCGGTGAGCTCAAGAGGACGAGGAAAGCAAAAAGTGATGGGTGGAAACTGTAGAGACAATAAAAAAAAAGGATTTAAAAAGAAGAACCAACATACCAGCATGCCGAAAGAGAAATGGTAAGTGACTAAATGTGTGTGGACAAACTGCATTACAATATGTGTACAGGAAGCGCTCCCTTTTGGAGTGCCGTTTCAAGTTCACATCAAATAGAGCAAATAAGAATCAGGGAATCACAGTAACGTTTCAATCATTATCTTGATATTTAATTTATTCAGCTTTTACTTGGTAAAAATTCAAATCGCCAACTAATGTTAATGAATACACAAATTATTAAAATTGTCATTTACTTTGTTTACTAATTACACAAGTATACACGGTTTTGGATCTAAGCAACCAAAAGCTGTTTCTAAGGTTACTTAGGACGCTGAATCCGAATCTGCACTCCGTTTTTTGATATTGGTTCTAGTTTTCGAGATATTAAATAAACACATTTTTTACAATTTTCGACAATTAATCTCCATTGTATTCATTAAAAAGTATTAAATTAGAAATGAAGAGCAGTCGAACTGAGTCGCTTGTACTATTTGGGATCTGTTTCACGCATTAAAGTCCAACAGTAGTCGCTCATCATGCCCTCGTCCCAAAATCCTTGGTATCGTTTTTCGATTTTCGCCAAATCTTGGTGTAGTCGCTCTCCTTGCTCGTCGCTTGTATCACCCAAGTTTTCAGGAAAAAATTCAAGATGGGAATGCAGAAAATGTATGTTGAGAGACATTCGAGCTTCAATATTGCAATAATTTTGCAACAAACTGTCGATTATCTTCTTGAAATCCGGGGATTTGCGGTTACAGTGACTTTTGTATGAGTGTTAACATATTTCCACTTCTGCTTCCGTGATGCGAGCAATTCTGATTTTTGTTTCGATAAATTCAAATCACGAACCAAATCATTGAGTTCACTTTGCGAAACTAAATGTTTTTATTCCATGTTAAAATCGCTTCCACTGTTCGTCGGTGATGAACTACAAGTTTCCATGGAATTTGCACTCGTACCAGGACAAATTAGCAAAGGATCATTGCTCGCAAGGGGAACTAGCTTAGACACTGATGATACTTCAGGATATTTATATTTTGCTAGTTTTTTGCATTTTGACCGGCGACATTCATCAAGCAAAAGTAACAATCATCTACATGATTTTTCGGCTCCCTCCATAACATTAGCAATGAAAATTAAAAACATACCTTTTTACCGCGTGACCACTTGTATAATATTGTGCTATACGCGTTACAAAACAATTTCGGTATCCACGGCTTGTGAGTGTTTGATACAGAGGAACCAAAATGATAAAAATATGCATTTCTGATTAAAAATCCAAACAACGTACTCCAAAAAAATTTATTTGTTCATTAGTTGGGTCTAATTGTCTCATATAACATCCGCAAACATAATAAAAACACTTTGAATCAACTTTACAATTCTATCTTTGCATTTTCACATGTTTTGGATTCAAAAAAAAACTTTAAAAATACAAATTAAATAATGTTTCTAGCGACGCCAACAGCTGACTGTCATTATGATAGCGCAGTGCTGCCATCATGTGCGAACTCACAAAGTAGAACCAATTTTGAAAAACGAAACCCTGATTTGAATTCAGCACCTCAAATAACGTCAAGATTTGTTCTCATCTGCTCTGATCCAAAAGTTGACAGGAATTTGTAAACTTGTGTTATTGTACATAATAGTTGTTTCCCCAAACAATGGCTTCTCCAGATTATCAAAGTTGGCAAAACAATTATTAAATAAAAATATGTGAATCTATGTATTTATTAATATGCGTTACCAATAAGATTATTATTATTTCTGCTTCGATTTCTGTAAAGTTATAAGATAAGATAACGTAATCTAACGGGTGTTTTTTTTAGAGGTATAGAACTTTGAAATGGAATAAAACAAATATGTTTTTTATAAATTGACATGAAATTTACTTTATTCGAAAGATAATCTTCTGGCATTATAATTTAAATATGACTTCTGGCATATGACCGCCACGGCTGACTCGGACGTAGTCTAATCTGGAGGGCCAATTTTCGATGACTTTTTCCAACATTTGTGGCCGTATATCGGCAATAACGCGGCGAATGTTGTCCTCCAAGTGGTCAATCGTTTCGGGCTTATCGGCGTAGACTAGCGACTTCACATATCCCCACAGAAAATAGTCAAGCGGCGTTAAATCGCACGATCTTGGAGGCCAATTCACGGGTTCGAAACGTGAAACTATGCGGTTACCAAACGTTTCCTTCAATAAATCAATTGTGGCATGAGCTGTGTGACATGTTGCGCCGTCTTGTTGAAACAACAACTCCTGCACATCATGATTGTTCAATTGAAGAACGAAAAAGTCAGTAATCATGGCTCTATAGCGGTCACCATTGACTGTAACGTTCTGGCCAGCTTCGTTTTTAAAGAAGTACGAACCAATTATTCCACCAACCCATAAAGCACACCAAACAGTCAGTTTTTCTGGATATAACGGTGTCTCAACATACACTTGAGGATTATCATCACTCCAAATACGGCAGTTTTGTTTATTGACGTATCCATTCAACCAAAAGTGAGCTTCATCCCTAAAGAAAATTCGATTATGAAAATCGGGATCAACGGCAATCTTGTTTTGGGCCCATTCACCGAATCTACGCCTTGCTAGGTGATCGTGTGGCTTCAATTCTTGCACGAGTTGGATTTTGTAAGCACGCAAACCTAGATCTTTCCGCAAAATCTTCCATAAAGTGGATGAACACATATCCAATTCCTGTGCACGATGGCGGATAGACTGATTCGGGTCTTCCTCTACGCTACGCTCTACAGCAGCAATAACTTCTTCTGTACGCACTGTACGACGTCTCTCTGGATGCGTGTTATCATTTAGAGTATACGTGGTGCGAAAACGTTCCATAGTTAATCGAATTAATTGCTCTGATGGACGATTATGTTGACCGTAATATTGACGTAGTGCGCGATACGTATTTCGAACAGAACCATGATTTTAAAAATAAATTTGCACAATTTGCAAGCGTTGTTCAGGCGTCAGTCTATTCATGTTGAAATGACAAACCAAACTAAATATAAATCACTTAACAGCTGACAAAATGGCCGCCAGTTAAAAAAGTGTTGCCAACTTAAAGTTCTATACCTCTAAAAAAAACACCCGATATATATTTGGTTGTAATATATTAATTTTCATAGAAAATGTTTATTTTAATAAAACGTAGATGATCAAGATGGCTCCAAATTCGTTTGAATTTTAATTAAAAAATTTTTTTGTTATAACATACTTTAATGTGTGTATATAGCAGCGCCTCTTATAAATGGAGCGAGAAATCTGAAAGACAATGAACAGTACAAATACTGTCCAATAGATTACCTCCTGAATGTGTTATTATGAAAATGTCAGGGGTACGCTCTCTAAATGTTGACGCTTTTTCACTGATCTGCTCCAAAAATTACGATATTCTTGTTTAACCTAAATCTGGCTTGTTCTATCAGGCATCTTCCGCATAATATTCTACTCCGTATTCGATTTTCAGATGGACAGAAGATGTAAAGATGTAGATCAGTGTTAGGGTACAGACATTTTGCCTCTAATTGTTAATTCTTTAAGTATACATTAGGTGTAAGATCTCTTACAAGTATTTCACTCTGTATACATAGTAGGTTGTAAGTTTGTTTTACCTAATTTTACTCATCTTTAAGGTTATAAGATACATATCGCCCCGATACTTCAATTGAAATATTCGAAAGCTTTTCAAAATAGTTGACCAGTTTATTGATAAATGAACATATATCAGTTTTGGGTAACTTTAATATTACAACATTTAACGATATTAAGGCAAACCATACACGTGGACGCACCCTATTTAATTCCATAAATTTTTTTAACTTCCGTCAAGGTACTAATGTCATGAACGGTAATACTCATTTAGTTTTAAGTAATTTACACATCAAAATTAAAAGAGAAGAATGTCTGCTACTACGAGGGCAATTCAAATTTGAACTCCATTTTATTTTTTTCTGAACTTAATTGGAATGATACTGCAAGTTGGTTTTATATTCATCGAAGTAGGCACGTTAGCTGACGACATATACATGTGCGACTTGATTCTGTCAATACTGTAAGTTATATTAAAAATGTCGTGCCAAAATGTATCACAACGTATAATTATTAAATTTATAATAAAGTGAAAAGTGACTGATAATCATCAGAGATTTCGTACACTTTGGAGAAGAGTCTCTGAGTGATGAGGCTGTGAGTCTTGGGAACATTCAAGAGTTCATGATCTGATTAGCCGCTATAAGCAAAAATCTGTTGCTACGTACTGGTCATACAATGGCGAAATGCTGCGGGTCGCGAACGACCCCTCGGGGGAGCTGTGGTTTCTCTGGGCAGCAACAGAACGATACCAGCTAGCTGTCACGGAGATCGTGGTTTGCGAGCTCGGAGATAGTTTTTGCAAAGAGCAAATTATGGCAGGTGTAATTGAACGTTATGTTCTCAATAAGTCGTAGCTCTATTAACCTGTGAGTTGCCTAAGAATCCTCACGATCTCGGTAGATACAACATTAATACAAAGGAAACACCCAGTATATACCAGTTCAGAATTTATTCAAAAAATAATAATATTAAATCAAACTTCCGTTAAGAGGAGAAACACAAAAAATAATATATATATATATATGTAAAGATGTCAGGTATAAATCAACATATGCTAGTAAAAGCAAAACATTATTATTTCAACGCCCCCGATATATATATATATATATATATATATATATATATATATATATAGAGTTTACAAAGCAAACTGACTGACAGTTTCATTAATTGAATAAATTTCAATCAAACTAGAATATCGAGTTAATATATCTTACATACGACAATTTCCTTAATTGAATAAATTTAAAACAAACTGGAATATTGAGTTAATATATCTCACATACGTCAGTTTCCCTAATTGAATAAATTTACATAAAATGGAGACGCCTAATTTCAAATCTATATACTCTCCGGACGTATTCATACGTATTGAGACGAAAAGGGGGGAAAAAACTACTTATCGTATCCCACGTCGTGGGATACGATTCCTGGGAGGTTTAAGAACCTGCTACGGAAACAGATCGATCAGTGGTAATATACAGGGAAGACGGTAGCAGCTACGATGTATTGTCGGTAAATTACATATGCCGGTACTTGGAACCGGTACGAGAAGCCCTAAAACAACAATCACCAATAAGGGACTGTACGTATATTTTTACTTAGTTGGCAGACACATACCTGTAGGTGTTAACGGGCTCTTAAGAAGATTCGCTAATTATACTTATTTGTTCTACCGATTAACCACACATTTGTCTAGCAGAAATCGAGGCGAGTGGATAACCAACGTCCGCCCTCTTACAAAGTTATCGTTCAAATGGGATCGATATAGATCGCATCGTATCGGTCTAGATACGAGAAAGACGTAACGGGGGTGTTTTGCATTCGTACTGTGCACACCTGCTTGCTTACAAAAGATGACTTATACGTATAAACAAAATCAAGGTCAGCGTAAAACGTACGCAAAAATATTTTATTTAAAACGATTTTAAAATTTAAAATGAATACGATATCCCAAATATATTTCGACATCACATTCATCGATGTCCATGGGCATCCCTTCTTTCAAAAACGGCAAGGTTTTATTTTAATAAATATACGATATGCAGAAATATGTTCTAAGCGAAAAATAAACCGTAACACTGTAAAGGAAATTGCTAGGTCTATAAACACTAATGTTGGTAGCGTTCACAAAACGAGCTTGAATGTAATAAAGTCAGCGCCAGGTGGGTTCCAAAAGAACTTTCCGCCCAACAATAGTAGAAACGACTTCAAGTTTATAGAGAACTCCAGTTTCGCCACGAGAATGAAGATGATGACCTTTTGCTGCATATCATAACTGATGAAACCTAGATACACCATTATATCTCAAAAAGCAAGAATGTTAGCGTAAAATAGAGTCACTCAAACTTATTTTCGGCAAAAGAATTCAAAACACAGCCGTCATCAAGTAAAATGGTCATGATTACATTCTGGAACGCTGTTGGACTAATTTACGGTGATTTTATCAAAGAAAGCAAAACAATATATTCAGCTTATTACAGTGAGTCTTCCGTAAAAGTTAAGCTGACAGTACAAACAAAAAAGTGAAGAACCTTAAGTAGGAGCGTTGTTCTTCTACACGATAAGGCTCGTTCACATATAGCCCATCTAACAAACTCTACATTGGCTAAATTGGGATGGGAAGTATAGCATTACTACTCATATAGTCCGGACTTGATCCTGACTACCATCTCCTTGGCCTATTCAAAA